>CAJQUW010005634.1:0-180783 GCA_907163375.1 Prostheceraeus crozeri | reverse complement strand
CTCGCGGCGAAAATGGCGTCGAGCAGTTTTTTCTCCTCTTTCAAACGAGTAGCTGTAAGACAAAATCCGTTCACTAGAACCAAAGTTAGAAGATTGCTGTCGGGGTGGGGGGGTCCGTGAAATTTGATGAAAAATGTTTTGGTGAGGGTCCCAGGTCGAAATGCCACACTTTGGAAAATTTTCAAAATTTTACCCATACAAAGCCACTCTGACACTTAGGATTTTTTCAGGTGAGCTCCGACCTAAAATCTTGTAACAGCTCTAACTTTTGAACGGCTGGTCCGATTGACTCGCGGCAAAAATGGCGTCGAGCAGTTTTTTCTCCTCTTTCAAACGAGTAGCTGTAAGACAAAATCCGTTCACTAGAACCAAAGTTAGAAGACTGCTGTCGGGGGGGGGGGTCCGTGAAATTTGATGAAACAAACTTTGGTGAAGGTCCCAGGTCGAAATGCAACACTTTGGAAAATTTTCAAAATTTTACCCATACAAAGCCACTCTGACACTTAGGATTTTTTCAGGTGAGCTCCGACCTAAAATCTTGTAACAGCTCTAACTTTTGAACGGCTGGTCCGATTGACTCGCGGCGAAAAATGTCGTCGAGCAGTTTTTTCTCCTCTTTCAAACGAGTAGCTGTAAGACAAAATCCGTTCACTAGAACCAAAGTTAGAAGATTGCTGTCGGGGGGGGTCCGTGAAATTTGATGAAAAAATTTTTGGTATCAAATTAATTTGATATCTGGCATCAAATTAATGCTATCTGGTATCATAAAATGCGACGAAAATTTGTCATCTTCGTCGCGTTCATTAGTTCATTGCGCCTAATTCATTCAGTTCATCGCTAATTCGTAATTGTGACAAAATCGTAAATTATGCTGTATTAATGTAAAATATGAAACTATGGGCGTTATCATAATACTGCATCAGAAATCTAATATGTGAAATACTCAAGTGAAATATCGTAAAATTATATCATCTGGTATCAATAAATGCGATAAACATTCATCATCTTCATCGCGTTCATTAGTTCATTGCGCCTTATACATTCAGTTCATTGCTAATTCGTAGCTCTGACAAATTCATAAATGATGATGTACTAATGTAAAATATGAAAATTTGGGCATTGTCCTGTCCTGACTCTGTACTATAAATCTACCGCACCAAAATGAAACAGGATCACGTACTTTCTTTAGAAGCTGCCATGATCGATTGCTTGGCGATTCCGCTTGCTGTTTCAGCGTCAGCAAGGGGCGAGTCCGCGGCTGATGTCAATAGGCTGTACTGTTGTCTGCTCCTTTGACTTCCCCGAATGACGTCACGAGAATACTTTCATCGGCTCCGTGTGTGTTAATGCATCTCGATACGAACGAATGAATATGCACACAGTTCCTTAAACATCATGAGCTATCTAAACAGGGTAACATGAAAAATTGGGCGGACTGGTTCTTTAAGCAAACAAAATGAAAACATAACAAAATGAAAAGAAGCATTATATTTGCGTGGACATCAGTGCCTATAGTTATTCTTCTATCTTCAATTAAGGACATCATGATCTGTATAATCACTACAGCAATCCAGCCTCTGCAGGAAAATATAACAAGGACAACAAGTTCCCTTTTCTAAATCACCACTTGTTCTGCAAATGTGGGGGAGACTAGTCACTTCTCCTAAATGTACCTTCGCAGGCTGATTTTATTATTAAAAAGAGGACACTTTGAGCAGGTCTGTGAATCCATTGATGCCATTCTAATCAATCAACAATCAACATGTTCTATATTTTGGAAGCATGCACTCTGTCGAAGATTCGATGAAACACTGCTTTGAGTAAACAATCAAACTGAAACAATTCAGTTTTAATGTTCTCAGAGAAATAAATTTCAGTAGAATCAAATAACCATCAGCCCTCCATGGTTAAGATTGTCAACTCAGCGTTTTAGTATTTGAAGCTAAAATAATTCGTGAATCACGCAGCGCTTCAAAGTGCTAGTTGTACGAGCCCGTACGTGCTAAACAGCAAAATATTTCATTCACACAGTGGCATTATTTAAAAATAATACCATCTTTGTCCCATGTCATCATCATTCCCTTGAACTTTTACGTTCTGAACATGAATCCGGCCTTTGTAATATTGTCACCTTCAGGAGACTTGAAAATCCAGGATTTAGATAGTGCCAAAAGATTTAAAAATTGAACCACAGATCTTGCGTTCCTGGAAAGAATGAATTTTTTTTGCTAGTTAAAATGAATTTGAGTCTCACACGGAAAAATAGTGACAGATATATCTTCATAAATATGCATTGACAACGTGGCTTGAAAATTTGGCTGTGATAAAAACTGCTATTCAGAATAAAGTTTCTTTAATTCATACGATAGATAATTTTGCAAACGATTGCACTTCATTGGTATACCTTGTCATTCCGTGTCCTATCCCCTACTTTACTATATAGAAATCCATGTCCATACATATGGATTGCTGATCATAAATATCCGCCAGCTGCAAATGGCCTGTCTATAGAACGCCACACTATTAAGCAATTTGCATTAGTGTTTGCAAGTTCTTAATGCGAACCCGACCTTTGACATGGATTACTACATACTAGCACCTGTATAGGACACCTCTTGCGAGAGCTGGCGGCCTAAATGCTCGAAGATACCTTGACGAAATAGCAATGTGATTCCAAGATATCATTAACACAGCGATATAGTCATTTTTTAGATTGGAAATCTAGACACTCATCTTTTCACATTGCAAAATCGCAAATGCAAAGATGTGGCACAAAGTGGTCGTATTACATGTTAATCATATCTTAAAATCACTTTACTATTTCTCAATGTATCTTCGGCAGTATCTGGGCGGCTCTCGTAAGAAGTGTTCTTTCCAAGTGTTAGTATATAGTTAAACATGAGATTTACAGTTTTACATGAATTATTTCATTATTTGTAGATGTCTGGATGACGGTTTATGTACATCTGAGCTACTGACTCTCCACAATGGGGCATCCTGTACCGATGAAGGCTAAAACGCTAATAATGTTCGCAGCTGCTGCGGTGATTAAAGTCAAATATTGTTAGCATCTCATTTGAATTGTATTGATATACTAGTATAGCGTCGGTCACCGTTATCATTTAAACTGCCAAGATATCCGAACAAATGAAAGAACCTTGTACCTCCTATACTACAGCTAATTTGTCACACGATTCATTCAATGATCATCCGATAATTATTTTGTCATTTTTATCAAAGTCGCACCCTGATTACGGTACTCTTATTGCGAAAAATCTCGTGAAAAATTAGTGAAAAGGTCATTTTACAAAAAGAAGTGATTCTCATTACATTACTGTGACATGTGCCAAACAATAGGCCTATGAATAATTACATGTATAAGAGTAACCTAGGAATAAGATAAGTGTTAAACGCAAAATTTTCTCCAATTTTTTGAATGATTTTGTTATAATTGAAACAAAGAAATAGAATAGAATAGAAGAGCTTTACTGATGCACGACATGGCGGTACATGCATTACAGGACAAAATAATCACAAAAATAAATCAACGGTAAAATCATAAAATATGTGTAATACAGTGGAATTACAACGCTCCATATTTGACAAAAGAATCTTTTTGTCTCTTAGTTTTGGAGAAAAGTGGCATCAAGGCCTGTGTTTTTTGACCCTGTCTACCGACCTTGTCAAGAAGTTATCGATTACCTAAATCAAAGAGAAGTGGAGAAAAGTCATTTGGAACACCCATAATTCTAAAGGTGTGACATTTTTTCTTACGATATGGACTTAGGTTGCAGAATGAAGGATGCGAGCATAGCATAAATGAGCGAAAAAATGGAGACTAGGCTTGAAGCATGATGTCATGTGAGACCCGTGCTCGCCGTAAATTACAAAGGACATCCTCCTAGACGCTTTCTTCAGCGTGAAGTTAACGTGAGCATTCCAACGGAGGTCATGATATTTGATCACTTCTAGCAACCGCAACTCGTTTACTGCAGCGACTTGGTGTCCGACATTGTAGATCACAGGCTTCGTTTCTAGACCTCGCCGAGTGACGATGTCCATAATATGACATTTCTCCTTGTTGAGTGGAAGCTGTTGATTCTCAGACCACTGTTGCAGGTAGTCCCACTCAAGCCGTTGCAGATCATCAGCTGATGTTCGGATGGAATGAATGCATGTCACATCATCGGCGTACTTGATGATTGTGGTGTTCCCTAATACAGGTCTCAGGATATCCGTAGCGATGGTGAAGAGGATGGGGCCGAGAACACTGCCTTGAGGAGCACCGCTGCTGCACCGATGCCAAGAAGAAATACTGTCGCCGATTCGCACTCTTTAAAATCGGTCACTGAGGAGAACGTGGCTTGGCGACCTTGACCACGGTAGTTGAATTCTGATAATGGGGAAGATCATCAATCTGGTCTGGTAAAAGCTGCGTGAATGAGAGGTGGCTGAGGGAGACGCGAAATATGAGCGAGTATGAGTCACTCTGGTGATTTGGGGAGTTAACGGAGAAACCAAGGTTTTCTCTTCACGGAGCAAGCAAGATGGCACACGCGCGGACGAAGCTGAGGGAGGTCAACAGCGAAGCGATGTGGATTCATGATGCGCAATTGCTTGAGAAATCAAATGACCTGAAGTGTGAACGAGAAGCGGTGATTGTTAACTCAATTTGTTGAGAGCAATGTCATGATTCTAATCATTTAAAAGTATGTAGAATAGATGGGTGGGAGGAGTTCGGTGAGGAAGATAGAAGCGCCGCGCGCTTAAAAACAGCCGGGACGACCGGCAAATAGAATCTGGTGCATTTGAAAATTGTTGAAGTAGCTCATTTTTAGCCTATACAAATTTCCACCTTTTTTGGAAAATCTCCCCTCCTTTTTTGTGGAAAAATGTCCCTACTTTTTTACCTACTTTCTCGAAAAATGTCCTTTCATTCCTCCCTTCTTTTCTGCTGGAAGTGCGCTGGGATGCCTGCTGAGAATAAAGTAATACAAATATAGACAATTCATTTGGCTATTAAGCAAACAAAAATCTTGGAATATACCATTTACAACTTGATTATTCTAGACTCCGAGGTGGATAGTTAGTATTTCCGCTAATGCCTCCGAATTGCTCTGCTAGCGATTAAATTGAAGACTTTTATAGCCTTCCACATTTATGTGCAATCGAGCACCAATTACTCGAACATGATCCAGTTTCCCATGTCAAATGACTACTTTTCTTATGCCATTTTTCACGCATTAATCTAACCTCTCTGAGATTTCACGGATAAGTCGAAAAAACTTCGTCTGCTGAAACTATGTATGTAGTATGTAGCTTCACCGTGCATCTCTCGCAGCATTGTCAGTGTGCTTTGGACAAACATGAAATTGAAATTTTAAAGACATTGTCTTATTTCAAAGCCGTCCTCCTGTTAAAATTTGTAGAATGTCTACGGGTTTGCTTAGGATGACTTCTATCTATATACAACTGCTGGACTTAGAATTTTGGCTACATAGTATTTCACCCAAATGAAATTAAGTTAAAAAACTCGATTATTGTGCGTGTTTACAATATCTTAGAATAGCCAAGCTACAGGTAGGGTCCATGTTATAATTAAAAGTCTAAGAATTTAGAGTTATTCGGATTAATCTCACGAAATTTTAATGAAATGTGTGGACTATACGTTGTTGGAGGTGATTGTGCTGGGTTTATCAATCTTATTTAAAGGAAAATAGCTAAATTTTGAACTCGAATCACGAATAAGGGTCAATTCACACTTTCAGTCTCAGTTTACACATGCAGTATTATGTTTTATATCCCTTAATGGGTAGCTGAAGTAGTGGTCGATGTATTGTAATTCAAATGAAGAAATGTGGAATTACATGAAGTACTATAGACGGTTGAAGAAACTGGCGATAACAAATTCAAGTGAAGAAATAGTATTTTCCATGTGTAGTCTTAGGTATAGTGTGTATAGTTTCATTGCTTTCGGTGTAGTAGAGTGTCATTGTAGTTCTATTGTTTACCTCCATTATCCACTTTCCACTTATCCACTTAGTGTAGTGTCAGATATAGTTCACTTGTAATCAGTGTAGTAGCATCGTTGTATTTCCATATTTTACCTCCACTTTTCCAATTTTTATTCATCGGTTTCCTGTTGTTTTATAATATCCATTTTTAATTTCCTTAACCTATGGTGACCATTGTCTTATTCTATTTCCACTATCAGCATCTGTAGTCGGTACAGTATATTAGAAGTCTGTTTTGAACGTGTATACGGCAGTGTTTGGAATCTATGGTATTAGTATATTAACAGCAAGAATGAGTAGTATTACAAGTCTTAAGATTTCCATTTTTACCAGATATTGGGCCAAAGCTGATCAATTTTAATTCGTTGCCACGAGAAAGCTACATTGAGTTCTTTTAAGAACTGATTAATCCAATGGTTACAGTAGCATTGCCTTTGTACACTTGCGGATTGGAGAACGCCATCAGTCCTCCTTAGGACTACTTTAACTAATACTTTAAATTAGTAAGCATTATATTCTATTATAAATGGCTACTGGGATGACTTTCATCATCGTATGAGAATTTCTAATTTCTAATTATGTTTCAACGCTGCTTTAATTGTTGTTCACAATTCATGACGTGAAAAGGTTTGATTGGAAATGTAATTGTGTCGTCCATCAATGGACCTGCACAAAAACTCTCTTGGCTAATAACCCAGTTATTAAACCCACTACTCACTGACGTTCTAGCACATCTCCAAAACAGCATGCAATTGATACAGATACATAAACTTAGATGCGAGAGAAATCACAACTTTTCCATATGCCTTCAGTCTAGATGTGCCTGCAATGTGCATTTCAATCCCGATTTTCACGAAGCTATCGACAATGTCATTTCACTGCCGTCAAAATGAAACTTTCACTACTATGGATTGATGCCAACCACGAAGAATCCATTTTCAAACAAAAACATGGACTTCCAATGGTGTGTGTCAGGTATTCTTGCGATTCTATTCATGAACCTATTGGAACAGCAGATTCTTTACCATCCAACCATTGATTTATATGCTGTGAATGCACGATATGTAGACGACATTTTGACGACGTCAAGAGACGAAGCAATCAAAATTCAAAAGATAATGAACTTACTACATGAGAACATCGATTTTACTATTGAACATTTAGCTAACGGTACACTATCTTCACTTGATTTCACTTTGACTATCTCTGATGATTCAATCAATTTTGACTTGCATGAATCAAGCGAAAAAGCCATTATTCGTGAATTACACATCATCCCTTCCAATAACAAGATAAATTTTGTACGTGACAAATTGCAGAACGCTGCAGCACCAAAAGTCAAAAGCTCTAAGCGCTACAATACTTCTCAAAAGTACTTGAACTGAATGACTATCCAAAAATCTCAATTATGTGACAACAAGTAATATCAGACAAGAACACAATTAACCCGTAGAATATTCATACTACAAGATCCCTTTCATCTCAAACAACATTAACAACAAAATCAATGCATTATTTCGGGAGTTCAAGCTTTCTGTTAAAATAGCTCCCGAATCATTCACTCAGAAATGCACTAAACAAACAACAGAAAAAACAATAAACATGCAGCTGGAAATCATGCCTGAATCCCGAAAAGTAAATGGTGGTATACGAAATATAAAAATGTAACAAATTCAAAGAACGCTACGTCGGAAGCTCAATAAGAAAACTGTATAGCAGAATCCGTGAACATCTCAAATCAAAGGACTCGACGATGTATAAATATCTCAACATAATATGCCAAACCAATGACCAACAGGTATCAGTGTCAATTGTAGACCATGATAAAGATTGGATTCCGTGAGGCTATGCAAATCAAGAATTTGAAGCCACCTATCAGCAACAAAGATGAGCTATCAGATTTGTAGACTCCGATTTTCTCATTTCTGTGTACATACTCGTAGTATTTCAAATTTTGTATCCTTTTGGATTTAGCTAGCCTAGTCTTTTTATCTTGTATGGCTTGAGAATGGAGTCATAACTCCGAAATATTGCTTCAAACTCGTAAAATAAAATATTTCTATGAAACATTTTATTCAAGAATCAGCAACAAGGCTTGCAGCATAATTCATAAAAGAAGCTTATTAAAGGATGTTTATATGAAAGGGTTGGCTGATGGCTTGTCCTTGGAGAATATTACAGACAACCCGAATGGCTAAACTTCTGATTGTCCACAAAATAGCAATTTTCAATTGGATATCGTAACAAACTAATCGGAATTTTTTGATTGAGAACTCACCTGATGCAGTATGGAAATAGAATACATCGAACACAACAACAGCCTACTGGTTAGACCAGTTCTGAGTAGACGTTTTCAAAGGCGAAGAGTATAGAATCCAGAAGGAGTTGTTTGGACTCTGATAACAATTAACTTTGTGGTGGAAACGTCTCAAAAATCTGCTGCTTATCCGCTTATTCCATCCATCCAATCGAGCGTAACTTAACGCTGTAATAGGGCATGATTCTATTCTCGCTTGAGCGTATATTTTCACGCCAAATAGAAAAGCTACCCTCTGTAGTAGCGTAGTCTTTGAAACTAGATGAAAGCAAGATTCAATCCTGATCCGATCTGAATTGGTTTTGCATCTAGCTTCAAAGATACGTTAGAAACTACGCTATGAATATGAATCCACCTTTCGGACAAATCACCGCTCCAAGCGCATTTGTGTTATCCGTGTTCTACTCTCCATCTTTGCACCTATTAATTTGATTGATATTATGTATTAATATATTAGGCTTTTACAAAATTTGATACTCATAATATTGCATGTTTACTCATTGGATGCTCATGCATATTGTAGTCTCATACATGGTCCCTTTAATGCACATGTTGCTTATGTATCTATAATCTATGGGATTTTCTCAATCACTTTTTGAATTTCAGATGACATATCCTTCAAATGTCGGAATTAGAGCCATTGAAATATATTTCCCGTCAATGTACGTCGATCAAACTGAATTGGAGGAGTTCGACAAAGTCAGTAAAGGCAAATACACAATAGGCATCGGTCAATCCCGTATGGGTTTCTGTTCAGATTTTGAGGATGTCAACTCACTGGCATTAACTGTGACTCAGTGTCTCATAGAACGACATTCCATTGATTTATCTCGAATCGGGTTTCTTGCAGTAGGAAGCGAGACACTAGTCGATAAATCAAAATCCACCAAAACTGTTCTCATGCAAATGTTTACTGAAAGTGGAAATTACGATGTTGAAGGTGTAGACTGCAAGAATGCTTGTTATGGTGGGACAGCTGCTCTCTTCCATGCCATTGACTGGATTGAGTCTTCTTCATGGGATGGTCGACTCGCACTCGTTGTGGCTGCCGACATTGCTGTGTATGCTACGGGGCCTGCCCGGTGTACAGGAGGAGCTGGTGCTGTAGCAATGTTAGTCGGTCCCGATGCTCCTGTGGTGATGGAGCGTGGTCTTAGATCTTCTTTCATGCAACACCATTATGATTTCTATAAACCCAACTTTTCATCCGAATACCCTACTGTTGATGGTCCTGCTACGGTCCGATGCTACTTGTCAGCATTGGACAACTGTTACCGTGTCTACAAATCGAAATGTAAAAATGTCAAACAGGAAGAAGTGACGATTGAATCATTTGATTATTGTTGTTTTCACGCACCATTCTCAAAGTTGGTGCAAAAATCATTCGGGCGGTTGATTTTTCTTGACGATCTTTCTACAAAATCTGAGTCATCCCCATTGTTCCCTTACTTTGCTCTCACTGAAAATGAAACATTAAATAACAGAGATCTCGAACGAGCTTGTGTCGATGTGAGCAAAGAATTATTTTCTAAAAAGTGTGACCCTTCACTCCTCATATCACGAAATGTTGGTAACATGTACACCTCTTCTCTTTACAGCTGTCTCGTCTCAATTCTTGCGACGGCCAACTGTGACCATTTGAAAGGATCTCGCATTCTTATGTTTTCTTATGGATCTGGACTTGCCTCGAGCATGTACTCCTTCCGAATTACATCTGATGTAAATTTACTCAAAGATTTCCTATCAAACTTGAAAAGCATTCCTTCACGGCTTGAAGATAGACATAAAGTATCTCCTGAAGACTTTTCGAAGATTATGAAATTAAGGGAAGATAGTTTTCAAAAAGCGCCCTATCAACCGGTGGGAGATATTCAAACATTAGCTCCGGGAGTATTCTATCTTACAAACATCGATGAGCTTCATCGGAGAATGTACAATAGAAGAGATAATTCCTAAATATGATGTGGTCTTATTGGAATGAAAGCTGACTTGTTGTAGAATAAATGAGCACATTAGCAATATAAGAAATGTAGAAAATGAAAAGTTCCACCATAAACAGGTGAATTCTGCTGGTGTGCTTGATCGGATATGAAGAGTACTGAAGTATATAAGTAGTAGTACTGTAGTACTGAGTATATAAGTACTGAAATTCAGTAATAATGCTTGTTAGTACCAATAGTCTAATGGCAAAGCATAATGATTCATGGTTGTTTTAGTACATTACTTCATAACTTACTATGAAACTTAATTTCAGGAATTATAGCTAATGGTTCAAACAAAAATTCCGCCCGCGTGGGTAAAGACGCTTATACTATGCTGAAGACAAGATCGAATGTACAAGCCTACCTGTTGCGCTTTGTCTAACTGACAGTAAGTATCAAGGGATACATATACTGTATGCTAACTTCATAATCTTAGCACTGTCAGATATGAAACGTTTCTTATTTTCGCAACCCACTAGGGAGCGATTTTTGCTTGAAACCTGAATTATAGTAACCAACACATATTTTGATTTCAAGAATATTGATGACTATTTCTAAAAACAAATTCATGACCGATCTGATTCACCGCTGAAAAGTTATCACATCTGAAGTAAAACATAATCACAGCTGAATCATGATAAATGGTTCCTCGTGTTTTGAGAACAGCTCATTTTGAAATTAACATTAACTTCCGAATTTATTCGTTCCTGATAGCCAACAAGAGTAATGAAGGGTTGAAGAAATTGATAACTGAAAGAGAAATCTAATATTTGTGTTGTGACTTTTCCTTGCCTCAATTTTGGTTTTGAACGGATTGTACTAAAGATTTCCTGATGATCTGTGAACTGCTTGAATTCGACATGAAATATATCGACTGAACAGACGCTTGTTTTTGAATATTGTTGTTGATGGTTTATGTCCACTCCCATGTACTGCCCAGTTAAAGGCGCAAAATGCATGGCTTTACTTGGCACGGAGTGGTATTTGATAAAATTTGTTAATTTTGTTAATTTGTTAAGTTTGCATGAAAGCATGTATGCCTATATCGTACCTAATGTATATGCCGGTACTCATTTAACGGCTACAGTATCATCTCAAGGCGAAACCATCTCAAGGAAGTGACAGTGATTGAAAAGTCCGACATCATATATTGGAAAGTCAAGCATTGATTCACGTTGGCTATTAATTCTTATTGGTTTGAGATATTTAGTGGCATCAATGCATTAAGATCCAATCTAAACAATTGATTTCTTATTGGCCCTACTTTACTTTTACTAAGTCTCATTCTGAAGACATCAAACTGCCTGTTTTGTGTATTTGCACTCGGTAGTCGCAATTTGCAAAATTTGATCGGTATGTTTCTATAAAATAGCATCGAAAAATCTATTTCGCATTTTTTGTCATTTTTTCATCTAAATAGGAGTAGGGGAGGGAGGGGCACATTGAACATGTTTTGAACTTTTCTCGATATATACTAAATCAAATGAGCCAAAATCAAACTCGGATGAAAAGTTGAGGGCATACTAAGTAATCTCAGTTGTTGGACGCTTCTGTGACATTTCATCTCACAATTTGAATCGTAGCATTTTTACTAAAGTGATTCACTGTGCCCCATGCGTGGGGCACATTGAACTAACCAGTGGGGCATTTTGAACCACCCTTGTTTATAGAATAGAATAATGTATATATTTACCAAATAAAAATCAAAAATTTCAAGCGTCAAGATCAGATACAGGTCATGAAGGAACAGCAGAAATGAGATCAGTCAATTCATTGATTACCAACGTTGACATAATAACAAAACAATTTTGTCTCAAAAATGTTCGACAAAATTGAACTTTTAGTCTTTTAGAGTCGCAACACGGTACAATGGAGTATAAAGGGTGATTCTCAGCTTGACATTTGTAAAACAATGATCGGAAGGCCGCCAAACGTTCTTCGTGAAAAGTTGACGAAAAGTTTCTACAATTACATTGGAATGGGCATATCAATTTACGCGCTCGCTTAAATAGGCGATCGATGAAATTTAAAGATTCAGTGTCTAAATATGCCGAATAAGCATGTGCAATACATCAGAACACTTTGAATACAAACCATTGATCGTCATGATTTAGTATGTTACGTAGGATCTTCAACACGACCTTTTTGAAAAAATCTTAATAATATTTCGAAAATGATCAACCCAAGTAAGACTATCATTCCAGACGACTCCCAAGATCTTCAACTCTTTAACAACAAGGAAAGGAATAGGAAAGTAGACTTTTATGCAACTTTTATTGCTCTCTTATGCAACTTTATTAGACTTTAAGTATCTGATCCTATTCAGTTCATGAATAATCAAAATCAAGCAACAAAATTCAAAGATTGAGATTTTTATTGACAAAATTTATGACAGATGTTTGATGCTAATTTCTGAAAGTAAAATGTTCATAGAGCATCAGAGTTCTCAGATTAATAGTAGGCCTATTATTCATCGATAGAAGAACCTTGGCAAGAGAATTAGTGCTGAATGTATTGATATACATGCTACAACTACATTTGATCATCAATTTGAGCATGTGTTGTCATCACGCATTACATGTAGACCATGTAAGACACGAGTAGGCCTACGCAAAAAAGCTGAGAAATTATCAAAAACCAAAACAATATGCATCAACGTTTCAATTTGTTTGATCAGCAAGGGAGGTTCCAGTGTACCTCCCTTCATAGCCTCAACATTTTGATTGAGATCACCGATTTATATCAATTGTAAATTAATTGTTTCAATATTTTTTTCTTCGCCATGCTGCCCTGGTGCTTCGTTTTCGAAAAGAGTTATAGTGCACAAAAACGAATGCCATAGCTGCTCAAAAATTTCTAAATAGTCAATTTGACAGCAGACCAATTTGTGGTATAATTATATGTCAAAACTTAAAGATCACCTGCACTACCCAATAAAAGAAAAATTGAGTATCGAAGTGGGACACTATGCACCATGTACAAAGTGCCCCAACGTGAGCGGTTCAATGTGTACCACATCGTCAACTTTTCAAAAACGTGCTCGTGTACAAATAAGGTCGCACTCAAATAGTTTTTAGCTTATCGATTAATGAAGCTGATAAAGAATACTTGAGAAAAATGCTGTCTAATGAAAATATGCGCAAGGGTTTGGCTACTCAAAACAAAAGTTCAGATTTTCTGAAAATATACTTTTTCATTGAAATTTTGGGAAATCCTGCAAAAATAATGTTGGAGAGCATAAACAATTGAAATCATCAGAGGAATCATGTTTATTTGTTACAATAAACAATGTCTTAAAGCATAAAGTTTCCACTATTCATTTCGGAGAAAAGGCTGGTGGTTCAATGTGCCCCATCCTCCCCATAAGTTCGCGTAAATGTGTAAATCCGGATTTACCCAGTCTCAGGGATGAGAATTTTCCGCGGGGCCCCAATAACCTAACCTGATGCATTCTTCATTTTTTTCTTTTTGGCACCCCTTGAAATGCATGCTAATTTCCACTGGAGCCCCGTTACCTCATTATCAACTCTGTTATTCTGTATAATATGTGTATGCCAACATTTGTGGTGATATTAATTTAATCGCTTTTAAGAATCACATGGTCAATAACAGAATCAGGTGTTTCTTTTTGGCCTAATAGCATTTCAAAGTTCAGACTTTGAAATTTCACTACGGATTTCCATGTTTCTAGCAAGGCTGTGACATTTGTAGCCATGTAGTGTCAAGGGAACAGATGCTCTTTTTATTAGAAGTTTGCCTTTTTTTCTAAAACTCGATATCAAACAGCAGCCCAAAAATTTGATGAAAGATGTTTACAAAATTGATGTACATTCGGTAGGCCCTATGAAAGCCAGGGTGTGTAGAAAACATGTTTTTTTCAAAAATGTTTTTCCTGTCCTTGCATTCGATTGAAGCAATTATGAGCTTATCAATTATGTCGTTAAATAAATAGATTCAGCATTTACAATGAAAAATGAATTTATATTTATCAAAACTCGATGAAAAGTTTTTCGAGAAAAAGAATTATTCAATTTTAAATTAATTTTGAGAATTGTGATGGTGTTTGTATTATGCTCTGTGAATAGCTTAAATAAATAGTGTCACTTTACTAAATACTGAACAATAACTGATATTAAATTTACATTATCGAAACATTGCAGAAGCAGTACACGTTTAGCTAACATGACTATATAGGCCTATATTGCCTACATCCCTTGAAAGTGATGCATTTAAGAAATAATGGAAATGCTGATCGTGAAGCTAACTGACTCTTTGTATTTTATTAAGAAATCACAAAGTGTGTGATGCTGAAATATTTTAGAACAAGTTAGCGATGCATAAATCCATCGTCATTGCTATACAGTAATATTGTGTAGTTCATTTGTTCAGTTGTTTGCGAAGAAAACATCTCTGCTCCGAAAATCCTCCGCAATATTTCATGCCCCAATGCTACTGTATTAAATTGACGTTCTAGAGCTGCTTGCTGCATGAGTACATAATAATACTTTGGCAACACAAGATGGTTTCGTCTCAAAACTTATTTTCACGGACTTCCTCTACCAAGTTCAGGATGAACGTTGCCTTCAAAAAGTCGAAGGAGATGCTTTCGCGACGCATTGGGTAAGTGGTCCAAGAGCAGCAGATTCAGCACCAGCGATAAGATTCCGAACAAGTTTCGTTTGCTCGGCGGTAATCGTCTGTGCAGATTAACAGCAAGTTGGCCTAGCCTATCGGTGGTTGTACTGCCATTGTCGTTTGCCCGTATATCAAATGCTTATAAGCGTCGTCTTTCGTGCAGAATATTTCACTTATCTACCACTTCGCCCATAGTTCCATCGTTCTTTTGACTTGTCTAGGAAAATTGAAACAGGATTCTAAACATGCAGTATATATCTTGTCTATGATCATGCAAATGATTGCATGATATACATGTAGTTGGCCACTCGATCGGTGATGCATTTTGATGCAACCTAATGTAAAGATAAGGAACTCTTCAGAAATTTTAGTCGGAAAATTTTCATTAAAAAATACTTTACAAGAGAAGGCATCCAGCACCTTACGATCGATGTTAGCGAACTGGCATATGGTTGCATAATGTTTCGGCTGCATTCTTGTATGATTCTTAACCGGGGGCCATGTGCCTCTCATGGGGATGAATTCAACATGCCAGGGGTGGAATGACGTTTGAAGGAGGATTTTGGAGGAATGAGGTTTGAAGAAGTATTTTGAATGAACAACATCTGTTGATTTCCTCGTAGATAAACAATTGCGACTGCAGTCAATTAAGTCATACTCATTGAAATAGGTTTACAATTGACGACGACATCACATTTGGTAACAAAGAAGAGCAATCGGCAAAACATCAGCGTGCGCGTCGATTTGAGATTGAAACTCACTTCCTGATTAGTTATCTGAAAAGTCTGTATTTGAAAATATATGTTGCTGCTGACATTGACTTTACTTTGAACTTTAATTTAACTATAAATATTAATATATTTATATTAATAAACTTTATTCTAAACAGGAACAATCTAGTTTAGAGGGGGGAATTAAACATACTTTCAACGCCTAGGGAGGAATCGGAGCAAAAAGGCTAAGTACCACTGGTAAATCATTGAAAAAACTGCATCAAGAATCACTTCTTAAATTGCATGCTTTAAGCATGTTCTTTCAGCGTGTTTTAAACAATTAATCTCACTCAAGCAATTACTTTAAACAATTAATTAACTATTCTCATTCTTTGTTTAAAACACTACCCACCCTAATGAAAGGTTACGGAATTCTCAATAATAGTAGCAATAGTAGAAAGGATTTACAAATTAGCATACTAGTCAACAAAACGGAATTTTAAAACAGTTTCTTATTTTAAGTAAGATTCTTATGGAGATCCCATATACACACCAAACCATTTTCAAAAGTTATTATTTTCATACACAATTTGCGGGCATCGCACGATAGGTCGGGAGTGCATGGAGCGGTATCATTAGGACCGCCTTGATCTCTTTCATTTGGTAGCAACGTTGGTCCAAGGCATTCGGGTCGCAATATTCCCTAACGGGACGATTGCCTGAAATGGATTAAAAATCATGTTCAAAATTAATTTTGCCCACGTATAGTGTCTCCAAGTTGTCACAAATGTTAATAGAAGTACCTTTGGTTGATTCAGGAAAAAATATTGTCAATGGATAGATGGGCATGCGGTAGAATCAGGGATGTTGATCGGACTTCGGCCTATGCTAGTCCCGAAACATGAACGACTATCCTTGCATTTAACTGTCAATGTTCTGATGCCACTAGTGCCTACTAACAAATATTCAACGAACAGTGCAAAGCTATTTTAGTCTAAGAGATTGGCATGTGAAGTGAAACAATGATTGTCTTTTCACTCATTGATTCGCTTCTCTCTAATATTTGTGAACAGCAAAAAAACGTAGCAAAAGCTCCCCAGTAGATTAAGGTCGCTGATGTAATAGTGAAGTAACATTCGCAAGTATGGACAGATCTTAACCGAGCGCCTTCCTTGATCGATCTTATAATAACTTTCTTCACGATGTCATTATTCTGATTCTTCATGTCACTATACTCATTCTTCTGATGTCATTATTTATAAACATTATGTATTGATAAGAAGCTATAGCCACGCATACAGATCCGTTCATAAGTCTTTGCGGCTGTCTCAGAAGACGAAGAAACTAACGGATTTACGAACTCTTACTTATTGGTCAACAAAACTTATGACAGACTGAATTCTAATGCTGCAAAGAAAATTTGTCAGTTATGATGACATATCAGACAACAATGAAATTCCTCTGACATTTGACACATTCAGTCAGCTATGTCCAAAATTGAGGTCTTTCAGAAATCTTTGCGCCTAGAATAATTGTTGATTTCAGAAGAGCGGCTCTAATCGAAAATCGCCAATTTGTATAAAGTATGACGATAGACTGCAACAGACACGTTCACTTACCTGCAAAGCTTAAAAATGCCACGAATGTCACTTGAAAAACGTAGTTCAGTTGTTGAACTGTCAAACAATGGGATTACACAAAAAGAAATAGCCAGTGAAAATCAGGCGCCCGGTTCAATATATTTTAAGATGCTAAGGGATACCAAAACTGTCATAGACCGTCCGAGATGCGGAAGATCTCGTCTCATGACCAAGCGGATGAAGCGTTTAGTTGTTCGGACTTCCAGAATGACTCCCGCTTGGACAGCAAAATTGACCATCAGGAATGCAATATGAGCAATCTGGTGTCTGTTGGTACAGTGAAAAGAACTCTACGAGGTCGCTGATTGCTTGGACGCATTGCTGTTCGAAAATCATACCTGTCGCTGCGTCACTGCAGAAATCGGTTTAGATGGTGTCTACAAAATCAGCGTGGTCTCTGTCAAAGTGGGAAAAGTAATTAATTTTCTCTGATGATTGTAAGTTGGAGCTCAATCTAAAACGGCGATTTTATGTTCGCAGGAGTATTGGCGATAGATTATAAGCTTCAGAGGAGACTGTCCCTGAGTGATATCGTAAGATGCAACAAGAATGTTGATTCTCGGGAATGCAATAGAATTATGTGTCGGTCTTCCCCATATAACATCAATGATGTCCTTTCCCACATGATGGAGCTCCAGCGTACCGATCCTCATCCACAAAGAATTTTTGACTGAAAATGGCATCGATGTTTTGCAGTCATGGCCCCCTCAAAGTCCAGATATCTTTATCATCGTGAATGCCCGACAGATTTTTGAAAGAAATCCAGTAACTCGTGAAGACTTCTGGAGAGTAGTTGTTGAAGATTGGAACAACATCCCGCGAGAAAGAATTCGACCCGGAATTGATAGTGAATGCATGTGTCATGAAAGGGAGGTCACACGAAATATTAAGTCGAGCAAGACTATTCGACTTGATAACTTCAGTAAATATAATTTCCTTCATTATGTTGGCTGTTCTCTTCATTTACAACCGTTTGCCTGAAGGCGCAAAAACTTATGGGCGACCTATTTTTGCGAATAATTCTGTTTTTGTAACATTTTCATAGACTCTATGAATTATCCCACTCTCGTATTATTAAAAAAGCGTCATAAAATAAAATTCTACAAATAGGAATGAAAACACTTTATGAGTGATACAATCAGTAATATAATATTTCATGTGTCATCGATGTGTCGCACAAGAACTTATGAACGGGTTGGTACAAGGTTGGTCCCCCCCCCTGTGTGCAGTATCTCCTGAAATCATCCTCCACGATGGACATAATTGCCCATTTACTTGTACAAGGATGATTAGTGTTTTCATAGTTGTACATTTGTAGAAGGGCTAATTCTGTTGTGAAAATCATTTGTATCATACAAGTTATTGTCGGTCGACACGTATATGAGCTTATATTAAATTATTGTTGATAGTGACTGATGATATCACCTGGAAGATAGGCCTACTTTGCAGGTTTCATTATCAGCCACGATTCTATTGAAGGTGGTCTTAATGAGCCTCCCGACACTCCCAAAAGACGATTTAAATACATTCAATTTACCTGACAATGGTTTTGCATAATCTTATATCATTGAATGCGTCCTGCATTTCATACCAAACATTACTCGCTGGAGGTCTAATTGATTTGGAGCCTTCTAGTTTTTCAAAATATTTTAAGCATATCTTTTTAGTGTTTTTATTTCGCAGAAATGTTCTTTTAAAAAACCCCGAGAGCGTCTTTGAACATTAGAATATGTAGCCATCCGTTGTACTATGAACGACATAGCTTCCTTCACGTGCACTGAAGAAAAGGCTAAATCCGAGTTGCATACTTACATTTGGTATTAAAATGACGTTTATAAGTTTAAGATGAAAGTAGCAAAAGTAACTTTCAAATGTTTATAAGCTGTAAATGATCTGAAGGCCCTACAAACTTTCCTTGTGATCAAACTTAATGATATGATATATATACATCACCTATGCTTTCTCTCACTATGATAGCATGATATTATTTTATGTTTCATTTCGTTGAAGTTGGGTCGGGTCGGTTTGGATAACCGCTTTTACAAGTATCATAAACTGGAGAAAATCCGAAAACCCCGAAGTTGTTTTTTAAGCTTTAGCACACAGATTTTGGAAATCGGTCAGAATTGATGCACATTTTTCTCATAAAGGTTGATACAATGTCATTCTTACATGTAACCTAGTAGTGTGGTCTGGGCAATTGATTCGATCAATGCTTTTGCCTTTTTTTGCATTGTTCTGATGAAATAGCGAGGGGAGTTATTCTTTCTTGTTTATAAAATTACATATTCACTTTTTGATTTGCTATTTTTATCGAAGCTGTTTCACATTATAATAAAACGACTTTCATACAACTTCGTAAACCTTCACAAAGGGTGCATCTATACCATCCAAACATCTACTGTAGAAGGCCTGTCTTTAGCATTCTACTTTTATTATAGTATATCGGCCTATAAATTGAAAAAAGGGAGTTTTTGACTTTATTTTTTTGCTTTCTCTGAAAAGATGACCTTCCGTCACTTGGTCAACTACAAGGTCAGCACATTTTCCAAATATGCTGGAGATGCATGAGTGGCAAATACTAGAGGTGCAGCGGACGCCGGACTTGAAGGAATGCGCGCTTGTTGAGGCTCTCATGTTTACTTTTAGTCGCCACAATTGTTTGTCAACGAGATATATTTTATTAAATCAACTATGTTAATTGATACGTTCTTCTCCTTCTTTAGCATTAGTCCCTCGTTGCTGTAGGGTACATTCTACTGGTTCGTTGTCTCCACTTCTGTAGATTTTGGCTTGGTCCGGATGAAAACCTGTCGCTATCAGTTCTTGGTGAATGGCGTTGATCCATCTCTGCTTCGGCCGTCTCTTGGTCTTCTCCCAGGGAGGTTGAGATTAAGCGCGTTCTTGGCTGTTGTTTCATCGCTGGCACGTAGGAGATGACCGTACCATCTCAGTCGGCATTCTCACATCTTCTCCGCTATCGGAACTACGCCGTAACGTTTCCGTATGTATTCCTTACGGATATGGGCGCGATGTGTGACACCGGCAATGCTGCGCAGCATCTTTGTCTCCATGATGGCCAATTTCTGCTCCGATTCTTTTGCTATGGTCCAACACTCGGAACTGTAGATGGTTGTGGTCACACAGGACGCCGGTGTAGTTACGCCACTTGTACCAAGCAGCACTGGTGAGAGCGTTTACTTCATTCTTGGTTGCAATAATTTCTAGGGAGTCCGCAAAACAGATGTTCGTTTTTTTTCCGATCGTTTACGTTCGTTATCGTTTCTTTCCTGACGATGATCGTGTAGAACGGTCGAAAGATCTCGACAATAAACGATCGGAAAAAAACGAACATCTGTTTTGCGGACTCCCTAGAAATTATTGCAATGAATAAGGATCCGTTATTTCAAACAATTCATTCTTGGTATTGCCATCGTCACTAAACTTTGAACGGAGATACTTGAACACGTTCACCTTCTAAAGGTTCTTCCCGTCTACATGGATGGTAGAGGAGTCGCCTATCAATATTCCGTTTTATTGGTATTAAGACGAACTCCATCCTGTGAGAGCCGATCCTTCCAAGCTCGGACTTGCTCATGTAAGTCATCCTTGATCTCGGATGCCAGCATCACGTCGTCTGCGTACAAGAGTGTCCACGACATGGGTGACTGGAGGTCCTCTGTCACCACGTCCATTATAAGGATAAACAACAGCGGGGGCAGCGCTGAACCTTGGTGTACTCCAATTGAAATGGTGAAGTCCTTCGACGTTCCAGCAGCTCTCGTACCCTGCTCTTTGGTTCATCGTAGAGCAGCGCTACCCAGTTGACTAGCTCCTGGAGAACACCATGAGATCTGAGTGCGTACCAGATGGTCTCGCGTGGGACGCGGTCAAATGCCTTTTCCAAATCAAGGAAAGCGATAAGTAAAGACTTTGATTTTTCGGCATGTTTCTCCGCCAGCTGACGAATCGCGAAGATGGCATCTGTTGTCCCGCAATTTATCACGAATTTGCACTGATTTTTAGACAGCGTAACGACTTCTCTCAGTCTCCGCTCGATTACACGCTCCAGGATCTTCATGGTATGCGCCAGCAGTCAAATGGACGGTAATTGCTGCATTCCGCTGGATTGCCTTTCTTCTTCCAAATTGTTATTGGTACACTTTCTTTCCATATTGATGGTATCTTCTATTCAAAAACTATCTTATTGAAGAAGCTCGCTAGCCATTCCTAATGGTGCCATAGTTTTGATTTCCAGACTTCGGCGGCAATGTCGTCGGGTTCGGTTGATGCGGTTGCTTTCATAGTTTGCAGAGCTGCATTTACCTCATCTGTTGTTATGGACTGGATAGCTGCCTGTACTGGATCGGCTTCTAGAATAGGCTCGTGATGGAACTTTTCATTTGAAATTTTCATACGGTATTGCCTCCATCCTTCTATGGCCTTCTTTCTGTCGACTATGAGGTCTTCTCCTTCGTCGTTGATGCCGAAAAAATTCTCGATATCTTCTGTTTGCTGTTGCCGGGTTTTGACTAAGAGATATATTTCCCGCTCTCCCTCGCGTGTGTCCAATTTCGAGTAAAGCTGGCTGAAGTGCGATGTTTTAGCTGCAGTTACGACTTTCTTAGCCTCGCTCTTCGCTCTCTTGTACTTTTTCAAATTAGTTGACGTCTTGTTGCTCAGGAATTCGTGGTATCTCTGCTTCTTTTCTTTAACTTTTGTCTTCACCTCATCGGTCCATAAGCACGTCAGTTTTTCGATTATTCAGTGACCGGGTTTTGCAGAGCCAAGCTCTGAAAGGGCAGCTGATTGAATGGACTGATGTGCTTCTTGCCAAATGCAGTCTACTTTTGTCACTGGAGGTAAAATAATGCGCATTATGACGTTTGCCTTCCTCTCTTTCCATCGCCACCATTTGATGCGTTTTGGGCCGTTTCGTAGTACTGCTGCCTGCTTTGGTGGCTCGATGCGCACTGTGCAGATGACTGGGCGGTGTTGTGTTGCCAACGTTTCATATGGAACAACCTTGGCGTCCTATGTTAATCAATATATTCATTTTAATTAATTATTTCGCAGTTTAGTTCAAAGAACATTCTTAAAAGTTTGAAATGAAGAAAATAGTAATATAGGTAGAACTTAGATAATATTCTTGCATTATTAAATGTTTTTCTTGCTTTTACATCACAATTTTTTTAAATTGATGCAGGTGAAATGTTTTTCAGATTAGTATAAGACCATAATCAGATATTTTGATTTTCGAACTTAATGAATCCAATTAGTTAGCATTCGAAAGACAGGCATTGCGAAACATTTTAATAAGAGAGACACCAGGTGAGTGACAGACATTCCTAGCTGCTCCCATTAAACTGACAGCTACACGTTAGATGAAGTTATTCCGAAATTTCAATTTAAATACCAATATACATCCATTCTCTTGTTTTTCATGGCATGCATGCCGGCATCTGATTTTTTGATATCATTGCGAGACTTTTATCAATAAGATGCATGAATTGGTTGTAATTTCATCGGTCATTTCCCACAATTTCACTCACCTTTCAGAATAACATATCAATAGATACCCTAAAATGCGATTCTCGAACTTCTTCCTACAATCACTGTAATGCGCTGCACTAAGTAAAAAAATGACGAATTAACTTTAATGATTGAAGGGAAAATATTCAACTGATGCCCTGCAACTTGAATGGTATGCATTATGCTATATTTCTCCCTATAATTCTATTCGATTAAAATATTCGATGTCCAGCTGGACTAAGAAAAAATCCCTGTCCGGTGCATCTCCAGAGAATGCCATGAAAGCACTCAAGCAATTCCTTGTATATTTCGATTCGCTTTCACATCGTACTTCTTTCATCATTGGGCCTACCATAATGACTGTCGTCAAGTCGATTGTTTAAATGGCCAATTAAAAAATCTTGACACTGTTTTAAATAGAGAATTACTTCTTCTGCGTCCAATTCAAAAGCATGATGAGCGAATTCTTACTTTTCTCATATAGGAATCATTTTCGAAAAGTAACAATATTCATTAGGAATTTGTTTTCATACTTGAATTTTTGATTGACTGAACAGTCACCCTAACCGAAATTCTCATCGGCTTATCTAGACTAAGTTTCCATCTGCTGTATCGAAAGGAGGTCACTTCGTATAATTTCTAATGAAAGAAAGTCTCGAGGACAACTTCGCATTTCAGAAATGGCTGTGTAACTAATTCTCTACGGTTCTAAGCTGAGAATCGATAATATAAAGGGTCGAATACGTGTCGGGTCGGAAATATGGAGATCTTCATATAAGAAACTTAGCAGCAGTTTCAATGCAAATTAAATAGAGTACTGAGAAACTAAAATTTCAAATTCAAATGTGTATAACCACTCAAGAATCCATTTTTCGTCAGCAAGTTAATTTAAGCATACAATGATAATCAATTTCAATGTGCAAATACGTGTGCATCGTTTAGGTCGCTGCAACTCCCGTCTACTGTTCGTCTCAGGAAAGGGAAAATAGTAAAGCCAATAAGATCTGCATGTGTAGAAAAACTGTGCAAGATTGTCTGAGGGTTTACCTGTCTTAAAAGTCAACACATATTGAACAAGCTTTTTATAACTTTTTCTATATAACACAATGTAGTGCATTATAGCCTATAACATAATATTAGCATTGAATTATCAGTCAGTATACCAGGTTACAGAAAAACTTCTCATAGGACCAGAAATTTCTCATGGAACATTAAGAATGTAAAGAATCAAAACTTATGAATTTAATAGACTAAGACATAAGAATCGTCAGTCCAAAACGCTCTTAGAAAATGAACATTATTTCACTTAACTTTTATGATGCGGTAAATTTGCATATATTCTCCTTTTCCAATGGATTAATGCACTTTCAAAATTCAACAACCGCAATCTCAAATCAATGATAAACGCCGTTCTCAATTCATCGACGCAGTATCTCATGTCACCTACACGTGCAATTTCTATTCAACAGTACAACATATCTCAAATCAATTGACACAATCTTTTTTTTCATACTTTATCTGCACTAAAGAATACACCTGTTGGCCTAGATGGCACGCAATCATGCTTCTTTCGCTTGGGAGCAGACCATTTCTGCGAAGTAATTACACGACTTTTTCATCGATCACTCGAATAGAGATGAGTCACTTCACAATGGAAAAGTGCGGTCATCACATCCCTATCTTATTTATTAGTATTTAGATGCAATTCAAAATTGAACTGAAGTCAATAAAATGCTTTTGAATCGTGGGAAATGTCAACAGATGATCATTCGTCGGGGGAATCACTGGTTAACTATTCCATACGATGGCATCAAATTGACCTCTCAAGTGAGCATTTTAGGTGTGACATTGAACGATAATTCTAAATAGATTTTGGCCAGACATTTAAAATATAAATATTTTGGAAAGAGCCAAATTTTTTGATTGTAAAATATTTAACTATCGATAGCGATATATTTCAGCTGCCACTATCGGTACTATGTAACCCGATACTACCTGCCTCATAGCTCTCTTATCTTCTCTCTCTCTTGCACTTCTATATCTATCTCAATCTTCTATTTTCTATTTCCTATCCAACAGTTGAATCAGTGTAAATTTCAAATTTTGCTTGTAACGATATTCGTTCTATAGTTGCCTGAAGATAGCTGCTGGTGGCAGCTGAAATATACCGCTATCGATAATTAAATATTTTACGATCAAAAAATTTGGCTCTTTCCAAAATATTTATATTGAACGATAAGCTAACCTGGAATGATCATTTTCAGAGAATATTCCTGACTGAATTAAGACGTTTGTACACCATTCGTGCATTGAAGTCTTTCGTTCCCAAAAAAGGTTTAGCTGAGGTGTACAATAGATTTGTAATAGTAATAAGCGTTTTATTGAAAACAAAATACAACAGCCTCGAATGGAAATCGTGGAGGATTTTACAAGTCACGAAATTTACAGTGTCAAAAAGTTACAAGGAATCGTTGTAGGCCTACAGTTTGCTACAGCAAAAAAAGAAACCATTTGCAGCTCGAGCTGTTTTAACAGAAGGCAAAAGTAAACGTCCACTCCTTTCAGATACCTGTGGAAACAAATTGTATAAAAGGTGATTTGAGTCTGATAATATGTTCTTGAAAAGGCGCATAGCTAAAAGTCTGCGTCTTTCACACAAGTTTAACATATTACAATCGTTGCAATGTGAAATTTCGTAACCATGAATTATTCTGAAAGCTCTCTTACAAAATCTAAACAAGGACTTATCTAAATATACACCAGGTCGAAAAAATACTTGAGAAGCATATTCAAAACATGGTCGAATGATAGCATTATAAATGTCGACGAGATCATTGTGAGACACAACTCCTTTCAACACTCTTAAAACATACAGACGTTTAGACAACTTCTTAATCAAATAGTCAAAGTGGTCAGACCAGCTTAACTTATTGTTAAAAATAAGACCAAGAATCTTCAATTGATGGACGTTATCAAAACAAGGAACTGGGGGCAGGATGTGAGATACTGTGACAATGTTCAAAACTTTCGATTTATTGCAATTTACAATCATCTTATTTTTTGTACACCAATTTCTAAAATGACAAACTTCATCATTTACAATTGATAAATCGCCAAAGTGACATTTCTGAACAGGTATAATGTCATAATTGTCATGTCTGTTGTAATGTATGCAGCTCCCCTATTTTGTAAACTTCCCGTGAGTGTCACTTCTCAAATGAAGCGACTGCAAAAGCGAGCACATCGCATTATCTGCAACGAGTCCTGCCCTTGTCCTGTAATCCGTGACATTGTCAATGCCCATAAGCAGGCTTCTCTGAAGTTTTTCTCTTCGTGTAAATGTTCGGATCACCCCTTAAATCATCTTGTTCCTGCACAGTTACCAGCCACCGGTCGTCACCGTATTCCCTATTGCTCGACAGAGCGACGATTGAACTCATTCTTCCCATATATATACTCATTGACATAATTAATGAAACAAACTATCATTGGCTTGAATTGAAGTTTGTTTCATTTTTTTCTCAGGTATGATGGAATATCTCGCTTTCTATGTATTACCATTCAACACATTAGAGAATGGAGAAAGATCTATGGTGGTCAAATTTCAAATTTTGATATCGATACAACTGTCACAATTGCTTTTACAAATTGAACATAAACGTGAACTGAAATCCAGCTTTTGTAAAATAAAATGGCACACGATCAGTTTACCAGAGGTATGGCTATTGGAATGATTCGTTGTGGTTGAAGTTGTGCGAGTGTTGCCGAAGAGCTGCAACTATCGAGAGTCGTTGTTTGGAGGTGGTGGTGTCGATGGAAAGCAGAAGGAGATGTTAAAAAGAAGAAGGGATCTGGTCGACCAAGAAAGTCTATAGGAAGGACAGACGCACGTCTAGTTTTAGCTGCAAATAGGAATAGATTTGTGTCAGTCCCAAAGCTAGTCGTACACAGGAAGAGTGCCTCAAATATAGACTGTAGCGTTCGAAAGGCTTACCGAAGATTGCGAGAAGCTGGAATTCAATCGCGACGACCAGCTGTTCTAATTCCATTGAGTTTTGAGCACCGCAGAAGACGAGTTGCCTGGTGTGATGCCCATCGCTCATGGAATGACCATCACTGGCAGAAAGTCTTGTGGACCGATGAATCGAGATTCACTCTGGATTTCAATGACGGTCCTGTCAGAATGCATCGTCTCCCAGGTAAACGCTTTGCCCCATGCTGTATTAAAGAACGCGACAGATATGGTGGTGGAAGTGTTTCGCTGTGGGGTGGCATTTGGCATGTCGGACGAACGACAGCAGTCATCATCAAAGGCACGTTGACTGTAGAGAGGTATCTCAATGAAATTGTGCTTCCTGTTGTTGCCCCACTGGTCAGGGTGGAGGATCTCGTCTTCCAAGACGGCAACGCAAGACTACATCGCTCCTCGGCTGTCATTGCCACTGTTAGGAGATTGAACATTCAAACCCTTGACTGGTCTGCACACTCACCTGACTTGTCACCCATTGAACAAGTCTGGGACTAGCTTGGGCGGCGAGTGAGAGACCGCTATTCACTTCCACCAGTGTCTCTGAAGATTCTCTCTGAAAGACTGACAGAGCAGTGGCTTCTCCTTGAAACATCCTTCATTCAGAAACTTTGTGAATCCATGCCATCTCGGATTACTGAATGTATTGGAGCTAGAGGGGGTCACACGCGCTATTAAAGTTGAATCTGCTACATGCGTTGCTTTTCTGTGCTAGCGACTTGGTGGAGATTGTGACTAAATTATCAAGGTATCATACATACATGTATATATACCAGTCAAAAATGAAAGAAGTTAAAGAAGTAAATGTTTCAAAAATTTTGTCAATGAGTATATGTATATTATCCACGTCATGAACGCAGAATATTCACTCTACGATAATAGCTTTTGTGTCCTACACGATAGTGCCGAAATTGACCTTTGTCATACACAAGCCTTCTTTGGCATGATCCTTCCTGCAATACTTTACTTTTGACTTTGTATTTGTGTCTTTATGTAATTTTCATTTATTGAGAATAAACGCCTACTTATTATTATTATCTTAAACTCGAAAGCCAACTTAGGAAATTGATTTCAGACCGATCTCTAAAACATCAGTCCTCTCGTAGAATTGAAATAATCGTCACCAAAATGTTTCTGCACACATTCACCAATAAAGGGAATTACGACAGCAAAAGCGCTTTCCGACGAATAATATGAGCAACTGCCGTTCTAATAGCCCTTGCGCAGGAAATTACTGCGATTCTCGAGAGCTATAATTACGTTCATATTATTTCTCTCGACTTCAGCAAAGCCCTCGACACTATGCGGCACTCACATCTCTTTGATAAACTGAGTCAATTAGAGCTACCAATAGAAATCCATGGGATGATTTCCACGAAGCCACGAGCCGCATCCTTCGTGAAAGAATCGGCTTTTCATGCAATGATGATACCACTCACTGGCTCGATACCATTCACAGGGGACCCCGGTTCATGTCAATTAGCATATGTGTAAAGCAAAACAAATCACACTCTGATCGCAATGAAACATGGTTTGGTGTGGTCGCTCCAAGGTATTTTGTCCATATAGCTTATTTTATTTTTTAAATTCTCATGAAAGACATGAACAGAAGTATTAAACTGTAAATTACAAACTAGCAATATAATGCCAATGTAAGTCCTTCAAAATTTGTGAGTTGTGTGATTTTAGTAACTGATTGCAATTAGAAGGTTCGTGAAAGTTGGTGACATTTCTATTTATAGCAATTAATTTCAGATTTCTAAATTTATCTTTTTGTTTCAGGTTGGTGAAGTATCGGATGATGAGATACAGATGATTTCATAGTAAGTCCCACTGTTATTTACTTAGCATTGATTGATTTTGTCTTACATTCAGACGATTCCTAGAGAAGATAATATACTCTTGCAAATCAAACTTTGGAAATCTTTTTGAAGCAACTTTTTCGTTGCATTAGCAGTGTGTGACGCTAATTACTGTTAACCAACAGCGATATTGTGAGATCATTTCAGAGTCACGTTATCCCTCATTTAATATCAAAACGAGACTTCTCACGGACACTGTTCCGGCAAGATGGAGCCACGCCACACACCGCTAGTTCAACGAAAAAGTTGCTTCAAAAAGAATTCTGATGTAACAAAGTAATTAGCCGCGGTTTTGACTTTAAATGGCCTCCAAAGAGTCCGGATTTGTCGCCACCCGACTTTTGGCTGTGGGGAATGGTCAAAGGAAACGTTTACAATCCTTAGCCGAGCTCTCTACAAGAATTGAAGAACACTGTTGACACAGTGACCTCTATTACTTATGACATGTTGGAAGCTGCAATTGATAGTGTTGAATCACGACTAGAAGTGTGCATCGTAGAGAACGGATATCATTTAGTGTCCAAATTTTGATTTGCAAGAGCATATTATCTTCTCTGGATTTGTTCGTTTTCTCTGATATCATCAATCAAATTATTTATCTTTCATTAGATCGACAATTTTATGTTAAAAAAATTGAAAATTTAAAAAAAAATTGCGAAAATTTTTTTTTGAATTTTTTTAAACTCAAATTTAGCCATCTGTGGGTCACAAGCTATCACAGAACGGTCATTATAGCAAATTCGGGGATATTCTATGTTCATAGTAGTAAGATTTCCGTTTTATTATTCATATTTACGAAATGAGAGCAAATAGAAGTTGTATCGTTACTTTAAACTCACCTTGTTTTAGACGCAGCCTTAGATTCTTGATAATGCCAGTTAGTAAGCTAACTAAAAGTAAATTTTCGTGTCAATAAATGAGCATTTTTATAGAATAATGACAACTTGACTGTACAAGCACTCCGATGTTAAAAGTGAGATGAAAATTTCGCAAATTTGAAGAAAATTGTGACTCTAACATGAACCTTCTAAGTTGCCGGTCTATTGACTTGCAACTCATCCATCAACAAAACCAAGTTTGTGGCATAATGTGTACTCATGAATGGCCGATTAGCCATTCAAGCAGTGCGCTACGCTCATAAAGCTCAATGTCTGGCGTAAGAATAACATCATTCTCCGAAGTTTTGAATTTTATTTTATTTCAGTATACCTATGCTACAGTTTCGCATGTATTTTTCAATTTGAGTTTGCTTTATGTTGCTAACTGAGATTACTAGAGTATGATCATTTTCATTTTAATCGCATTTTTCCTGTCCAACTCGAATTGTGACGGGTTCAGGCTCACAAACATTTTAGTCCAGACTTGACTTCAAACTAACTGAACTATCACGCAGGCATGGATGATATGGGCAGGTCCATTTCATCGACCATTTCGTTGACACGCTCATCTCATCCACAGTCCATTTCGTTAACACGCTCACCTCATCCACATTTCGTTGACGCGCTCATCTCATCCACACTTCGTTGACGCGCTCATCTCATCCACAGTCCATTTCGTCAACACGCTCACCTCATCCGCATTTCGTTGACGCGCTCATCTCATCCACACTTCGTTGACGCGCTCTCATCCACAGTCCATTTCGTTGACGCGCTCACCTCATCCGCATTTTGTTGATATAATCATCTTGCAATTCTCAATTTTGGTTTCGGACGATATTATAGACAAAATTTAATATCAATGATATCCTTTGAGTCATTTGTCTCTTAATGCTATCATGGCAACTCTATCTCAATCTCTATGCTGTTACAGCATCACTTCAATATCGAGGAATGTCCATATCCTGAAAATCTCTAGTCCTAAAGATAAGGACTCGACCTAAAGTATGATGCAGAAACAAGGTGGACCTGGTAAAATCTACACGTGCGAACTTTCTGTGCATGTTAATCACTGGATCAAACATTTCATCATTGATTGCAAAGAGAGAATTAATGCAATCTAGGTGATTCCTCTCTGACGCCAATCGAAAGTGGCCCATCGCCACGTATGTGAATTTGTCGGAAACTTTTTTTATTGCGACGTCATTCTATTCGAAACAACTTCCACTTCATCAAATCACGAATCTGGGCTCAGATTCCACAAATTCGTAGTCGTTTTTCTTTAAATACAGGCTTAAAGATTGAAATGGCTCCGCTAACTTCACACACGTCCCACCGCGTACCTACCCTGCTTAGCGGCTTCGTGTCTGCGCTCAGGCTAAAACTGTTCTCATTCGGTAATTTGAAGAAGTAATAGACCACATATTTCTTTCATGAACTATTTATACGAGCGTAAATGCACACTCAAACGACAAAACAGCTCTGACCTTAAGCATACTAAAGAATATAATGCTGTTGCTTTCTTCTTGTTTATTACAGTTTTTCATTTTTGCAGACAGAGGAGGTTGAGCTTTGAAAGTTCAGCCCTGATTTCGAATTCAATTCCTGTTGGCATGTTTGGATTCAGGTAATACTTTTGTTGTTTTAAACTTCCCTTTTGACGTAGCTAATCGGTGTTTGCTCGATAAAACACGATGCTCTCTTTTCTAACATTTACAAATTTCACCTCCTTATTTGAATTCTCCCGAAAAGCAAGAAGAAATGCTACACATTCTACAAAATGTCAAGATAATGAGAAACATGCACCTACAGCTAAATATAAACAAATTTGCTGACCGCTGGGTATTTGCGTTTTCGTTGCTGAGTCATGCCTACCACAGAGCTATTTGAGAGATGACAGACGAACGAAAATTCAAGTAAATGATAGATAATAGCTTTCGTGTATACTTTGAAATACCATTATCACAAATATTCACATCATTGGAAAAACTCCTGTGCTTTCGATGATTGCTTCATTAACACTGTTGTTAACACTATTAGCCCGACGGCCAAAGCGACTTTCTGCAGGGAACGAGGCCGAAAATGAAACTTTCAGAGACTGATGTTCAACCGACAGCTATCACAAATCTGCGCGTCTGCCGAGCTCTGTCCGGTTCATCTTCGTGCAAGACAGGATCAAAGAGAAATACATGTACAGGCACGCGGGAACGATTTTTCGGTAAGGGGCTAAAATTTTAGGTGTTGGAAAACGAGTTTTTAGACGGTTAACTGATGCACGCTGCTACTGCTCACTGTGGCGGAAACTGCATTCGTCTTGGATATAACTCTGATATTTCTTTTGCAATTTCTTTATATTGAAAGCTGATTTATATTGCAGCTTAAGTATACAATCTTTTATCGCACATGGAAAAGCCTATAACAAAGATAACGGCTTAAGATATCAGCACTGTCATTAATTATGCCATGCGTGACTAGAATTAATTTGATACTATCTAAGTTCATTATCATAATATATTATTTTACTTGCCTGAAATTGAACGCGCTTTTCAATGAAATAGTAATTGTGTCATTCATTGTTTTTGCGGTTGTAACAGATTTGAAATACCTTTCAAGCAGCGTAGTTCATTCAGGAAAATGATATTGATTTGAGCACGTCCCACACAGACCATTACAGATCAACTCAAATCTAATCAAAATCGTCTGAATGTTCCATTGCTCTAGCCAACTGAGCTATGAGCCTCTTACGCAACACTGTCAATTGGCAGGATCAAGCCCTCACCACCACAGATCAGTTGTCAAGGCAATAATAATCAATGGATAAATAACACGTCACAATTGTGACCGCCGACATTAAGGCAAGTAGCGAGGATCAATTGTCCACCAAAGCATCTTAAGCTATGTCGTGAATGCAATTAACAACAATGAAATTAAATAAACGATAGATCAAATTGCCATGCAAAAGATGTGCGGCTGGTAGGATCCTACAAGCCGCACATCTTTTACATAGCAATTTGATCTATCGATAATTTAATTCCACTGTTGTTAATTGAAAATATGTAGGCCTGCATATATTTAAGTCATCTTAACAAAAATTGGACCTAATTAACATACAAGAATACTTATATTTTTGGGCATACATGGTGTCTTTTGCAATCAAAATCACCTTACCTTGAAGAGAGGAAATCTTTTTGAATTATTTCACTCAATTACTGGCAGGCTAAACGACCGATGATGTGATTTTGTGAATATCGAGGCTGGCCTTAAATAGTTATAGAAGTCTATGTAGTGATAATCTATATTCAGGATAGCCCGTTATCAGCCCACTGCAAGGCGAAGGTCTCAACATGCTGCCTCCACTTGCGTCTGTTATGGGCTTCTCTTCTCCACGTTGAACAGTAAGATCGCAGGTCCGTCTCCCACGTGTCCGCTTGTCTTCCCCTGGATTGCCTTCAGTTTCGTGGGGTCCAATCCGTAGTCCTTTTGATCCACCGGTTGTCGTTTCTGCTGGCAATATGTGCGGCTCTTTCCATTGCTCTCTGAGTTATTCTTAGTTTGTCTTTCATCTTCCGGGTCAGTGTCCATGTCTCTGACGCATGTGTCATCGTTGGAAGCATACATTGATTAAAATCTTTACTTTTCAGGCAGATAGGTAAGTTGTTTCTCAAAATACTACTCATCCATCCTTCCAAAGGCCGCCCATCTCAATTGGATCCCTCTGTTGATCTCACTAGCTTGGTTGTTGACTAATTTTGTGGCCAAGGCAGATGTACACATTAACGCTTTCTGTCTCGATGCCTTGCGCTTTGACTCTTCCAGGTGGAACGTTGTTGTTTCTCATTCTTTTTGCTTTTGAGATGTTGAGTTTAGAACCAACATTGGCACTTTTTAATTGCAGTTCCTTTAGCATCGACACTGCCTCTTCCCATCCTTTTATTAATGTGATGTCTGCGAACTTGTGGTGGATTAGATATTTCCCGTCGATATTCAGGCCCAGATTTTCCCAATTGATGAGATGGAATATCTGTTCCAGACAAGCAACAAAGAGCTTCGGTGAAATCGTGTCGCCTTGTCGAACTCCTTTGTTAATTTGTATATTTGTCTTCCTTTTATTTAAGGTAGCTCCTGAGCTGCAGTTTGTGTAGATATCCTTAAGTAAGTAGTATTACATGCTGATGATCGATTCCTTGATCAATTAATGATTTTAGGATGGAATTTTTCTCCACTGAGTCGAACGCCTTCTCGAAGTCTACGAAAATAAGGCAAATCAGCAAGTTTTGACTTTTGTATTTTTCTTTTACTTGATTTAGCACATGGATGTGATCTACGGTACTGCAATTCTTACGAAAGCCTGCCTGTTCTCTAATTTGATTTTCGTCAAGTTTCTTTTCAGGACTGTTACACAGAACCTTCGTAAAATTTTTGTATACATGGGAAAGTAGACTGATTGGTCGGCAATTCTTTAATTTTTTCTTGTTCCTGTCGATGGCAATTAGAAAGAAATCATCTAAAAATAGGAAATATTTGTTTTGTATTGTTAAACATAGCCTATCGATGAATTAGAATACATGTTTAATCTAAATGAATGTTTCGGAGATGCTGCGAATAAGTGAAATTTTAGGGGGGCTTAGACGTGCCTAGCCATTCCTGTTCCCGCGTGCTTGTACATGTAGATCCGATGAGACGCAGATGGACGTTTTTGGTAGAAATGAAGTTTTTTGTGTTTACTCTGATCACGTGAAAAGTATAAAGCTTAGAGCTACAAATTTTGGCATGGAATGTCTTCAAGTCATTACCTGTCATGGTCATGCACATTTGTCCATAAAGTAAGTACATAGTAGGAAGATTGTCGACTTTTGTAGACGAAAAAAATGTCAGCATATATCGAAAAATTTTGTATCAAAAGATTCAGTTTTTTGCGGAGATTACGTTCATGCGGTCTAGAAAAAAATTTGATCAATTTTTAAGAAGCTAGATTTTTGAAAATTATTCCTGTGCTTATATACTAGCGACGTGGACCCTCTATATAAGTAGTGTGAAACTTGTGAGATATCAAAGTTTCTAGAAATATGCAAACTTACTAGAATGTATCTTAATTATTCGGAAATTAAGCTGATTAACAAGGAAATTTCATGAACCGCGTTCTAATGCAGGTTTTCATGGAAAACCTGATATCTCATTGTGCTTGGATGAAATTCTTAAGTTTTTGATTTAATTCTCATCGGCATGATTTTGTGATTCACTAAATTAGTGTTTCATTTCTTGAATTTGAATCGACCCATTTACATCTTTGGGTAAATACATTTTATATAACAACATTTGTCAAAAAAGTGTCTTTCGACTGTAAAATTCTTAGTTATGAACCGATTTTCATAACATTTTTTCATCTTGGTCCCTATATATATCTCCTCGTGTCGGTCATGATAAATTCAAATGAATCTAACTAAGTTTTCTTCATGAAAAAATTGCTCAAGGCAGGAAAAGTGAATTTGAAAGAGATTGAATTGAAAAGAAAATGAATTGATTAAATTGCGAGATCTGATAGCTTGGTTTAGACTAATTGAAATTTTCCAATTATAAGATAAAATATTTTGGAAATGATATACCATTTCTGAGTAAATTACAACTATTTATAAAAGTAAATATTTTTATCAATGTCTTAAGCATTATGTATTTAGTAGACCACCTTAAATGTAAAACCATGCTGTCTCTAAATGTCTCCAAAAGGTGAAAAATGCTGATTCGATTATTTGAAGCATAGCAGACTATTTGTAATTTTGAGGTACATGTTACAGCGTTCCCAAATAACACGTTAATTCTAATACGAATCATTGAATAAATAATATGTCGTGATGTATTTGACCATCACTCGTAAACGTCTGCTATCTGTTTATATCAAGCAGCATGATGTATACATACATGTCTCTCAGCACTACTAGTTTACAAACAAAAGAGGCAATTTCATTGATAAAATTTCTTGATGAATTTCCTTGATGAGTTCTGAATTACTTTTCTGTCATTAGGCAAAATTAATAATGAATAGAAGTTTTGAGAAACATTTGCATGTAATCTCCTTATATTTCTTAGCGTTCTCTATGATTACCCAATTAAAATTTTTATAATCAAGCTTATCTGTCTTTTCTAGTCGTTACCACAAGTGCTTCTTATGCTAGACGTTATATGCTAGACCTTCTTATGCCATACGTTATCTTATTTCGCATGTACATGTGATTAATTTGAAGATGTTTAGCGCATTGAGGTGTATTGAACGCCTCTATTTCTCGCAAGACAGGATCAAAGAAAAACACATGTAAATCCAATATGACGCTAATTAGTGAATGTGACGTTTTTGGTAGGAATGAAGTTTTCTGTGCTTTCTTTGATTACGTGAAAAGTTCGAGTCTAGAGCCATAAAAATTTTGTTTGGTCTGGAACTTCTTCAAGTAATTGCCTATCATGTACATGTGTTATTATCATGTTTCTGATCAGTGATGCATGAGAGAATGTAGTTGAGCGTGGTTAAATATGACCAAAATGTCGTGTCTGCCGAAATAAGGAGGCTAGCTAAATCTGAATGTGTTTACCTTTATAGACAAAGGCATAGAGTAAGTATTTTAGGAAGAGTAGCAACTCAGTATTAATTAAATCCCCAATGTTTATACAGTTTCGATTTTATTGAATGAACACGAGTTGACACCCAGCGCCAAATGTGAAATAGAAAATTTTCTCACTTCTGGGGGAAATGTACACGAATTTGACTAATCATGATATAGATACTGAAGGAATAATAGTATTTTACAAATTCTCCGTGTGATGATAACCTTAGAGAAGTAGTATTTGTTAAAGTAGCAATGCGATGTGCGAAATGCTCAGCCCTATAATTAAGAGCACGTTCTTAAGCTTAATCATATTGCAAACTATCTGCCACTTAAAGAGCTAAATATCATAATTAACTGTAAAAGGGCAAATCCATTTTACATTTTTATGTACTTTGCTTGTCCCGAATTTAATGAGAATAATGGTCTATTAGAAAAAGTAATTTATTCAACAGAAAAAAGACACTCTAGTTAGTAACATAGGATCCTTCGGAGTCAATCACTGTTTGGCAGTGGTCAATCAACTTCTTGACCTCTCGCCGCAGAGCATCTTCTTCGAGTTGTCGAGCCCAGTGCAACGCGGCCTGTTGAAGATCGGTATGGTCATTGAAATCCCTCTTGCTGAAGTCTGCTTTCATCCAATTGAAAAGAAAACGATCACACAAATTCATGTCAGGACTATACGGACTCTGGTATACAGTGTCCATCTCTGCTTTCCAGAAGGTCTTTCACCACTCGAGCATTATGTGGTCGGGCATTGTCCCACATCCACAGGACTTCTGACAGACGAATGGGATTGGATCTGAGAACCCTCCACAAGTCACCAGTGTGCCTGATGAATTCGATGATCTTGGTGGCATCAACCTTCTCGCCTGGTGGAACAGCTGTGATCGAGAAACGCTTGTTCGCCGTAAAAGCAACCAACAGCATCACCTTCTTGTCTGCCAATGTTCTTCGGGCAACTTGAGGACGCGGTTGGTCTGGTCCCAGCCAAGCTCGATTCAGCAACTCGATTCAGTATTCAGCAAGCTCTCGGACACTAACTTGGCAATCATCAGAAACAAGATCATCAACTGCTTGGATTATTGCAGGTGTCCTGGTAGTCTTCGGACAGGAACGGCTTCATCACCCGAATCTTCACCATCAGAGTCTGCTGCAACTCCAGCACCATCATTGCCAATACGGAATTCTGAATACCACCGGAAGATGGTAGACTTCCCCGGAGATGCTGTTCCGTAGACTTGAGTCAACTCACCAAAGCAGTCGGTTGCAGTAATGCCAAGCCGTAATCTTGTGAATGCGTAGAACTTGAAGTTGTTCATGTCTAAAGAAGTCATTACCATTTCATGCGTTGCACTGTTCTTGATATTCTCTTTTTTGTCTGACCACTGACAGGGTTGTGTTGAATGAAAATGGCTCCTGATTGGTCGGTAGTTTTCTCAGATACAGTGCATACGTCACACAAGTGGTTCAGTGCAAAATCGACAGCAAACACTGTCTGCATCGAAATTCTCATTAATTTCGGGAATAACAGAATTTTGGGCAATTTTTGTCCTTTCAACTTTTTCAACTCCGTTTTCTTTGATGATGTGCATATTTAGTCAATATTTAATGCTGAACTCGAAAATCATTGTGGCTACCAAACCAAATGAGTATTTGTATAAGTTATTGTATTTGTATTATATATTACTATATGTCTTCTGACCGATAATTTTGTGGTCTCGGTCAGATGGACACTTTGGCCGTTTTGCGAGATTTTGAAGATGATAATTCTTGTTTTATCAAAACAAATTTCGAATATATGATTACATCACGGCTTTTGATAATTCCGTGAGTTTTCATGAAATGCGAATAAAAGTGTGGTTTCAGCAATAAATTGAAATTTTGAGAAAAATCAAAAAAGGTCTTGTCGAAAGAATACAGGACATTTTTTAAAATTCACAATTAGTCAATTGTATTGATCCATAGTTTTTATGCAACAACTAGACACACAAATGATGTATTTCGTCGTATAAAGGAAATAATAGTATCATTTCTAGGTTGAGAAATGCGCATCGGTCAGAAGACAACTTTTTGGGGAGAAAGGCTAACTCTGTCACCATAGATTAGTCCAATCTCTCTCTCTCTCTCTCTCTCTCTCTCTCTGACGGCATGCGATGAGTTGATTATATATAATGTAATCATATATATCAATATATGATATTGATCACTTCCAGAGTTGATTATAATAAACGGACCACCCAAAGTATATCGAAATTCAATCGATTCTCATCCCTTTCAACCGTGTCACACATCAACGTACCATACATCATTGGAGCTTACATTATCAGGTTTCAAATAGGCTGTAATAAACTTTTATCACTTATTGTGCTTGCTGGACAGTGGTCAAACATCTACAGCACTCAATTTATATGCCGTAGGTTTTCAAGAAGAAAATATGTGAGTATGATATGATCATTTTCTGGGTTTTCTTTTGATATGTTGCTCATCGTAATCAGTTGACTAGGAAAGAAGTAGTGATATCGTAAAGTCATAAAAATATCGTGACTCTACGGACTGAAAATTTCATATTCTCAGTTTTTCATAAAAAACGTTAGTGTTTGGTATCTCCAGAATCCTTCAAATGTAAGGAATACGAATATGTGAGCTGAATTCAAATAAGTACAATAGCTCTTTCTCCAGCTTATTTCAACATTTTTCTCATTACAGCTAAAGTGTACGAACAACATGCATGTTGATTGCATTGACTTTAGCGGTAACAAGAATAATGTTGAAAGAAGTTTGAAAAAGATTTATTGAGCTTATTTGAATTTTTCTTACTTCTTGGATCGTCATTCTTTTTACGGTCTAAGCAGATGGTTTCGGTCCTTAGTTTTTATGTGGTATAGATAGATCTGCACTCGACCATGGCATTCTCTGCTCAAAAGCATAATGTGATCGCGCTAATACACAGTTTGGGCATGAAACAGTGTTGAGCCGTGGTCCATCTACCACGGCTCCGGCTCCGACCCAAGACCATTTCACATATCATCGGGCCCCTAGCACGAAACCGAACAAGCGACTTTCACAGAGTGATGTATACCCGATGGCGCAGAGCTGGAACTGGGCCGCTTCGACTCCAAAATATCTGGCTCGGGCCCGGCCCGGATGAATTTTGTATCTGGACCCGGGTAAGGAAGTTTATCTTTTTGCGCACTAAAGCATCCTTAATGAAGATATCAAATACGTTAATTGAGTGTAATTGCCTCAAGAATCATTCTAAATATCTAATTGTTGATTAAATGGTAGAATGCTTTTGATAACTGTTGAGGAGTGAGATGAATTTTTAAACATCTAACACATAGTGAATTTTCAAGTTTTTAAATGTCGTACATGTATAAGGCATTTTTCTATCATAAATAATTTGGATCTCATTTGATGCACCGACAGCTGCCATTGTTGTAAGTTATATTTAGGTTAGAGCGTGGAAAACGAATTGCACTGAAGAGATGAGGCCCATTTGAAAAGTCAGGTTGTTCAGTCAAAAGTTGAACTGAATATTCAATCGACTCTTTTGACCAAGATTCCAGAGAAATGTTGCTTGCTAATCGTCTATCGATTGTCGTTTCTGGTTGAGAAAGCACACTTATGACTATTCCCTCGCATGCCGGTATTTATTTCATATCATTGCGCACAAAGTTGATATGCCACCAGATGAAAATGATTCAGAGCATTTCAATGATCAAATGAGGAAAATATTTCTAATTTCAGACATAATTAATATCGGCCCGGGCACCAGATATTTCAGGCCCGGCGCGTTCCGGGTGCTTAGAGAATTTATCTGGTCTGGGCCCGGCCCGCTCAAGGCCCGGCACCGGTTCCAGCTGTGCCGATGTTTATTGTAAAACTGCATATCTGTCGCGGTCGACGTGGTGCCTCTTCTTGTGGGACAAGATCACAAAAAGTACATAAATCCAATGGGAAGCAGGCTGAGGTTTACGGTAAAATGACATTTGTCTGTGTTTTCTATGATTAAGTGAGAAGACACACTACGGCGTGTAGAACCATCTCTAGGCTATGCAGTTCATACTGTAAGAAGCTAAACACATTTAGATTAATCAAATCGTTATTTTGTCGTAAAACACAGCATCTTTATTAAATTTTATCTGAAACTTATTAAGTCTTTCAATATATTTTCGTACATCACTGATCGAAGGCTTAGACACATGCAGAATAGAAAAATGACTACCATGCTAAAAATTTTGACTAATGTGACTTGGCTAGTGCTTCCTGCTTAAAACTTTTTATGAAGCATGAGTCGCAGGGGGAGCCATGAAAATTTTCTCTTCTTATATGGGACTGATAGAAGTCTCTGATTCAGTTCCTGCCACTACCGCTCTGTGGTATCACCTGTCGGCTCCGGCTTCGAAACCCTGGTTTAAAACCATATTTTTTGAAATGTTTTCAATCAAAACAACATCATGATTTTGTGTTTTTAGCTTCTTAACCTTAAACCGCCGAGCGTACTATATATAGGACAAACTAGAATGAGGTGATAGTACAGCTTGATCATTATGCTATACCTATTTCAAGTGTTTATAGTAATCGTACACATCATGAATTGTGATTTTCTACCAATTTTCACCATCTGGAAGTGTCACATGTCATACTATGACCCCATATTACTGAGGTAGACTTCAAATTTGTTTCAGGCGAGTTAGCAAAAATAAGATCACCCTGTAAGTGTAGAAACATATTGCAGATTTGAAAGGAAAAAATCATTTGCGTTTGATAGATCATATTCAATTCGTAATGGTTAGAGGATAATTTGGTAAAACTATCATAGATAGAAAGGTATCATTAACAAAGATATGCCCGAGGGCTTTAGCCCGAGGGCATATCTATGTTAATGATACCGAGATATCAATGATAGATTTTCCAAATTATCCTCTAAGCAATTTAGAGAATGTCTGTCTTATTTCTATGCATTTGTAAGAATTACCTAGGGATTTCTTACAATCTAATAACACCCTAGAAATTTTGTTTATGGTATTCAAACTTCGTTTGCAATGATTCCATTTGAGATCATATCATTCATATTGAAACATGTCTCTATCTAACGAATTGTTTGATGATGAAGATTTTAACACACTTGACGAATTTTTGGCGAATTACGATTTTTCAACGAATACAACTTCAACAACTCTAAATCTGAACACCATAGTCCAACAGCAGCAATCATCCTCAATATTTACACCGCTCAACTTAGAAAATGAACAATCAAGGACATCACGAAATGAATTACCATCCTCCATCTCTGATATTGATTTAAGAATAGAAAAACAAACTCCACAAAAAACATTAAGCAATGCTAAATGGGCATGTGGAACCTTCAACCAGTGGGTCCGAGAACGAAACGAATACATTTTGGCAAGTAATTCAGAAGCCTTGATGTTTCTATCTGAAATGGACATTCGTCTCTCATAGATATAACAAAAGCCAATCTTAATTCGGCATTGAAGTTTTTTGTGTTTGAAGTGCGAAAAAGAAATGGTTTGAAGTATCCGAGCGAGTCCTTAAGACAACTTATTAACGGTATAAATTATTGGCTTCGCAAAAAAGAAAAGAAAAACTGGAATATATTTACGGACTCCGACTTTGAAGATGCTCGAAACGCGCTAGACGGCGCCATGAAGGAGACCGCTAAGGAAGGAAACGATGAACAGCCGAAAAGAGCGGTATCTATAACAGAAGAACAGGAGGAAGATCTATGGAACAGATTTTATCTTGGGGACGATAATCCGAAGAAGCTGAATCGCACTTTGCTTTATTTGCTTTCAAAGCATTGTGGATTAAGAGGAGGAGCTGAATTACGACAATTATCATACGGAGAAAATGGCAATCTAAATCTTGTTCAGTACAAAATAAGTATTGAAATCTTGGAGTATTATGAAAACACATCAAAAACCAACAATCATGGCCTAAAGCATCATCACATCGAACCAAAAATCTGTGAGAATCTGGCCGTCAGAAAGTGCCAATCGTTGTGTGATAAGACTTTATAAGAAGATGATAAAATCTCAGACCAGCTATATGCAATACACAAGCCTTATTTCTGCAACCACATCCGCACCACACATGCAGCTACCAAATGGTATAATCCCATACCCATGGGTCACAATACATTGTCTTTGACTATTCGATCACTCATGGAAGCGGCTGGATTTGACGGAAATTACACCAACCAAAGTGGAAGACGAACAGCAGTTACAAGAATTATTGAGAAAACAGGAGACAAGAAACTAGCTAAGAAAATATCCGGCCATCGTAGTGAATGTATTGATGTATACGATGAGGTATCGGACAAAAGAATACGATTAGCTTCGAATGTGTTATCTAATCAAGTGAATAACTCAAACATAGAATGCAGCAACACAATAACAACAATTACGGATACTGTAACAACGAATACTATTGAACAATCTGTCGGTGGACCTACCACTTTGAATGATCTAAAAGATTTCTGCAAAGAATTCTCCAAAAGAATTGCTCCAAAAAGAATAAGTGTACATAACTCTGATGGCTCATCTCTTGAGATGAACTTTTGATTTATGATATTATTAAAGATGATTTGTTTTCTGCATGGACTTCTAAATAAAAGGCTGAAAATAAACAGGTAGACTAAGTTGAATTAAATCATACGATCACAGTCAAATTATTTAGAAGTCCATCGTTTATGTTATTTCATCTTATTAAGATGAATTGTTCATCTTATAATTGTAGCCTACTCCTGGATATCGTTGCACTGCATATGTTAAAAAATCTAGGAATCGATGAGCAACGATGTAAATTCATGTAAAAATAGCGATGATATTATTATAGTATTATAATTATATAGATTATTAAATATAGATCATATAAAATTATATACTATTATAACATTATAGATATAATATTATTATCGCTATTTTTACATGCATTTAATAGGCCTATATCGCTACTCATTGATTCATAGATTTCTTAACATGTGCAGTGCAATGATATCTAGGAGTACAATTACTGCTATTTTGCGTGCATATTCATGTCTTTGGTAAATATATTTCTTAAAGTAAAGGTATTCTTACAAAAAAAGAAAATATATTTAATAGGATATTTACATGGGAAATAAGACAGACATTCTCTAAATAAACGATGGTGGCTAGATATCTATGCTTGAAATGTTGACGATAATTGCTTTTGAGAGTTTGTACCAGGGCTGTGGAGCCGGAGCCGAGCCGGAGCCGGAGCCTTAAGGAGCCGATGGTTTTGGTCGGAGCCGGAGCCGATTTATCACAAAGGCTCCGGCTCCGGCTCCGATAGTTTGAGCTTTGATATAAATCTAGAATTTTGAAAGTTATTAATTGGCATCATAAAAAAATTAAATCATTTGAAATCTAAAGATGTGTCTTTTAAGTATACCAATGATCTGTCCTCCACGATATCTTTCTTTGCAGTTGCCGCCTTCTTTTGTATTATATTTATTATATATTTACACATATGTGTAATATTTTTTATTGCATATGTTTCGTAAGACTAATTTCCATATTGACAACGTATTCTCCAAAATCCATTAATTTGAAGACTTGTTATATGCATGCTAACTAGATGATTGTAGATTCCTAGAGACAAGTCGCCAGTCATTTATGTACACATTTCCAGTTCAGTCAGCAGAGATAATATAGCTACATTTTTTGCGCAATGTCTTAAATCTAATACGGTTACTATGTAGGCTATCATCTATCGGTATGGCTACTGGCAGAAGCTACTGGCATCTGTGACAATGCCAATTTCCTTAGATTGTATTATAGGCTCTTGTGCAGTCCCCCCACCTACATTTTTCAAAACAATCGATTATTCAATTTGATCAATTTTGATTGGAGGGATAACTCTTCACACTCACACGAATGACCTGACTACAAGTCCTCACATGGCTATAGCAAAAAGCGACCCAGCCACTTCTAGTAGCGCCCTATTATTTTAAAGGTATCTCATTCACAATGAATTTCCTTTGACTTCAAAATTCAAAGGGTATATTTCAATGCGAAAAACCCGAAGGCAAATTACAATGTTGACTTGCTGACGAAGTTTGCGACCATGACATCGCAATTACCCACGTAGATTTTTACAACAGCACGGAATGCTTCACTCAAACCGGTGATGCTGAAACGGACATCCAATAGTGCTGCATCTTTTGACCAGAGAAAAAATGGGGGGGGGGGAGGACTGCACAAGAGCCGTATCGTGTAATGATATTTCCCCAAATGTCATAGACCTGTCGATTTCAAGAATTTTCATTATTATTTTTTCCGTCTGTCAACACTTCATGCTGATATCATGCTGACTTATATGTAAACAATAAAAAAAGACTGAGACGCTCTCAATAAAGGCGCCTTTTGACCTCCCTTTTCTATTGTCTGTGACATTAAACCGCACGCGCATTTGAAAGCTAGCAAAGTAGATGGGATTTCTGCTCGGTGCTCGCAGTCAAATTTTTATTATGCATAGCACCCTGCAACATACTGTGTGATACTCCGAGTTCAGTTTCATCAGCCTAACCATCATCAGAGGAATAGTGGTAATGTGTTATACATAAATTGAATATAATAATATACATGAATCATTGATGAATTATTTAGTGCAACTTTACGCCATAATGAAAAATACGAAATTAATATAATGTAAGTTAGGCCTTAACTTATTAGGTATGCTGCATAGAATTACAAAACTTGTCCTAAATTAGATATTTTTAATTTTTTTAAGTATAATTTTCAATTGTACATTTCTAGCCTACACTGCAATGAGGCCATCTAAATTACAATTTCTACAGATGATGAGTCGTGGGCTACCCACCGATCATATTATTCATGGACCAACAGACTATTGAATAAAGGCAATAACAAATAACAATAACAACCTAAGCTAGCCTATATACACTTAAATATTCAATAAAGCAATTGATATCTTTATTGATGCGGTATATTTGGCTATATAGCCGATACCCTTTCCATGTTCGAGTAGATACAGGCCCTATAAGCTATTTAGAGGCATACGCTATCCAGTTTCATATTCAAGCTTTGTTAAAAAGCTTATACTACTATTCGGCCCCCGTGACGGCTAATTAGGTATATCATCATCACTCATGTGGTCTTATTTAATGTAGCCTCGTAGTAGACTGGTTACAGGCTAGGCCAATTTATATTTAGCCAGTGCGGGAGACAGGGAATGACGCGGTTAACCGGTTAACCGGCTAGAAAACTCTTAACCGGTTAAAAAGTATTTAACCGGTTAACCGCGGTTAAAAAAATGTTCAAAGAGGGTGTTAAATCAATATTTTATAGTAAGAATTAAGCATGTAACCGACGTCTAATAAGGGACGTAGCCAGAGGGGGAGCGGTGGGAGCGCCGCTCCCCCCTTTGAAAATCCTGCCTACGTCCCTGCGTCCAATCAGTGGTAAAACTTTTAAAACATCTGCTTTAGATCATCGGAAAGGTGAATCTATTATTAGAAGCAAAATTTACGAGAAGCCGTTGCTTAACACTGGCTATTCAGTGTGAGAGAAACCAAAACACGTGACTCACTTGTACTGAGGCTTTGAATTTCACCTCGTGGAAATCACTCGACTTCTTGCCTCAAGATATGAAGAAGAAAGTAAAACAAAGCATTTGGGAACAAGCGGATTCCTCCGAACTGAAGTGCCCGCCAACTAAAGCATGTGAGAAACGAAGTCGATTATCATTGCTTTTGGAAAGTACTCCTTTAATATATGTCAAACAGACAAATTTGCAAGAAATGCAGAATTACGAGATGTGCGTTACTGACCTAAATGTTGATCCATTGGAATGGTGGAAAATACATGGGTTATCTTTTCCAAAACTTCAAAAACTTGCCAAGCAGTATCTTACCGTTCAAGCTACATCTGCAAGCAGTGAACGTTTGTTTTCAGCGTTTGGTAATATCTTTGACAAGAAACGAATGCGTCTTCAAAAGAAAACCGCAAGTGCCATATTATTTTTACACTACAATTCTTAACTCATTGTTGAAATTATTCACCGAATTTACATGGAAATCAGTATGTGGTAGATACCATGCGGCATGTGCAATTCCTTTTTATTCGATGACGTAATTTTATTCATCAGAATTTATAGATATTGACCGAAACTTGTTTTTTTGTGCGAGTGATATAGTATAGAGCAGAGAAAAAATAATAACAACAAACTACAGTGATAAGATACTGAATACTAAATTGTGCAACTTGATTATCTTACATAGGCTATGTCTTGTCTGAAGCAATTTCTGTGGGCACTAATTTAGACCTGCGGATTTCTTACTCTATAGGGCCTACTAGCAATAAGAAAACGTGCCTATAAAATCTTGTGAAAGTGTCAATGAAATAGCTTGCATTTTTAGTTACAATTTTTAATAGGTTGATTAATCGCGGTTAATTTTTTCTTAACCGATTAACCGGTTAATTAACCGCGGTTAATTATTTCTTAACCGGTTAACCGGTTAATTTATAACATTAACCGCGTCATTCCCTGGCGGGAGATTTTTATCTAATTCAATCCTGGCCAATCCTGGCTATAACTTTATTTTATCTTTCAGAGATAGTCAATTCATGCAAAAATATATGACAAGTATGTTATTTGTCATTATATTAGGCTATTATCATTTTTATTATTAACTTAAGTCGTTGCTTGTTAATGAAAACTAATTTGATGATTGTAGCAAGCCTCTAAAGGCCACACCGTTATCTAAAAAACCCGTTCAACGGATCCAGGATAACCAGCATAGATAGAACCTGAATTTGAAGTCGGAGCCGGAGCCGAGCCGGAGCCTTTCACATCAGTGTCGTGGAGCCGGAGCCGATGAGATAACGCATCGACTCCACAGCCCTGGTTTGTACTATATTTAGGACGTCCGTCACACTTCTGTGAAATACAGCTTGGGTCTAAAACAATAAAAGTTAAGCATTAGAGAGATTTCTATGTTTTTAAATGCTGTAAGCAGCACTCGCACACTATTTGAATTTTTTCTCACTCGTCGCTGCTTGCTACAATAGTGCTTCAGAATAAAGTAACTGATTACTTCGGCGATTGACTTCACATCATTGGTGTGTCAACTGCTGGGGACAAGAAGCGAAGTCCATCAAAATGTAAGTATTTTTAATTCATTTATCTTTCTAGCAAGAACTCATTAACTTGTATTTGCGATACTTTGAAACTTAGTATCCCACGTAAACACGAGTAGGCATGTTGAAATTAATTAAATACCGTAAGTAGATGCGACACATACGCAATTGTATTAGGAAGATATTTTCGATTTTTCTTGATATTTGGCCGCTAAAGCTACATGAACAATGTTGAATATTAAAATTTGACAATAAGCTTAAATACAATCAATACTTGTGACCCGTAAACGACGCCCGATTTGATGTGCAAACATAGTTTTTTGGCTAATAATCAGCGTATAGGGCATACAACTTGTATTATGCCGAGGTCTACCTCTTTGTATTCATACCTTCCAAATAAAAATACTTGTGACCCGTAAACGACGCCCGATTTAATGCGCAAACATAGTTTTTTGGCTAATAATGGTGTGTAGGGTACATTATGCCTAGGTCTACCTCCTATATTCATGCCTTCCCAATAAAACGATGTGTAAGTTTGATTCTTAAATAAAATAATATTTTACAAATGTATTTCATACGTAGGCCTATAATATATGTACATGTATTGCAGAAAGATCACTGTACAATTTACATGTAGGCCTACATGCAGCGGACTACATGTAGGAATTTATGTTAGTAGCTTTGAACAATGAACATGTAGCTTTCTTTAATTCGCCATTATATTTTCAGCATGTACTGTATCAACGAGGAAGTGTTGGTGTATTGGATTGATGAGAACAAAGTTGAGTATTGGTACGATGGAGTCATATGCTCGGTTTTCAAAAGAATTTGCCGTGTAATTTTCCCCAACTATCCTGGTTGGGATTTGAATGTGAAAAACAGACACATCAGACGAAAAAAGAGAGGTAGGCATATGAAAACCCGATGATCTATGATGACCAATGATGAATGATGCTAATTCATTTTTCAGCTAAGATACTGCGGTCCATCAAAAAATCTGAGGCAGACTCCTGTGCTTCATCAGGTCAGCCTGGCCAGCCTGGCCCTTCTACTTCAGAGACGGACGCTGTCCCACGAGAGATGGAGACTATTCATTCCGATGTTGATGAGAATATCGAGCCTCAAGAGATGGTGCTGCCTGACCCTTCTACTTCAGAGACGGACACTAGTAGTAAGTGCAAATACGGGCTAATATTTACTTGTAATTACGTTATATGTGTATTTATTATATTATTATCATAGCTAGGGTAATCAATATTACTGAATATCACTGCTGAAAGTAGAGGTGATATGGTATTTGACCTAATCAGCGAAAACAGAACGAACTAATAGCGTAACGTGAATAAACGAACTAAATCATACACAAAATGTTATTGCTTTAAGCATCTGCATACCTGTATACATACCCTAAGCTTCCGCAATGTTTATAACCCCCTCTGCATGTCCGCTAAACATAACATTTCTTTGTCTGCAGGTCAGATTCAATCGGAATCGACTACATCACTTGGATTGCACGCACCGATTTATGGATTACGACGGTCATCACGACAACACGAAATTGAACTTGAATCTGTTTCTTCATCAAGTGATTACTCTTCTTCTGCTAGTGACGATGAAACCATAATCAGTTCTTCAGAATCAGATACATGTAGTGATGCCGACAATGACACAACATCCCAAGCTTGGCGTTGGAGGCGTAGGTCTGATGAATTTCCAGATTTCACATTCAACCCTCAAAGAGAGAAATCACGGCAAGTGAGAGATCCATTAGAGTACTTCTGCGATTATTATGATGACGATTTTCTAGAAAAAATTTGCTTTCAATCAAATTTGTATTCAAGACAAAAGGATCCTAACAGCAGATTCTGTCTCAATGCCAAAAATTTGCAAACATTCATGGGCACTTCTATTTGGACTGGGCTGTACAAACGTGGTCATGTTCGAGGATACTGGTCAGATCTCACACGGCTGAATCACGTGGCTGATTTCATTTCTCGAGATGATTGGGAATCAATCAAAAGAAACCTTCACTTTTTTGACAACAGCTCTTGTGAACCAGCGAATCGCGGGAAAACCTTCAAATTTCAGCCTCTTTTGGATAACTTCAATAGGGTTGCAAAGTCCATAATTCCCGACGAATTCATCTCAGTTGATGAGCAAGTAATGCCATACAAAGGTCGAAGGAGTGGAGGTCTGCGATAGTATAACCCTAGAAAGCCAAAGAAATGGGGTCCGAAGTTTTACATGTGCTGTCGCAGTGGTGGTCTTATTCACGGGATCGAACTATATGGAGAAGGAAATCTCAATGCCGACAATGACAAGGAGGTTGGAAAATCGGGTAGTGTTGTTCTGAGATTGGTTCAGCATCTGCAAGACAACTGCAACTACAAAGTGTTATTTGACAACTGGTTCAACTCGGCGAAATTGCAAGTAGTTTTGGCCAAGAAAGGAATGCAGGCATTGGGTACCTTGAGAACGGCCAGAGCACCAGGACTGAAACTTGACATGGATTCTGAATTGAAAAAGCGCGGAAGAGGTTCTATGATGGAGAATCAAAGACGGTGTGCCGTTATCGGCAGTGAAATGGTTCGACAATAGAGGCGTGGTGGTTTTGAGCACATATTTGGGCAAGGGCGAAACTAGTTTTGTTCAACGATATGATCAAAGTCAAAAGAAAATGATTGACGTCGAATGTCCTGCTTCCATTGTAGGCTACAATCACAAGATCGGTTTCGTTGATGAAGCCAACAAATACGTTGCACTATACCGCATCACAACCCATTGCAACACAAGATTTTACATCCGATTCTTCTTTCACATGTTGGACCTCTCTCTTGTGAACAGTTGGTTATTATACAAACGGGATTGCGATGACTGTGGCGTTACAGACCAGATGAAGTTATTTGAATTCAAAGCTCAAGTTGCAACCAGTCTTTGTCTGAGAGCCAAAGAAGCAAGAAATCGAGGAAGACCGTCATTGCAGGATTGCTTGTTCATCAAGAAAAAGAAATTGGGTGGACCGAGAACAATACTGACTCCAAGCATCATTAGAAATGATCAAATTGCACATTGGCCAGTCATGATGAATCAAGGAAGATGTAAAAATCAGACCTGCAAATCCAAGCCATCTACGGGATGTGAAAAGTGTCGTGTTCATTTGTGCATCACTAAACAGAACTGTTTTAAGGCTTTTCACGATGCCTTGTAAATGCATACAATTTATGCCGGTCGCAAAATACACTCCACAGAAATGAAGTCATTGACTTTTCTTAAAAGACTGTTGTCCTATATATATGACAAACTTAATTATGCATCGATTTTCAAACATTTTGTCCAATTTCTGTTGCTAATTTAGTTTAATTCAGTATATTTACCCTGTAAACAAAAAAAATCAAAATTCAAAAATAATTCTAAAAAAATTAATTACACGAACAAGTCGGGTGGCCTATATATAGGACAAACTTGTATCTTTGTTCTATCCTAATGAAAATAATTTTTTAGCATTGGTTTCCACTATTTGACTCTTAAGGTCACACCAAAAGAATGCTTGATTTTTTTTCACGTGTGGTTCTCATTCCCGGCGGTTTAAGGTTAAATATTTTTGTTTTTTATCCCAGCATTTAGCATCGTTTGTCTTCAATTACACATCACATTAAATTTGTCGACAGCATCAAATGCTGTTCTGATCAGGGTTGGCTGGTAAAAACCTGGTAAAAACCACCAGCTTTTGTCACCACTTTTCGGCTAAAACTGGCAAAAACTGGCTAAAACTATTTTTCCAGCATTACTACTTAAGTTTTTTGTGTACATACAAAATAAGGGATCATCGTCATTCCCTACTTTATTGATGAACGTTAGTCGCAATAAGTTCATTTTACTTTTTCATCATTCGATAAATGTTTCGCCCGTATTTTCACAATTCAAACCTATCAATATCGCATTTCAATCAAGAATATGTTCCAAGTATAGGTGTAAGAATATGAATTATTATAAAAGATATTGTTATAAAGTTGTTGTACATTATTCTTCTAAGTGTGCACGCATTTTGTTGCTTTACGAATTTCATTCATTGTAGGATCCATACTGGAAGAAAATCACTTGGCTCTATATAAAAGATCGAAAACAGGCATTCCATTAAGCTAGAAGGGTAGGAAAATGTAGAAATCTGGCCTCGGATTTCTATGATTAACCTCCCTGCTGATCTCATAGAATAGTTTGTCTTCTAAATCTGTGGCAAATGTCCCATACCCATAATGATTACACGAATATTACTAAGAAATTTATCCTGCACTCCCAGACGGACTAGATCAAACATTTTGCCCTTCAACATTTTTCATGTCATGGTAATTTACCCTCACATATTTAGAGGAAAAGGTTATGTTAAAAGAATTTAAAACCGAAAGTAAAGTTTTGATTTGAGCTCAAAATATGGAAATTTCAAGAACTTTAAACAAACTTGTATATAACAATAATGTCAAAATTGTTTGTCGCTCTCAGATTCTATTAACAACATTAATTTTACAGGTTACTGGACATGTTCTTTTGTTGAGATGATAACTGAAGCTGTTCAGACATACATTATACCTCACTTTATCAAGATTACTGGTGCGAGCTATGTTATTTAGTCATTATTTGTTCTTACAAATCATGATTTCCTGCTACAGTCACAAGCATTAGTGCATTTTGTATATTTCTAAAAGCAGTAGAAATGCATTCTAAGTGACTGTTGCACATTGCTTGATTTGGGAGGTGAGATTTTCCGGTGCAGAGACTTTTTGATAGAGTGTTTTCTCTGCGTTCATGAGACCTGAGTTCGAATCTATACCTTTTCAACATTAAATTGAGAATAGTCCAGATTGAATTGAGAACAGCCAAAATTGAAATGAGAATTGTCAATATCAAAATGAGAGTAGTCAATATCAAAATGAGAATAAATGAGAATAGTCAATATCAAAATGAGAATAGTCAAAATTAAAATGAGAACTTATTTTTAATGATTTTTTCCCTACTTTTGACAGTTCATCCTTACTAAAATCATACACAAGACAGGCCAATACGGTAGGGGAGGATATCTGGATGTTGATAATGACTGTAGTTCAAAGTATTTATCATAAGTACGTTTATGAAACTCACTATCTTAATTTCAAAGCATGATGTACATGTACTATATAAAGTACATCGACACAAGGTGTTCATGCGTTACTTACTTATGATGCTTCATTCTTTTTTAACTAACACGACTTTGTCGTTCGGAGAATTATCTGCATTAAAAGACGTAAAAATAATACACATTAAATAAACGTAATTTAATGACGGCGAATCAATTGATAGACATAATATGCACTGTATAATCTAATGATAATAAGCAGTTTACCCTATATTTGGTAAATCTCTCGCCCATTTGAACAACAAATAAAAGAATTCTGCTTCAAAGGATTGTTTTCGTTTGTAATCATACACACGTAAATTACATAATTGAATGATTTAGAACTGAACGTCCTCTAGGTTCAACACCTAGAACCTCTAGGAGTAGGTTCTGGATGGACGCCACGACATTTGCTCGGTGTTACTTCTGGTATTGAGTTGACTATTGCACTCTCAAGATGTCGTAATCTCGCTTCAGTTTGACTGATGCCTGCATGATCGTTGGAAAGTATACTCTGCATCTGCTCTGCAAGTTTGCTTTTCACAGCGGCTTCTAAACATGACCACGCTCGCTCGAATGGATCTAGCATCGGGCTGTATGGTGAACTCTTCCTCCCGAATAACATCATCAATACCGGTATGGCATGGGGCATTGTCCAAGACCATCCTTTCATTTCATTGGCACGTCTCAGACATTCACGGAACCACTCTGTGGCATCTTCTTTCTTGAAGGATCCTCGTCGAACTTCATGGTGTATCAAACCGATACTGCTGACACATCCAATGAGATGTACGTTGGCTCCTCGACTTCCAATAGCCACTGTTATACATCGAGTTCCTCGAAGTGACCGACCCTCCTTCCTTGTGAAATGGAGATTGAAGTTTGTTTCATTAATATATAGGACAGGCAAATTCATCGATTGATAATGTAAAAGATCGGTCGCAAATTGTTTCTGCATTTCTTTGATAACTTAGTTGCATATTAGCCCTCTCTGGTTCAAAACGCACAGCTTTCAACGTATATAGAGCCGTATCTAAATGCTGTCGAATGCATTCCTTTGAAACTACGATACTTTTTTTACTGAATTTTCACCCCTAGCACAGCTATGAGCCATGAAAGAAGCTAGAGGTTACTCAATGAAAACTAACAAATTGTATTATTTTAAATAAGGCATTTCACGATGGGACTGTCAGAACTATTCATTCCTATTTATTTTTACAGAATTTTCACCCATAGCACCGCTATGAACCATGAACGAATCTAGGGGTTAACCAATAAAAAAGTAATAAATTATATTGCTTTAAGTAAATAAAAGAAAAAAACAGATCTTCTAATCTGATTAAGCTGTCCCCATCAGAAACCTATTCGCACGCCTCTTGAAAGTATCAAGATTGTATTGGTCAGGGAAAGTGGTCTGGGGAAGCTGATTTCAAAGCTGTGTCGTGCGAACAAGAAAGCTTTTCGAGCGACTCACAGTGCGTGCGCGTTCCAAGCTCACATTATAGCATGTGAGTGCATTAGCTCTGCGTGTGCTTCTGGAGAAGATCTTAGGTTTGGGTACGCACTCATTTACTGCAGAGCTGCTTCTACCGAAATAGTACCTGTAGAAGAGACTGAGTGAAGCAACATCCCGTCTGACGGAGAGCGGCTGCAACTTGCTAGCAAGTTTTTCACCCATGAGATTCTTGACACGTTTCTCAACCCGTTCAAGGAGGTTAAGATGCGTTTGTGGGGCGCCTGCCCACAGATGACAACAATACTCCATCAGAGGACGAATAGCGGACTTGTAAAGATAGCAGACAGTCTGTGGTGGAAGATAGCTGCTGGCACGACAGAGACTACCAATGCGTTGAGCTGCTTGCTTGCTAATGGATTGGATGTACGGTTTCCATGACAAGTCTTTTGTAACCGCCAATCCAAGGAAGGAGATGGAATCTTGTTCTCTGATCCTATTATCTGACATCTTAATGCTATGATCATCATCTCCTTTAAGTCGTGAGTGCAAAATACTCCGAGTTTTTGAAGGATTGAAGGAAACAAGCCAATTGGCGCCCATTCTGAGACCATGCGTAAGTCTTCATTAAGAACGTCGCATAACTGCTGACGTTGCTGAGTGTTTTCAGCGGTCGCTCATTGGAATTGAAGAGTGTTGTGCCATCTGCATACATCACCAATTTACTCACTAGGCAGTCTGGGAGGTCGTTGATGTACAGCAGAAAAAGAGTGGGTCCCAAAATTGACCCTTGAGGAACTCCTGCATTGACAAACTTGGTGGAAGACTTTTGGCCACCTAAGACGACAGATATCTGCTGGTCACTAAGGAAAGAAGCAAGAAGTTTGTGGAGTTGATCAGCAACTCCATAGGACTTTAGCTTCATAAGGAGTCCCTGATGCCAGACTTTATCGAATGCCTTGGAAATATCCAAGGCAACTGATCTCGTCTCACCTTGTCTGTCAAGGACACGACTCACATGTTCAGTGACATATGAAAGAAGATCTGCAGTTGATGGAGAGTGCCTGAAGCCATACTGTTCTTCTGATAGAAGGTTCTGAGTTTCAAGAAGGTTAACAATGTGTTGGTTAATCACTGCTTCAAAAATCTTGCCAGCAATTGGAAGCAGGCTGATAGGACGGTAACTAGATGGAAGAGATGAGTCAGAACCTGTCTTTGGAACTGGAACCACGGAAGCTACTTTCCAACAAGAGGGAAACTCACCGGTGGATACACATCTACTGAACAGTTTAGATAAAAGTGGAGAAAGCTCAGGTGAGAGATGCTTGAAGACCGAAACCGGGATGCCATCGGGTCCACTTGACTTACAGCTATTGAGACCGGCGATGATCTTTTTGACGTTTCGGACTGTGACTGAAGGAGGACTAACTGTCTCATCAGTGCGCGTGGGAATTGGAGGTGGAATTCTACCTCCATCGTCTAATGACGAATTCTTCGCAAACTCCTTGCAAAGCTCGGCTTTGTCTGCTGAGGTTGTCGCCATAGAAGTACTGACTTCGGCATGACGGAGTGCTGGGATGGAGGATTTGTTCCTATTGGTGACACTGTTGTAAACTAGCAATGGTTTTAGCTATGGATTTCCGTACATACAAAGTGTAACGGCTTTTTGCTTGATGTATGGTTTCCTTGCAATGTCTACGTGCGGTTTTGTACAATTCAAGATTACCAGCGCTACTGTCACGCTTATACTTAAGGAAAAAGTGGTCACGCTGGCAACTTGCAGCTGCACATTCTGGTGTAAACCAAGGTTGTGAGTGGGGCTTCATTTGGAAAGTACGGTGAGGAATGTAGGCCAACATCCCTATCTGAAGCCACTCTGTCAGTTCTTGCGCCGACTTGTGGACGTTCTCGCTCAGAATCAAATTCTCAGCTTGAACTTGACTAAGAAAAGTGCGGAAGCCACACCAGTCTGCTTTGGATAATTGATAAACTGTTCTATGGAAGGGTGCAGACGGTGTGGAGCAAATTTGTTTGCCAGAAACTGTGATAACACAGTGATCAGACGTGCCGAGGGGAGAAGTAACCTTGTATGAAAAATCTGGATTTGAGGTGAGAAACAGGTCAAGGAGATATCCAGTATCCCCAGCTCGGTCAGGCACTCTGGTAGGACAAGTGACAATTTGACTAAGGTTGTGAGAGACAGCGAAATCCTGGGCTGCCTGACCGGAGAGATCGGTGGTGCGTGAGTGCACAAGCCAGTCAACATTGTGCACGTTGAAGTCACCAAAAACAGCAACTTCAGCGCTGGGATACTCTTGTAGAAGAGAATCGATCTTGTCAGAAAGAACATTGAAAATATCCGCATTAGTTGATGGAGAGCGGTATGGGAAAAATAGAAGAAGAGTGGTCTTCTGCAGCGGCGCAATGAAGGCAAGATACTCATGCCTTGGATCCTCTGAGCTACGAAGCCTTCTCAAGGGAAGGCTTTTCTTGGCATAGACTCCAAGACCATGACAAGGTGCTTTATCCATCCGGTGAAATATGTATCCATTAGGAGTAACGTTGCTTGATGACACACTGGGATCTAACCTAGTTTCCGACAGGGCTAGAAGATCTGGTGACTTACTTTGCAGAAAGATGTTGATATCGTCGTAATTGGACCTCAGTCCTCTTACGTTGCTGAAGCTGATCCTGAGAGGGGTTTTGAGCTTGACGGCTTGACTACGTTTCTTGTGTGTCTTTCTCATTTTCATAATTTCTCATAGAATATCAATCAAATAAACGAAAATTATACTGTACAACAAAGTGATACATCAGAAAAGCGAAAATAATAGCAACAAAGCTGCAATAAACAATACGCAAAAAAGACACTTATTGGCACACTTCATGTCGTAAAAGCTTGAAGAAACCCAAATGAGAACCCCTTTGCCGTAACAATGGGTACAAGTCAGGTAGGCCACAGAGGAACCGGATACAGCTACACGGGCTAAACCCCTCAGTAAAGCTACCCACGCATGTCCGTGGCAGTGGAACTGTACCGCCTTTTTTCGAGCAGTTGACCGGGCCTGCCTCCCAAAGCATTACCAGTGGGTTCGGGACCCTCGAACTGCCTGACGCCCGTATGCCGTGAATACGTTGGATCTGTCACAGCTTAACCTGCAACAAATGGGGAAGTGCAAAAGAGAGCAGTGGAAGGAAGTTCGATCACAAATGAGCCAAATAAGTGGCATGCCCAAAAACCTGATTCAACAACATGAAACATCTGATGACTGTTCATATCTCGCAAACCAGGGGGTGGTGTTAATTGGGATGGCCGAAGCCTACCACACATTTAAAATAGACAAACGTACTGTATGTTGAATTCAATTGATTCTTCAAATCATTCAGAATTACTCTTGGATTATCCTCAATTCTCGTGATTAGAAACTCGCGATGATCATCGTTCAGTTTGCGACGACGGCTTCCTCCTCGTCGGTCAGATTTTTCGCCTTCGCGAATCCATCAGTAGTAAGCAAAACTCCACTTCTGGACCGCGCAAGATGGCCGCCATCGCTGAGTTCCCCCCCCCCTCTGGCACGGCAGAGTGTCGTGGTCGGCCGCCGTGGTGCTTCGTGTCTGAGTGCCCCCCCCCTCTGGAACGATAGAGTGTCGTGGTGGACTTGGGCGACCGCCAGGATTAGTCTTGAGGTTATAGTGTGTGATGTTTGTGGTGCAATCTGCTGAATGTTGGGTTGTAAAATGGGTTGTTTCGAGTGGAAGGAGTGGTCGGATGAGAAAACGGAGGTCGGATTCGTGTTCAGCGTGAAATTCTGCATCGGTAGGGTGAGTTTCAAGGCAATCGGTGAGAAAAAATTTTTCTTCAAAATTTTAACAGAGTTAGAATTTGGGACGTTTTGGTGTGTAGCGTCCAAACGAAGCATCGGATGAGAAAACGGAGGTCAGATTCGGATTCAGCGTGAAATTCTGCATCGGTAGGGTGAGTTTCAAGTCAATCGGACAGAAAAAATTTTCGGCTGACGTCCCCCCCCCCTAGACAGCTTGCTTCCAGTGGATGGATTTTGTCGTGCGATAGCTCGTTTGAAAGCTAAGAGTGAGACAAACTCAGTGAAAGAATCGACTTGTTCCTATCTGTCTTCGTTCAAAAGTTAGAGCGGTTACAAGATTTTAGGTCGGAGCTCGCTCACCTGAAAAAATCCTAAGTGTCAGAGTGGCTTTGTATGGGTAAAATTTTGAAAATTTTCCAAAGTGTGGAATTTCGACCTGGGACCGTCACCAAAACATTTTTCATCAAATTTCACTGACCTCCCCCCCCTCTGGACAGCTAGCTTCGATCTTGGCTTCTACTGGACGGATTTGGTCGTGCAATAGCTCGTTTGAAAGCTAAGAGTGAGACAAATTCAGTGAAAGAATCGGCTTGTTCCTATCTGTCTTCGTTCAAAAGTTAGAGCGGTTACAAGATTTTAGGTCGGAGCTCGCTCACCTGAAAAAATCCTAAGTGTCAGAGTGACTTTGTATGGGTAAAATTTTGAAAATTTTCCAAAGTGTGGAATTTCGACCTGGGACCGTCACCAAAACATTTTTCATCAAATTTCACTGACCTCCCCCCCCCGACAGCAATCTTCTAACTTTGGTTCTAGTGGATGGATTTTGTCTTACAGCTACTCGTTTGAAAGAGGAGAAAAAACTGCTCGACAACATTTTTTGTTGCGAGTCAATCGGACCAGCCGTTCACAAGTTAGAGCGGTTACAAGATTTTAGGTCGGAGCTCGCTCACCTGAAAAAATCCTAAGTGTCAGAGTGGCTTTGTATGGGTAAAATTTTGAAAATTTTCCAAAGTGTGGAATTTCGACCTGGGACCGTCACCAAAACATTTTTCATCAAATTTCACTGACCTCCCCCCCCCCTCTGGACAGCTAGCTTCGATCTTGGCTTCTACTGGACGGATTTGGTCGTGCAATAGCTCGTTTGAAAGCTAAGAGTGAGACAAATTCAGTGAAAGAATCGGCTTGTTCCTATCTGTCTTCGTTCAAAAGTTAGAGCGGTTACAAGATTTTAGGTCGGAGCTCGCTCACCTGAAAAAATCCTAAGTGTCAGAGTGACTTTGTATGGGTAAAATTTTGAAAATTTTCCAAAGTGTGGAATTTCGACCTGGGACCGTCACCAAAACATTTTTCATCAAATTTCACTGACCTCCCCCCCCCGACAGCAATCTTCTAACTTTGGTTCTAGTGGACGGATTTTGTCTTACAGCTACTCGTTTGAAAGAGGAGAAAAAACTGCTCGACAACATTTTTTGTTGCGAGTCAATCGGACCAGCCGTTCACAAGTTAGAGCGGTTACAAGATTTTAGGTCGGAGCTCGCTCACCTGAAAAAATCCTAAGTGTCAGAGTGGCTTTGTATGGGTAAAATTTTGAAAATTTTCCAAAGTGTAGAATTTCGACCTGGGACCGTCACCAAAACATTTTTCATCAAATTCTGAAATTTCACTGACGTCCCCCCCCCTCTGGACAGCTTGCTTCGATTTTGGCTTCCAGTGGACGAATTTTGTCGTGCAATAGCTCGTTTGAAAGCTAAGAGTGAGACAAATTCAGTGAAAGAATCGGCTTGTTCCTATCTGTCTTCGTTCAAAAGTTAGAGCGGTTACAAGATTTTAGGTCGGAGCTCGCTCACCTGAAAAAATCCTAAGTGTCAGAGTGGCTTTGTATGGGTAAAATTTTGAAAATTTTCCAAAGTGTGGAATTTCGACCTGGGACCGTCACCAAAACATTTTTCATCAAATTTCTGTGAATGAGGGGGGGGAGGTCAGTGAAATTTGATGAAAAATGTTTTGGTAAAGGTCCCAGGTCGAAATTCGGAAGTTTTAAATTTTTCAAAATTTTCACCACACTGGAGCTCTCACACTTAGGAATTTTTTCACTTGTGGCATGTTACATGGACATGTGCTGGCGGACCAATTTCCCATGGTCATATGAGAATGGTTCAGGCGTCATATTGTAAAAAATGATGAGACAAATCGTTTGCAACAAACCGCATGTCGCTACGATGAATACTTTCGGAGATAGAGCCATTTTAAGTTTTCTTCCGAGCATATATAAACCCCCGACAACGTAAGTCTGATCACTTCATCGAAAGACGAGGTAAGCGACGGTCGTCGCTCTGAGCTCCCGATATCGGGTGCAAAGGACTCTATCTTTTGAAGTAGGCAAGCTATCTTGCTACTTCAAAGTTTGTATGATAGAGTTTGATAGTGTCTTTACTACTGATAAAATTTTTTAAAAGTAGTATGAGTAGTAAAATGCGGATTTTTTTAAAAATTCTTAATTTTCAGTTTTTTCAAAGTTTTAACATATAGACTAAGGTTTTCAAGTATCCTGAGTTCAAATCTGCTATCAGATTTGAAATTTAACTAAGTCTAAGGCAGCTTTGAGGGGTTAGATCCCAGCTACTGATCACTACCTTTGACTCGGCGTTCCTGTTACCACTTCGGGGCAGTGACAATGATGTCTTCAGCTGTAAAGAGCGGGTATCGGGGAAGATCTCTCACTTCCCTAGTGATCAGTACAAGGCCTTCGGGCTGTCGACGGGATCGAGTGCCACTCACTACACTCACATCTATCATTCCTCACTAAGTGTTGATATTATGTTGAATGTTGACTAAGTTGAATGTTGAATGATGATATTATGTTCTAGGCTGTATACTACATTCAAATATGCTATCAGAAATTTAACTAAGGCAGCTTTGAGGGGTTAGATCCCAGCTACTGATCACTACCTTTGACTCGGCGTTCCTGTTACCACTTCGGGGCAGTGACAATGATGTCTTTAGCTGTAAAGAGCGGGTATCGGGGAAGATCTCTCACTTCCCTAGTGATCGGTACAAGGCCTTCGGGCTGTCGACGGGATCGAGTGCCACTCACTACACTCACATCTATCATTCCTGACTAAGTGTAATGCTTTAGGAATATGACTGTACTACATGATTCAAAACTTATACTAATTTCATTATCTTACAGTTAACGAGAAATCTGAGTACTGACAGCAAAAATGGTGAACAACGATAGAAATAAGAAGTTTCATATTAAAATGTGCGTATGCGGTAGAATCAACCGCCGAGACGGTCTCAGGGACCACATAAGGAAGGCAGGGGCCGACCACATGGTTATCCTGAATAGGGTTGCCTGTGTGAAGTGCAGGGTGCTGTTGGTTGTTGGGCAGGAGGCCGAGTTTTATCGGAGGCATGGTGAGTGTACAGGAGGGTTGGTGACCGATTTGAGATTTGTGGAGTTGATGAATGCTGAGAAGGAGCGAATGTTGGAGAAAGAGGCCAAGAATGTTGTTGAGAATGCTAGTGGGAATGTTGTTGAGAATGCTAGTGGGAATGCTGTGGAGAATGCTAGTGGGAATGCTGTGGAGAATGAGGTAGAGAATGCTGTGGCCGGTTTGAAGGCTGACAAGTGGCGGAAGAGAGTGTTTGAGAGTGATGATGAGGATGATGTGGATTTGGATAGGGAGCGAGTGAGGAAGTGTGTGAGGAAGTTGAGCTCTTCGTCATCGGAGGTATCCAATATTGTTATTAGCGACCCCCCGAAGAGCTCATCTTCCCCAATAGTGAAGGGTGGTGGGGTACGGAAGCAGTCGGCGCGGTGGGATGAGGACATGGAAAAGAAGCATGTGTCGCAGCAAGCGGCACATGCTTTGTTGGTAGATCGCTACGAAAGTTTGAGGAAGGTGAATGAGAGAACGTTGAGTGAGTTGAGTGAGCTGAAAATGAAGGAGGTGAAATGTAAGGAGGTGGCAGATGAGAATATCCGTATGAGGCGTGTTGTGAAAGAGTTGAAGGAGAATGTGCGAGTGTTGGAAGACAAGAATGATGAGTGTGAGAAGAGGGCGAGTGCTGCGGAGAGGAGAATGGGAGAGGCAGAAGCGAAGTTTGAGGAGATGATGAAGGAGATGAGTGTGTTGAGAGCGAGGAATGTTGAGTTGGAGAGGACTGTGGCTCGGCGGGGTGATGAGAGGCAGGCGTGTGAGAAGTTGGAGCGCATGAGGGATGAGTGGGAACGTGTGAATGAGGATCGTTTGTTTGAGTTCCACATCCCTATTCGGGATAACCATCTGGCCGGCGAAGTCCTCGTCAATAAAAGCCTGGACGAAAGCATTGTATGCTATCATGGACACCCGAGCAAGAAATGCCTCCACGCTACACTAAGAATGCGCGGGCATCTCCACAAATTTTCAATCAGGAAGCCCGCGAGACTGCCTAAGGATGACTAACTTGGTAAGTGAAAAAGTAAATAAGATAGTATATCCTATTCTAATACATATCATTTTCATTGCAGATCTTTGCCTGCCTTCACCACCCCATCAATTTACTCCCGAGAACGAACCATCGGCTCTCTTAAGGGCCACCATGGGGCAAGACATGATAGAACCTCCTCGCGGTTTGCCCTGGGCAGTCTTCGGACTGGCGAATACTATCATTAAGTTGAATCTGCTATCAGTCAACTTGAACGTTGCAAATGCAGTTCGGTGTAATCCTTCCTTTCGACGGGCGTTCCTGTAAAGGGCGGCGGTGAAACCCGTAGCTATGTATACCGCAAGGGACATTCGGCAATGGTCAATCTTGTTAAACCTCTCTGCGTCATGTTTGCAAGTGATTGCTTCTGTCTCAACGTAGTATGCATTCGCGTCAGGGCGACATTTAGCCAACTGTCGAAGGTTGCCTAAAACTTTCCATTGCATACGTTATGAGAACCATGAGTTCTACCTGTCTCTATCAATGAGACGAATTGATGAATGGAATGAAATGGGAGGACACTCACACGCCACACGCAACATAACACACTTCTCTCTTCCGTAGTCTAACAAGCTCTTTACACATGGATCGCAGTCGATTGCTATCCCTGTATCAGAAGTGTAAGCTATCTTAATTTATTTGACACTATTTTATCTACCATCATCGTTCATATGAAATGTTTTTAGATTTACAAGTTAGACTAAGCGTGCTACTATTTCCAAATGAAAAAGTATACATGGTTAAATCATCCACTTAAGCCCATCCGTAGTCTAACAAGCTCTTTACACATGGATCGCAGTCGATTGCTATCCCTGTATCAGAAGTGTAAGCTATCTTAATTTATTTGACACTATTTTATCTACCATTATCACCCATATGAAATGTTATAAGATTTACAAGTTAAACTAAGCGTGCTACTATTTCCAAATGAAAAAGTATACATGGTTAAATTATTCACTAAAACCCCATTCAAGTAAGTCAGTATGAAAGCAAAGATAATACGAAATAAACATTTATTATGGCATGTATTTCAAAAGGTCTTCATCGTCAATATCGTCCCAGAGTCTGGCTTCACATAGATCACAAAAACAGTTGAGCTGCTTTAAACGTTCTTCTGCAGCGTCCCTCACTTTCTCAATGTACGCCCACTCCGCCACGGTTCGCGGTTGGGAGTTAGGGGTGTACCACTCCCATATTTGATGCAAGTGCGACTTGCTGGTCATCTCCATCACCCCTTCGGCATCATATTGTAAATATTTCCACCGTATGCCTGTTAGGTCGGGCAACTCCTCTTCATCCTCCTCCGATAATGATAACTTTCGTATATTGTCGAGATTGTATGTCTTCTCCACCTTCGCCTTTCTTGGTGCATTTGGTGTAACGAGCACCTTTGCTGATGTATATGGAGAGGAGAACTCCAATGCGGTATTTGGTGTTGTTGGAGGACTTGTCATGTTGTCTTTGAAATGCTGACTTTGAATAATGATAACTTTAACATTTTTCTAATTCTTAAGTATACACAAGCAGCCAATCAGAATGAACATCCAATGAATGAAGAGGATGAAAGTATATAAGCAAAGTGACATTCAGGTCATTTCATTTAATCTGTGAATCATACAAGTGACGAACGCACGATCTCTCTCTTTGACTATTATTTGAGGTGTACAAGTGAACTGCTATCTCGTGAATTCCAAATTTGAGTGAAGTCTCTATCTTGTAGAAGTATCAACCTTAAACTTGATTTCGTTGAAATGGTAAGTTGAAAATTTCCTCTCTCATCTCCCTCAAACGTGTGACTAATAGCATCTTCCTCAATTTCAGGCATCAACTTCATCACCAACGCCCTCTCTTCTCGAGGAAAGTTTAGAGTTATTGAGTCAAGGTAGGTTGTAACACTACACTGAGGCTTGAACAGAGATGAAAGAATGATTTCTCTTTCAGGTGATGTGAGTTCCAGCTCAGGACTCTCGCGGCAAGGCAACGAGTGGGAATGTGCCGACTGCGGACATATGTTTACAAGGAAGCACAGTCTCCTTCGACACATCAAACAACGTGTGTGTCAACGCAAAGCGGCGTCAATCTCCGGAGGTGAAGTTGATTCTGACGATGACATCTCCTTTCCTTGCGATTTGTGCCCTCTTTCTTTTGATAGTCACTTTCAGCGATCTTCGCACAGACTTCAACACACGCATGCAAATGATCACTACACCAACGGTACCTCTACCATCTCCCTCATTAATGTTTCACATAATAATTTAGTACGCGACTACTGCATGGAGTCCAATACTCAAATTGTAGATTTTCCTGAGTGGCTCCTTCAAAATTCTAACATTATCGAAGCGCTCTTCAATAATTTAGACAATTTTAGAATGAAGGCGCTCATCTACCTTAAACTAAAATATATTAAAATAGATTTTCAAACGGGTCAAGTGACGGAGAGAATACAGTTTCATGTTCCTTCCTCTTCCGCAACCGAAGTTGTAGACTGCGAGTCTTGGCTAAATTTTCACATTCAATGTTTAAAATCAAATGTAGATAAATTCAATCAACGCGACAGCGCTCTCATTTTTGATGGTGTGGACTCAGCCATATTCAAAATTTCCCTATTAGAAAGTCATGCAGCTCGAGGCACATTTAAACTTCCAAAAACGTTGTATAATAAGAAAGCTGTCATCAATGTTGATTGTAAATCACAGTGTTTCAAATATGCAGTCCTATCCATCCTTCACTATAATGATATCAACGCGCATCGAGATCGCACCTATAGCTATAGACAGTGGGAGGATGAACTAGACTTTGAAGGTTGTGATAGTAACAACATGAAAATCAAAGATGTAGAAACGTTCGAAAAACATAATAAGATTAAAATTGTCGTTCACGTGTGGGAGAAGGGGTTGAAGGGTGCCCGCTATAATTCACGTTCAACTTGTTATGAACGTGTAGTCAACCTCTTATTAGTAAAACAAGATGATAGCGAGGAATGGCACTACTGTGGTATTCCCAAAATCTCTCGCTTGTACACTCACTTGCGGCACTCTAAAAGAGGTGAACATTTTGTATGCGACCGCTGCATCCGCTCATTTTGGAGTAAAGATAAATTTGAAACTCACTATGAATGGTGCAAGCGAGGTAAATTACAAATGGAACGCATGCCCAAAGATAAAATATTTTCACATAGGGATAATGGTGACGAATTAAGTCCCCTGCGTGTCATTTACGCAGACATAGAATGCTACATTGATGATATCATCCACAAGCCAGCAGCCATATCCTGCTATGAAGTATGGCATGACCACTTTAGGAATAGACAAAACAAAATGCATACTTGGCAAGGTGAAGATTGCATTTCAAAATTTCTAGAATTTCTCGATAAAGCTGCAAAATTTCAACAATCATATGATTCCCAATTGCAGCGTAAGTCACTACATATGTCAGATGAAGACAAACAAAAATTTGAAAGTTGCACATCCTGTCCTAAATGTCATAAAACGTTTGATGACGATAAAATTAAGAAAGTGCGTGATCATGATCACATCACTGGTAAATTTAGAAACGCACTCTGCTCCAAATGTAACTTTTCACTTAGGTTGAGACGTCGTGTACTACCCGTCATTTTTCATAACTTTAAGGGCTATGACAGTCATATGCTCATAAAAGGAGGGTTGAGCCAGATGAAATCGTGGCAGTTTAATGTAATAGCACAAACGAGAGAAAAATTCATGGCAATGACAGCAAAAGTACCAGTAGATAAAACTAAAGAAAATAAGACAGTCTTCTTCGAAATAAAATTTTTAGATTCATTTCAATTCATGTCAGCGTCACTAGCTTCTCTCGTTCGTAATCTCAAGTTTCTTCCCCATAGTCAAACTTTGAAGAAACACTATCCAAACTTAACGGATGAAATAATCACTCGCAAAGGAGTCTTTCCTTATGCGTATTTTAGCTCAATGTCTAAACTAAATGAAACAACCCTTCCTTCCATTGACAAATTCAAAAACGATTTGACGGGTGAAGATTGTCCAGTAGAGGACTATGAACATGCTCAAGAGGCATGGTTAAAATTTAATTGTAAAACGTTTGGCGATTATATGATCGCTTACTTAGAATTAGATGTCATTTTGCTGGCTGATGTCTTTCAGGAGTTTCGACGAGTGGCATTAGAAGAAGACAAATTAGATCCTATCCACTTTGTCAGTCTACCAGCCATGTCCTTTAAATCAGCCTTTAAAATGACTGGTGAGACCATTCATCTCTTACAAGACCCGGAGATGTATAATATATTTGAGCGCGGAATACGCGGTGGTCTCACATTTGTAAATAAACATCATATAAAATCTGAAACAGTAGGTGATGATCATATCCACCTAAAGTACTATGACCAAAATAATTTATATGGCAGTTCACTGTCTAAACCACTACCTCATTCCGAGTTTAGTTGGTTAAATCAAAATGAGCTTGAGTATTACTCCAACCCTTCAAACATACTGAATATTCCAGATGAAGGTGATTGGGGATATTATTTTGAAGTGGATTTGATTTATCCAAATAGTATTAAAAATAAAACTGCTGATTTCCCACTCGCACCTGAATCTGGCGAAGTGACTGAAGATATGTTTTCACCATTCATGTCACAGTTTCATAATAACTTAACAGAGTGTGGACAGCCAAGGTACAAACCATGCCGCAAACTTTTACTCACCCAATATGATAAGAAAAATTATCTCGTACACTTCTGCATACTAAAATTCTATTTAGAAATGGGCATGCTTCTAAACTCAGTTCACCGCATTATCAAATTTAGACAGAAAGCCTTCCTCAAACCCTACATAGATAGTAACAGTCAAAAACGTGCACTAGCCCAAAATAATTTTGAAAAGGATTTTTATAAATATAAGAATAATAGTCTATTCGGAAAGACCATGGAGGATGTTAGAAAACGTATGAATTACAAACTAGTCGTTGATGAACAAAAATATCACAAATTGACCTCATCACCTCTTTTCATTGATAGAGACATCATCGATGAGGATCTTGTAGGTGTTAAAATGATTAAATCAGAAGTTGAGTTGTGCAAACCCATCTATATTGGGCAAGCCGTTTTAGATTATTCCAAGCTTGAAATGTATCAACTCTTCTACAAAATATTAAAACCATGCCCTCTCGTAAAAGAGGTTCGCTTGCTGGGTGGTGATACAGATAGTTTCTTTTTAGGAATTACCACTCAAAAAGATTTAAATTTTAATGAAGTAGGTAAGTCATTAGAAAAATATTTCGATACATCTAACTACAATCCCACTCATCCACTCTATTCCATACAGAATAAAGCCAAACTTGGTTGTTTTAAGGATGAAACAGCAGGAAAGGAAATAGATGAAATGATTCTCCTCCGTCCTAAAATGTATTCCATGAAACTAAAAGAATGTGCAGATAGTATTAAGCGTGCTAAAGGTATATCAAAATCCATTGTTCATAAAATGAAACATCGGTCCTATAAGAAGGCCTATAAAAATAAAACTATAACGTTTGTCAATATGACAATCTTAAAATCTCAAGTTAATACTGTGAAAACGTACACGTTCAAGAAACGAGCACTTTCAGCATGGGAGGATAAGAGGTGTTGGATAGGACATAACACATCTCTTCCACATGGACATCCTGACACAAACATACCTCCACCCAAAAGAATAAAACTCACGCTACCACATTCAGGAGATGTATTGACATAATCAACTTTAACTCAGTATTTTGATGTTGCTTTTTGTAGATATACATGGTTGTTTTATGTATCGCATGAGATCGTTTCTTCCTTGTGAATATATGCCTACAGTCAGCCCATTCCCCCTATATCTGTGAAAAGACTTTTTCATATACATATTTTTATTTCAATAAACATATCACAATGACTTCACTTTGTTTTCCGAAACACTAAAGTTACGAGGGATTTAGTATCTTTCACATGGATACACTCTTGTAAACCATTGGTAATTTTGATAGCAATAGAGGGTATAGTTTGTTTGACGACGGGATGATAGAAAATAGATTCAAACATCTTCTCGACTATTCCATATGAAGCGTCTTTATCATGAATGAAATCACGTAAAATGTATTCTTTTTTCTCGCCAACAGAAATAGGTAAAATCAAATCACTTTGAATGTAAAGGTGCTGTTCATGTTTATCAAGTGTCATTGGTGTTTCTATACCAATCGTATGCGCAGCAGCAAACACAGTTTGTAGCATTGAAAAGCCAAAGAGTTTTTTCAAATTTTTACTCAATTGACATTGAATGTCATCACCCAGTTTCAGAACAACGCGTTGATTTTCAATTGAAAACGAAATGTGGTGTGTCTTTGCATCATATTTACTTTTCATCACATGCTTCAACTTCTGTTGTATATAAGGATTTACTACATGAATGAAGCTTTCAACTGTATGATATAGACGCGGCATTATATTGATAGCAACTTTAGATTCTTCATAAGACTGGTAAATTTTCTTGATGCGATCACCATAGATGTCCACCCACCATTCATCATTAACTGAATCAGCTTTAGTGTGATATTCATGAGAACCATACACCACACCGCTTCCAATAATAGGCGTATAATGTCTTACAAAATGACGCAAGGTTGGAGAGAAATAAACTGTAAGTTTGTCATTATATTTCTGAATAACCAACTTATTTTTGTCCGCCATAATTTTCTCTCCATACTTCTTACCCACAGTCTCATTCCATCGTTTTACTAACTCAATAAGTGATAAAGGTTGAACACCACGCTTTTTCAAAATGATGCGTTCTTCGCATTCTACAACATCTTCATCAAATATTTTAAATCTATAATGAAATTTGTTGATTCGATTTGAATAAACTTTTTTAACATTTGCAGTAGCAATTGACGTTAGATGTAGTCCATGACCAAAACCAAGATGTGGATAGAATTCACTATCCAACCTCAGCGTAAGACCTTTAGTAAAAGAATGAAAGCGGAGGAACTGTCTCCCACTCCAATGATAGATAGTAAACTCATAAGCTTTCTGATTTTTATTCTTCATGATGGAAGTATTACCACTGTTGAATGCCTTAATAATTTTCTCATTCCCAAATGGCTCATAAGAATCTGATTTTATCTGAATCCATTCATAGTTCCACTTTCCATCTGATGTTAAATTGTATGGGAACTGAAATGCATTATTCATCGTTATTCCATCATGGGTGCGAGGAGTCAATATCATTTCTTCCAAATTATTCACATTCTGAATATTGCTATCATAGCAAATACTAGAAACGCCAACCTCCCATTCACCTTCTAAATGCAGTGGGCGATTTAATTCTACTCGATAGTCTGATGGTTTATTTTTGGGAAATTTATTCATAGAAGCATTACTGGGCAAGTAGATTAGAAACGAGTCCTTATTTTCACTTTCCATATTATTCACATTGGAAAAATATATTAGCATACGTTTGCATTAACTCTTCATTCGGAAATGGAGTGTGATACTGGTCACAGCATCTTTATGAAAAGGAATCAACGCACCAGCATCATCATAAATGGCAATATCAATTTGTGGGATGTAGTTTGATTTCAGCTTTGTATAATGCACTTTCTTGAAAGTATGCTCAGATAAAATACTGCAGCTTTTTGGCTGGTATGGTATCATTGCTAGCAATGGAGCTTCAACATCTCCCACACGTACATCTTCACCAATATTGGAATATATCTGAAAATAGTTAATACGACGCGATAGCGACATGTCTGCGCTAGCTTTGGTTACAGTACCACTTTTAAAGATATTTTGATCAAAACCCAAAATGTCCATTAGAGTTTTATCCATAATTAGTTCAATACCTTTTCCACTTATAGTGAGAGACAAAGTACCTTCTTTTTCAGAAAATAAAATATGTTGGTCATTAATCACTTCATTTAAATAATCTACAACCAATTTAATCGAAGTAATAATGCGAGGCATCAACACTCTTGTTTCATGTAAGATACCACCTAAAGGCTCTACACACTTTCTGTATAAAGATACGGTCCATTCTGTATCAAATTGATTTGACCTTTCACATGGTAAATGTTGCATATCAGATTTTCCATGAACAGCTGCAGAACGATGTCGTAAGAACTGATGAAAATCTTTTGAACAAACTAATACTAGATCATCATCATTTAATTTTCTTATTGCAATATGATTAGATGATTTAATATAAGTCAATGTTGCCACTTGTTTGCCATCAACTCGAAGGAGATAATTAAATTTCTTCAATAATGTTTCAGGAGTCATGTTTGTCTTTCTTGGCTTAATCACAATCTTCTTCACCAACGTCTTCTCATTTCTTGGAATAAGATCTACATAATAAGCTTCCTCTCGATATATTAACTGTTTATGACCACTTATGTGGTAATTAACGTTAAAATTATCATAGCTTGTTAAGCCGTTAGCGAGGTAGCCTAAATCATTTCTTAAACTTGGACTTAAACCAACAATCCAATCTTTCTCAACTACATGATGTACATAATTATAATCATCATTGTGCGGAGTAAATTGGACAATATGTTTACACGCTTTATTCAAGAAATCATATATAAACTTTTTACATGATAAGAGATCTTTCTTTGACCACTGTGGAATGTATACTCGGCACCCCTTTTCACATTGATAAGCAGCTGTACGCCTCATATTAATAGTCATCACCTCATGATCAAAAGTATAGACACAGTTGCTATAAACAAGTTGAGTGACACCCACTTCCCAATTCCCATTTAGCTGTTGTGCATGATCAATGGGAGTAGAAAAGAGTGCGGCTCGATTGCTAGTAAATCTCTTTGTAGCCGCATTGCTAAGCAAAATATGATAAAACGACATTTTTATATTGCTAATCTGCAACTTTGCATAACATCATGAAGACTTGGATTTTGGACTCTCTACAATATATCAGAGTTGATCGTGATGGAAACGTACATTTCAAAAATTCTCATGGTCATACATCAAGAGGAATTACATTAACATGGCGACAATTTGTCAACCTCAATGATATCATGAGGGATTTGGAATATTTTGAAACATTAAGATTCATCTCCTTGGGTGATCAAGTTTGGCTTCAACATTACAGAAATGAAATTCAAATCTACCATTCTCATTCCGCAAACTGTTTCTCATTTCGCAAATACAATTGGGAGAAGTATAGAAGATACATACATCGCTCCATCATGACATTTATTCGTCGTGAGTTCATCACCCTACTATGCAAATCTTAATCAGATATGATTACCACGCACCATGAGTTGGAAATTAGATTCCCTACAACGTATTGAAACGGATCATGATCGAAACGTCTATTTCAAAGATTCAACTGGAAATGTGAGAAGAGAGTTTGTTTTATCTTATCGTCATTTTCAATCTCTACATCATATCATGAAGGACTTGAAATACTTCTATATGAAAAGACATTCACGTATTGGAAATCGCATCTGGCTGCGCGTCAACAATCGGCGAATTCAACTCTATCATTCCCAACTTCATACTAACTTCACATTTCATCAAGGTAGTTGGGAAAAGTATAAAAGGAAGGTACATCGCTCAATTTACTCATTCTTTCATCATGAAGCGCCATCGCTACACCATCGTCAACATTCTCCGTCGCTTCAGACTCTACACCAAAATCGATCTCACAACATTACACCAACAGCTTCCAAACAGCAAGTATTACCCGGGCCGTCCTCAAATGTTAGTGGTGAAGATGAACAATTCACGGAATCTTCAACTCTTCCCAAATGGGACTGTGCAGATTCTCGGCGCCCTTTCTCATTCATCGGCGCAGTCAATGCGCTTAGAGCTACAAAGACTACTACGTCGGATATGGAAGAGGGAGAGGTGTGTGATGTTGAATCTGACTGTGGACAATATGGTGATCTCTACTCAATTGAGTGACAGTCTATAATTTTTGAAGATTCATACCAGCAGTTACAGTTTGTGTTATGAACCCGAACTTTTTCCTGCAGCTCTCATTAGTTGTTGGTTACCTGTGCATGTGGCAATCTTTCATAATAGTAAAGTGATCATTACTGGACTAAAATCTCATGAACAAGCAAATATGATCCTAGACTATCTCATTGAGTATGTACGTACCCAGCGGATTGTAAAATAAAAAACAATTTTTCCAACATGATGTTTTTATTTCAAATCATGATAGAACTTACAAATCATTTTTTCATTAGAGGATGGATTACATGAAAAGTTTTGAATAACAGATGCAAATCGAGATACATGTAAACGTTTTAAGATGAAGTACAGTACAAAAGCACCACACGTTGATGAAAGTGGATGTTGTAGTATGCGTTCATTTCGCTGATATTGACGCGTATGTTTTCTCAACCACTGCTGTGTTGGTATATTTGGAGGTTGAGCAAGAGAGTCAAATAGTTCACCACGTCGGTCTTCTCCAATAAAGATCGCTTTCCAATGCTCACCGCCTAAATTCTGTGAATGAGTGTTTAGCACAATAAAGATGGGATAGTGATTTACTGCAGGTGGTAAGGTATTGAGTGAATAGACATTATCGAAAGCTTTCAACGTCGCTTCGTCTGCATTACGCTGCACTTTAGTCTTAATATCGTCAGCAGTCAACCAACTCATTAACGATTATACTGAAGAATCACGTCACGATACTTTGTAATTTCAATATTTGAATCGAAGACTGCATAAATTAATACATTGATCGTCTCAGGTAGTGTTCTTTTGAACGTCAAATCCAAACGAATATTATGAGGCACGTTCGCTTGACGATAGGGTGCACTAATATCGCTGTCAGCAGTCAAATCAAATGCATAAATAGTATATCCACTCTTAAACTCTTTCATAGTCAGTCCGTTGGTATCATCCGTATTGTAAAAGCCAAAGACATCCATAAAATCAACATAACTGCGCATAAATTGATCCGAAGCAAAATCTGGTTTGTAGGGTGGACCAGGATGACTCACACCATTAACACGTAAAGCAATTTCACTTAACTGATTGTGTTTAAAATTGAAAGGATTCTTCTTTATATTACCATTAAATGCATCATTTTCAACCATTGCCACCATGAGGAGCTTCGGTGCTTCCGATGGAAAGAGGCCATCTTTCATGAAACTCTTTTGATCTTTCGGAATTGTAAAGGTGAGAAGCTTTGTATGCTGAACGGGGTAAATGGCATTTTGGCGGTTAAGGCCTTCAGCATGCCCTCTAATGACACTTGGATTCGGTACTACTCGACGAATGTAAAGTGCAATATCTTCCACATGAATTCTAAAATTGTCAACTTTAGCAAATGCATTCAGCGCAAATTCAGGCTTATTCAATGTCAGCTTGAGTCGCATGCTGGTATTACACAGTAAAAACTTTGACTGTCTAAAGAAGTCTAAATTCAGCGGACCATATAGCTGACATACTCTACTATCTTTAATCATAGCAGATCGCTTTACAAAGCCACTGTTTGTTTCAACATCAAATTTTCCTGCTTCATCTCTGTACCATCCCATGGCTTCCATATGACTTTTTTGTGCTGCTGGATGAAACTGTGATACATGATTGAAATATGATTTATAGGGATAATCGCTTTGACCACCTTCCACTTGCTGCTCTCCAATCGTTAGAGAAACATCACGAAGTAATGTAGTCAATGGTAAATTGTTCAGTCCAACTTTATGTGCATCGTCAATAGCAGTTCCATCTGCTTGCTGAATTCTAAACCTCAAATCAAGCATCGCATAACTCAAATCTATGTAGTCATCACTACCACCAGGAATAACAAATTCAATGGGGCCAGCATTCTCAGCTGTTCGAGGATGATAATCTACAATACTTGAACTAAGAATATCTGTCTGTATGGCTTGTTGATCGAACAAACAAAAACCGGAAGTTTTACACTCCATGATTAGAAGTTATAGCAGCGTCGTCGTTTAGCGCCTGATGAGTGATTAGAGCCTCTACGACGTTTGCGTGAATGCCTTTTGACTGAAGATCGCACCTTACCAGCTCCGCGATGTTTCCTCCTTCCTTTTTTCATTCGTTTAGGTGATTTCTTTCCTTGAGTAACACCAGCAATGGTCTGCTTCAATGTTTTTAAACCGCGTTCCTTCCCACGATTCAACAAACTGCTCTTAAAACTTCTACCTCTGGAAAGATCACTAGCAACATCACCAGCAAAGCCAACGGCATTACTTAAAACATTTCGTTTCAAAGATCTACCGACATTGGATATGAGAGGTGCTACAACAGATTTCAGTGCACCAAGTATGCTACCTCCACGTTGGCGGCGAGCACCGATGTAAATTTGTCCTCCGCCACTTACATAGGAGGGTCGTGAATAAAATGAGGCAGTTGGATTCATAGCTCAAACCCTAAACATTGCTAGTTACAACTTTGCATGAATCACTGTCGATCACTTAGATGAAAGATGTCGGCACGACGCATCCAAGAGTTCATACTTGAAGGATAACCAGTCCATTTAACAAGACACCATTCTTCACCTTGCCGTTTTTTACATCGAATGATTTTCTCTACCAAATATGTTTCACTTTCAGTGACTACCTCAATCTCATCGCGGTAAAAGCTACCCTCAATTTCTTCATTATCGTAATCTTTCAACTTGTAGGTGGTCGGAGAGTCTTTTTGATTAATCCTTGATACTGTAAATACCTCCTCTGTCCAATTCGGGAGGTACCCTTTAGCAAAAACACTTTTCACTTTTGAGATACGAACTTTATCGCCAATTTTCACATCACTTTTCACATGAGTGCGTTTACGTTGGAATGATTCGCGCACTTTATCTACATTGTCAGCATTTACATCTACTGGTCTGAGTCCAATAGAACGATGGATAGAGTGATTGTAGGCATGGAGTGTATCTTGTAGAACCTTTGTCCAATTTTGTGTCAAGTTGGCAGTAAAATGTCGCCACAAGCGATTTTTTAATGTGCGATTAAAACGTTCAACGAGTGCAGCTTTATAAGCGCTCTTTACACTAAACAACTCAATGTCATGCCTCTCAAATAATCTTGTCACATGCTGATTTTCAAACTCTTTTCCTTGATCACTCTGAATTCTTTTTGGAATGCGACCTTCTCGAAAAATTGTTTGGAATGCTTTTGCTACTCCTTTCCCTTCTTTAGTTTTTAAAGGTTGAGCCCACGCATAACGCGAGAAAATATCAATGACGGTTAAAATAAAATTATTGCCCGAGTTATGTTTTGAAATGGAGGCAACATCGCACAAATCTGCTTGCCACTGTTCATCGATGTCATGAACAATATAATGGCGGGTGCGGTACTTCTTTTTCGCTTGTTTGTGGAGTGTATAGGTAGCCTGACCCTTTAACCATCGTTTCACTTGTGATTGTGGAAGACCACTCGCTTTTGATAATTTCTTGATAGATGCAAATCCTGCCGGATGTTTTACATCATAATAGATTGACTTCAAACGTTCAGTCGATGACGACTGACTCTTTTTCCTCCTTCTCATCTTTTTGTTTTCTTCCCTTTCTACATTTACAACAACTGCAGCATTTAGCTTTAGCGGTTTTGCGATCGTGTTCACATTGCTCAGGGGTTTCATTATGAGAGCTGGCGCAGCAAGTGCAAGTGACAACGACATTCACCTCTGGCGGCTCATTACATGGCAAGCAACACATCTGCTTCATATTAATAGTCTGAGAACATGTATTTCCTGGGAGGAGCTGTTTTACGTTTTCCTTTTACCAGTTTTAGTGGCGATGTAGATCTACGTCGAGTTCTTCCTCTTGTTTGCTTAGTGAGTGTGGGAGGGGATGTAGCAGGTGACGCCTTAAACCAATTTGTTGGCATTTTCATCGTCTGAGGTATTGGAGTAGTAGCCACTGTTGAATCAAGTTCTTTCAATGTCTCATTATTTAAAGCAAATTTTGGCACATTATGCTTTTTCAATAGTTTAAGAAAGTATGACCAACCAGGTGGAACATAGCCCTGACGGCGCTTTCTACGTGTCGCATACTGAATCAAGTCTTCATAACGTGAAGCATCAATCACTTTATTTTCATCTGTAATGATTTCTCCTCTATCATTTACATTGAGATGGGGCTCAATACTGTTGAAAAGAGATATGGCATGTGCGCGAGATGCTAAAGGTGTAGCAGTCGATACAGAGTCACGCATCTTATTCTTCAAGTTTTTCAATTGCTCAACAGTTTCCGATTGTAATAATACAGCACGATGTGGATCTTTGATGTGAACATTTTGCTGATAATCTATTTCTTTCCTATACATTTGATTTGCAAGAGGTTACTTTACTTGCTGCATGGCAGTCAATTGTACATATTCATCCTGAGGAATAACAATCATGCGAGAATAAGAACTCATAGTTTGTAGATAATCATGGGAGTTTTCAAAATATCACTTCGAAATCTAAATTCTTCCGGACACTCTTGCGTAAAGTCAATGAATAAGTAACCGTATGGTTTTTCAGTAGCTGCTTGAAAAATTTCAATTAAGGCTTTTGATCCTCTGGGTGCAACTTGTCGCGCTAAAATTTCAAATTGACTTTTATCTCGCGGATTCTTGAAATTAGCATAATAGTGTGTATTCAGGTTTCGTGTACGAGCTTCTTTTCCATCAGGAAACAAATTTTGTGTAATATAGATGATAAAACACCTTTTATGGTGTGCTGCGCGAGTGAACATATCTGTAACATCTTTTGAATTCTTACTTTCTTTTAATAAATCATCCAATACAACAACATCATTAGACTGAAGTTTATCCACTGGAATAATTCCTTCATGTCGAATAAAGTTGCGACTTTGCAATTCCTGAAACAGCGACGGTTGATAAATACCATAACACCAAATCACTCGATTGATAGGTTCCTTAAACAACTCCCTTCTTTTATCCAATAAATTCAGCGTGAAAACAGTTTTACCTGCATGAGATGGACCTGATACAGTCAGAACTTTATCACATTGAAGTCTGAAATCCATTTTATCACTTTGAGATTCAACATTTGCATAATTAACGCTTAGAGCCAAAGATATTACCCAATAGGTTGCCCACGGCAGGAGCTATCATTGGAAGTATTGCTGAAAGGAAACCGCCCTTTTGTGTTAGAGTTTTCCTCTTTCTTTGAAGGGTGACTTTAGGATTGGAGATGAAACGCAATTTCGTAGCATATCGCTTAAGTAACTTTCGTTGTTTTGGCGCTAATTTCTTCGTCCTCAACTTCCTCACATGAGAAATAATTTCACAAATGAATTTATCGTTAGCATGTCGTATAGCATTGTATCGCTGATTTGCTTTCATTCGTCGGAGAGCTTGAATGGCTGAAGAAAACTTTTGACTTTTACGTTTCGCCATTTTCCGTGTTAGTCTTTGCTAAAACCTATCTTTACCACATTTGCATAGGTACTAACTATTGCGACATAAGTGACACTCGAAATGAGCAATATCACAGTGGTTACATTGGCAAAGTTGAATGCAATTACGTATGAAACAGCGTTGACAAAAAGCATGCTTACATCTCTTGAAGATGCGCTTTTCATTTCCATCCTTTCGCTTACATACATCGCAACACATAGTTTCACCGTTACTGATGTCTATAGCAAGTCTTTTTGAAGATATGAATTTGCTAGCCTTTTCTAAATAATAGACGCATGTACAGAAGGAATATACTTCGAGAGTGAGCAGACATAGCTCGAAAACCAGTTGTGCTACAATCAAGTACCACTGCATTTTCAATTTTTCTTTATGGAAAGTTGAATGTGAATATCTGAAATCGCTTCAATCACTAGACTGCTACCATGATGGTTAAATGCGTTAAGACGTTCAGCAATTTTTATCATATGTCTTTTAAAAAATTCTTGGGGGTGATCTACCACTTCCATTGAATAAGAAGCAAAATGGAAAGAGCGACTTTCCACCTCTTCCTTTCCAAAATGACTAAACTTAATTTTCGCAACTAATCGCGCCATGATAATGCTATCAGAGAATGTATTCATTAACTCTAGAAATAGAGTGCTAGCATCATCGACCACTGCTTCGATGTCGGTCTCATCTTTATGAAATTTTATCACATAATCTTGAACAGCTCCTTTTAAACTTTGCCTATGAAAACGTAATGTTCCGCAGTCGTTTGAGAAAGACATGATCGCCCTTTATCTATCCCATCCATTGCATGAAAACAACAACTCTTCTCATAGTAACATTTATTGAATAACGGTAACAAGCATGCATTATAAATCAATGGTTTGAAAGAGATAAAATAGATACAGCTGATAACTATCATACAGCGAGCAATGATAACCATACAGGACTTTGGCAGTGTTGAGGTAAGGAGGAAAGAAGCATTGGTTATGAACGTAGCTACTACAACGAACAGACAAAATAGGAACACACAAATCCTTAAAACGTTTCGTGACTTCATGATAATGTTGATTCACTCTACTATCCCAAGGCGGGAGCAAAATATCATCAATGATTAGATTGGGAAATACTTTCCTCTCCTTACAAGGATTATTACAAAAGATGCGTATAACATTGAAAGCAGCTAACCATCGTTTAAAGTCATTAAGAAGAGCACTTTCACAAGAAAAGCCATAGTCTTGCAAATATTTCAGATTAAGTCCATGAATGTGTTTTCTCGCCCATTGATCAACATTGGGATCGCAGTTGGCATGTTGATGATAGACACTAACAATCTGATATGTCCAATTGTTCATAGCAATAGCACTGAGCTCCTGTACAGGTTCACCCTCACAATCCATAAAAATGATGATAGAAGCCTAAAACGGAAATTTACACATCTAAGGAAACGTTCTATAACATATTACAAAATGAAGAATTACATCGATGCTTTTCACGACAAAATACACAAATGATATGATGGCAACGAAGAAGTAAAATGTATCTAATAAGACCACGTCTACGACACTCAAAGCACATAAGCGAATTGTCATAGGGTAGAGTTAGGAAAGGACTAGCAATTCTCCTTCTTTGATTTGCGTTTTGATGTAGCATTCTTCTCCGACTTGCGCTTCGTACCACTGCTGTTAAGGATTTGATCAATTATGTCGTCCACGTTGGGTGGTTTCGGAATATATAGGATGGATTCCATATGCATGGAGAAAGAGGCTATTTTATTATCCTTGTGTCGACCATAATATAGCCCATTCACTTTGAAAAGGATATCCCAAGTACCTTCTCCGAGCTCATCACATCTGATGGGTATTGAATGATCTCCATCCTTCTTATAGTAAGTACACCAATGTGATACCGGTAGGCAAATGTGATTACCATCCCAAATCTTTCTATAGGGAGTATCCTTGTCATCTCTAGCCTTCCACTCTTGAGCAAGAGGAGTAGGAATGTCCATATTTAATGTCACGTACTCCTCAATAGTATCAAGTTGGTGGCGAATGTACGGACTCACGGGGATCAGTATGTAGTCCCCATACTGATTGTGCATTATCTTGACATCCGTGGAAGGGAGCATTCCCGTTTGGAGTACTACGCTATGATCATCATAACGCAAGGCTTGTTTAAATTTACGCTGTAGCGGTGTAGGATTATGTACCTTGGTTGTTTCTTCCACTGGCCTCAGTTGTAGATGATCTGACCGTAGCGAACCTTGTAACGTTTGACCGCCATTTTGTCCTACTAGTGCAGTAGATGGAGTAGATGCCTGAAAATGAAAAAAGATTGTATTAAGTTTACGTTCAAGGGAGGAGAGGGAGGGAAGTAGCGACTTACCATTTTAGTTGGATAATAGAACAGGGAACTAGGGAGAGAGAAAATGTGCGTCCGTCACTCGTGTGATTCAACGATGGAATGATTCTCGCTGTGGAAGGCTCGCTATTTATAAAGAAATGCTTGATTCTCATTGGATGATGATCCTCATTGGACAATAACATCAAGTTGATTCCAAATCTGGCATCCGTTTACCAATCCGATACTTCGTTTTGAAGCTACAGCCCAAAACGTCCCAAATTCTAACTCTGTCGTTTTTCGCCAGTGTCCCAAAATCTTAAATGGCGTCTCACATCTAAACGAAGGCAGATACGAACAAGCCGATTCTTTCACTGAATTTGTCTCACTCTTAGCTTTCAAACGAGCTATCGCACGACAAAATCCGTCCACTGGAAGCCAAAATCGAAGCAAGCTGTCCAGGGGGGGGGACGTCAGCCGAAAATTTTTTCTCTCCGATTGAGTTGAAACTCACCCTACCGATGCAGAATTTCACGCTGAATCCGAATCTGACCTCCGTTTTCTCATCCGACCACTCCTTCCACTCGAAACAACCCATTTTACAACCCAACATTCAGCAGATTGCACCAAAAACATCACACACTATAGCCTCAAGACTAATCCTGGCGGTCGCCCACGTCAACCTAGACGGTCGCCCACGTCAACCAGGCGGTCGGACCAACTCACCCGAGTCTCACACTCTGTCGTTGCAGAGGGGGGGGACGTCAGCGAACATGTTGTGAACGTGGACCCACCTGGCCGGCACACCACGACAGACCACAACCTCTGTCGTTCCAGAGGGGGGGGGGACGTCAGCGAACATGTTGTGAACGTGGACCCACCTGGTCGGCACACCACGACAGACCACAACCTCTGTCGTTCCAGAGGGGGGGGGACTCAGACACGAAGCACCACGGCGGCCGACCACGACACTCTGCCGTGCCAGAGGGGGGGGACTCAGCGATGGCGGCCATCTTGCGCGGTCCAGAAGTGGAGTTTTGCTTACTACTTCCATCGATATGTAGTCGACGTTTTCACATATAAACTTGTGGCTAATTGTCTCCATTTACCACCGCTATTGTAAGAGGCCAAAATCTGAGACCTTTTCTCCGATGCATCCACCTTCTTCATGTACTGGGTACTCAGGTATCAGGTTCTCTCCGCGAAGTAGCTGGTTCCGTGATTCTGTTCGAATTGTCTACCATGTCATCCTTATATATCATTCTTGTGTATGTTGAGTTCTAGATATCTATGCTTAAAATGCGCACCAGACAGAATTCTCACGAAAAGAATTATCTTATCACCAATCCTTTTTGTATAATCTTGAAAGAAAATGCGTGGGGAACATCAGTCACTGTGCTGTCATTGCAGTGTGAGGAAAGGTTAATTGCTCAAAAACAGGAAGGATTGTTCTTTCATGAATCTGATGAACGTTTTAGATACCCTCGATTGTAGTAGGCTTAATTTTCATTTAGATCATTTAGTAGAGAAACCTATCATTGATAAACCGAAGCATTATACGTAAGGTAAACGTATAAACACCTTGTGTCGATGTACATGTACTTTATATAGTACATGTACATCATACTTTGAAATTAAGATAGTGAGTTTCATAAACGTACTTATGATAAAAACTTTGAACTACAGTCACTATCAACATCCAGATATCCTCCCCTACCGTATTGGCCTGTCTTGTGAATGATTTTAGTAAGGATGAACTGTCAGAAGTAGGGAAAAAATCATTAAAAATAAGTAATCATTTTAATTTTGACTATTCTCATTTTGATATTGACTATTCTCATTTATTCTCATTTTGATATTGACAATTCTCATTTTGATATTGACAATTCCCATTTCAATTTTGGCTGTTCTCAATTCAATCTGGACTATTCTCAATTTAATGTTGAAAAGGCATAAATCTGATGAAACCTAGGCTACTATTAAAATGCACTCTACATTCTTGCTGAACACTCAACACAGAAGAATGACAGTGGGATTATTGAAGTTCGTCCACATGAAGAAAGTGGTTTGCTTAATTTAGTTCTATGCATAAACCAGTTATATTCATACATTTATTTTCATTTTATCATTCATTTGATGATAATTCTGGGAGTATCTAACAACTTCTGTTACATGAACCAAAGAGCCAAAATGGTGCTGAAGTCTACATTTGTTCTTAAATCACAAGAAAAGGGCAGAGCAATCGTAAAGAAAGACAACATCGTTTGTCGTCCGTTATAAAAACATATCATGTGGTTCAATCACAGAATGAATGTCATATTTTGGAAGATAAGAGTTGCAAACTGCAAACCCACATGCACCGTTATACTTAAATTCATCGTGATACTAAGTGATTAAGATCATTTCGTGAAGAAATAGACTGATTTTTCGGAATTTTAGTTTTAGCCAGTTTTTACCTGTTTTTGCCAGTTTTTACCACTTAGTGGCAAAAACCAGTTTTAGCCGGCAAAAAGCCAACCCTGGTTCTGATATATAAATTCCAACTGTAATGTCGATGACACGTTCCTTGTAAGTTTACTATGTTCAGGCTTCATAGACCTGCCTCTCCTGTTATGGAGCATTATTTTTTCGATTCAGATCTCCAATTGCAAGATTTCTCCTATTTTTCGGAATTTGTCAATCTCAGTCTGTTTCATCATTGGTGCCGAGTGAGTGATAAGTATTCGAGTTATAACGGCGTTTTCTCTCTCCGATCGCGGTTCTTCTGCGGGAATGAATTTCACCAATTTATTCGTCTTGTCACAATTTTTTGAACCCTGACCATCACTAAATTAAATGAACGCTCATCACCTTACGAATCGTTGATGTCTTCTTAATAGACGTCAACTTCACAGTCAACCAGTATTCCATTGTTTTGTTCTGTTCAAAACAGTGAGCTAGGGTATGTGACAGAAGTGAAAGAAAAAATTGAATTCTTTTAAATTAAATCAAGGATATCACTATTATAGACTTCTTCACTCAGATTTTTCTGGATTAGGTGTATGATTCACCTACAAAACATTTTTGAAAAGTGTTCTGGTGCTCTCTACAGTCTGTAGTGGCAATTTTCAAAACTAAAGATCGGCGTGACCTTTGATTTTATATTCGGAGTCATTGAATTCAAAATCGAAGTGCAACTTTCTTTTCTGAAGCTGCGATTTAGAAAGCAAGGTAGCAAGTCAGCACAAAATTATAGTTCAACATATGCACGAGACTGTCTTTTTGATCTCCCGCCGATGACTTTTATCCTAATTGTCAATCTATGACAAGCAACGTGTTTGTCTGTTTTCGCCTGTTTCACAGAGCAGTTTGCACATTCACTTCTGTGTGACACTTGCAGTATGCAATTCGAATACTAATTTATAGACGTCAATAAATCTAATGATTTGCGTTTAAAGAAGTTTGGATATAACTCTCATCTGAAAATACGGATGGTTATTCCAATTCCATCTTCAATCAGGTAATTGAAGCATGTCTGATAGCTTAATTAAATTTGTTCCTATTCTTGCTAACGATATGCAGACAGTTATATTCCTTACATCAGCATGATGTGTGGCATCGTTTCTGAAAGTAAGTAACAGAAAGGAAAGAGTCAGAAGTGACTTGTTATCAGATGAACGTACAGTTTAAGAATATTCTAAAAAATTTCCTGTTCCACCAACAGCTGATCGGCATTTGTATATACAAGCCTTTCTCAGCTAGGGAATAATTACCTAATAACACGTCACCTCTCAGTGGTAAAACTTAAACGCATTCTTGAAATTTTCCTCTAAACACGGAAATGAATACATACATTTGCTTAAGCCATCTTTCAATTCAAGCTTCTGTTTCATAAGCAAAAGGTGTCCATATAAAAACAACATAATTACGTTGCAAGATGAATTACAGAAAAATAAGCACAAGAAAGTTGCTATTCAACTAAGAAGATGATGGGAAAGTTATTTATTGTGGTGAACTTATCTGTAATTGACTTGTGGCTGAAAATTGATCGCTGCTACCCGAACAACCTCTTCTCTGGGCTAACCACTTTCTTTGCCTCTCTGGAAGCTCTTACGATTCTGCTTTCCCGTAAAGCTCTTCTCAGTTATGTGACTATTCTATAGTTCATTTGAATCATTACGATCAAGAATGATAACGGAAGACATTCGAAAGTGAGATGTGATTCCTAACATGAAGATTGATAGTCGATGAGAATGCGCTCGTATGATAACATGCACGGTATGTACTCCGCTGGTTTCTCTTGTACGAGCACAAGCAAACAACTAAATATTTTGCTGCTATGTCATCATTCTATTTTATTTGATTTGTTTTCGTGTCTTTATTGTCATTTTTGGATTAATCTAACGCAAGAACTTGCTTCTAATGTTACAAATTTAGTTGACTAGCTCGATAAAGTGTTTGTCCATATTTGAATTCTGATTCTTTAGTTATATATGATTAGACGGCCTACGTAAGGTCTGCCTTGATGTGAAAATATGTATTCACATCAATGCTCGGCTTGCCAAATTTACTGTTCATGAAGCAATGCACCAACAAAAGTGGATCAATTTTCTAATTAAAACAAACGACGGAGGACCACTTACGAACATCGAGTTCTGTCCACTCCTCGGTATTCCTCGGTTAGAGTAACCTCGCTACTATTTTGAGGAGGTTCATGGACTATCAGGAGTCTGGGGGGACAGGGACCGAATGAGCTTCGCACACCTGGCGAACGCACCGGTCACAGGGTTTGAGTGTTGTGTGGATGCAAGAGAAAGCAGAGGCAGAAGGGTTTATTTCGTGCAAGTCTCCATCTAAGGGCGGTGTTCTGTTGGTGTGGAGTTGTGTAAGTGCTCTGTGCGAGAGTCTGTGTTGATTGAGTGGTCTGACTGCAGACTGCAGGTGGAAGTGATATAATTGTTTGAGAAGGGTGGTTGTGTCAGTGGTGAAATGGTGTGCGTCTGTTGTCTGTAAAGTGGTTGCAGCGCGAGGGGATTAAGTGGGTGATGTTGGGTTTTCTCATCATAGATAGGCCTACATTATTATATGTTGTGCATTAAGTGTGAGGTGTTCAGCAAGGGGTAGAACATATGTTTTATCATGAAAGTGGTGTGTGTTTGTGTCGCTTGGTCATCCACGACCTCGACGTTTGGATCGAATTTGAAGATCTTAGCTTGATCAGTTGAGCTCTTGGCTCTTATCTTCCAGGTAGGGTCATCTGTGCTCTCTTCTGCTTGTTTAGAATTCCCCTTTCTCAAAGAAACTTTTTCTTTCGATATTACTTTCTGACGCAAAAAAATGTTCCGACCCGTATTTCTGACTAACTATGATCACTGTAATGTTGAGCATTATAACGGGTTTAAACACAGTCCCTGTTGATTATAATGACAAAGTGCCTATTGGCTGGAAGAACCGGTTGCACATTATAGACAATGTGCTAAGACAATACCTGCACTGCCTGATAGGAAACAAGGAAAAATTCCCTTTCGAGAAGGATCAAAGCTATCGATGCGGTGCTTTACGGTATTACCCACTTTACAGTTCTTCATCTAAATGTTCATAACTCCGCGTGCATCTTTACTACAGAAAAACAAATTGCACGTTATCTCGGTTAGTGAGAGAGAGAGAGAGAGAGAGAGTTGAATGTGATATTGTTTGAATTAAAAACACGGAAGCTTGAAAACATCATAGATGAAATGAAGTTCTTAATATTCCCATATTTCTTTCTAACATTCTGTCTTCAATCGACGAAGAATAAGTGAAACATACCAAACTGCTTATCATCATTTTAAAACCAGGGAGCAGCAAAACGTTGATATTTTTCAATCACATGTTTCAAATGATCAGATAATTCCTATATCAACAATTAGTTTTTGTTTTGGATGAAATTCGACGCTGAATTCAATCAAAGTCGAATGGAAATACAAACCATTTTCTATCTGCATCATCTCGGTAACATACACATTGATTGGAGAACATGCATGAAACAGTTAGTAGCGAGAGGAAGACAACTTCCCAGAAGCTTGGAAAATAAACACGAATCTTATCTTACACATTTGAAGATATGAAATGATTCATTGATTATTGATATACATGTACAATGTATATATCGGGTAATGTAAGTAAATAAAAAATCCGCTGCTTATATCTATGCCTTAGTTTACATGAAAAGATGACTGCATTACATGCCTATCTACATGTATTTTGTGATGTTTCTATTCTAGGAGTTTCTAAATTTATCTAAAGCAATCTATTTAAGTTGTACCGTGACTCAAATTTACAATGACTGCGAGCAGCATTTCGATCAGATGTAACTAAAAATGGCAAATGATCGATTCTTAAAACTATTCAGCTGTCATGTTGGTTGACATTTACTTGCTTTTCTCATAAGTAAGTAACTTCTTCCAATCCTATCTGATTGATGTTGCCTCTTCATTTTTCAACATCTTTCAGAATGGTATATACACAAAATGATTTGTGAATTTGATTTGATTTTTGAATTCAATACTGTTACCGATACTGAACAATTATTGTAGTATTTCAGGATGTCCAGCATCTTGAAACATCCCAGAAATCATAAAAACATGGAAATTCATCCATAATCACGGACTTTTTCATTAACCTATTTTTTAGGGACTTTTTAATGCGAATGATAATGTTTCTATTACTTCTCTCACAGGAATGATAATGCTGCGTACAAAATGTATCGGTCGACTGCTCCGAAATTGAGACTGTTCATGATTGCAAAGTTAGTCAGCCTGCTAAATTGTATGGAAGCAAATCGAACGAACGTTTTTATACCAAAATCAGCATGCGTTCAGTGCTTTCATAATAAATCAACCTACAGAGCAGTTTTATGTTATACCGCTGCTGTAATTTTAGCATATCATTTCAGCATACCGGTGTTACTCTTCTTTCTGTCCCCTGTTCTCATTTTCCGGGTGGAAAGTGTAATGCAGCTTACAACTTCCGGGTTACAGTGTTTGGATGTTTACGTGACTCTTAGATTATGTGGTCTTCCTTATTTCCCTTATTCTTCCTTATTCCCCCTCTTTGTCTTGAAAATAATGTTTAACATGATTCAAACTGTTGATATATTACTGAAGTATAGAGGCTTGTGGCTTCTAGAAGACATAATTAAGTTTGCACTTACATCTCTATTAAGATTTAGACTGATTTAAAGATTTTGATTGCTGCTTTCAGGAGAATCTGCTCGCAGCTCTTTTCCGAGGAGAAAATTTTTTACTAACAGCGGTTTTCTAATGTACCTATTGCTTCTTGTCAGCAATTTACCGGTCGCCGGTCCGGTCTCGAAAATTCCGGACCGTTTAAAAATCTGCCCGTAATATGTTCTACGCATAAATTGCCATGTAAAAATTTGATGAAATCTACTGATTAAAAAACTATGAGATTTTTTAAATGCCCTGTAGCTTTCCTTGCAGTTCGGTTAACAATTCGTATAATTGCATCTCCAAACTGCTCAGTGACCATTGGAACACACCAATTGTGTTTTCAACCAAACTTACAGTCCGTTTCATAAATAGATGGAATTAGTAAAAACAGCAACATTTTATAGTAAACAGTAAGTTTTTAACTATAATTGAATGAATTTGTTTCCTATATCACATTAAATATTTTTCTTTGCTATATGTTGACCCAGCTTGGGCCTAGTCCTTAAAGGGACTGATGTGTACGTTCCCTAATAGCCAGATTCGTCTCATCTAAGTTCTATTACCTGTCGGATGCGATTAGGCATACTGCGTAGACATCCATATTTGAATTTTAATCGTACAGTTGCCTCATCCGACCAAACAACACGTGAACACTGATTCCGCCGGCAACGTTTCATTGGCCACTGTAGTCTCAGTATCTTGTGTCACTCAAACAGATTCAGCTTCGATGATCTCTTACGACTGGAATAATTCAACTACGTCTCCAAACCGCTGTCCTGGAAAGATTTGAACCTGCTGAAAGCTGAGATAAACAGGCAGAGGGATCACTATCGACCACACTGGTGATGTGGCGATTTGACCTGCGAGAAGTCAGTCTTGGTCGGCCAGAAGACCAACCATGAGGCCGCTGACAGTCTCTTCGCAACCAAAAGTAATTAGTACTTTTGAGGACCTTTAATCGTTACGACACAGTGGCAACTGACCGGCCACTTCGGATCAAAGGCTCAGCTTAACCCCCTAAGATTTCCTTTCTGGTAAGCATTCAGGCAGCAGTTCGCACGTTGCTGAGAGATAAAAAACAAATTAAATGAATGAATTCGATGTCTTTCGATTACACAGCATTGTTCTCGTCTGCCTACATTCTAGACAATGCACAGACACCGATAGACAGCCGCAATAGTAAAGAAACCCATCTGTGTGAGAAAATGTGTGACCTTTATATGCATGCATGGGAGTGATGAGCTATGCTTTCTGGTTAGCGATGAAAATGATAATTGAATTCTAAACAAAGTGCAAAAGATTGAAGCATTACTTAGTCTACTGACTGCCATATTAAGAGTATAGTCATGAAATTTTCTCTGGAGCAATTTCAGAATATGAGCTTTCAAAACATATAAAGTTTATTGAATTTGGAAACAACTTTCTAAAAGTAATTTACGTTTACCCATTTCAATTCTTTATGAAACAATATGTATGGTTGTGGAGTATGATGATAAATGTAGGCCTATTTGGTAGATTTACACATCGATAAAGAGCAACAGTGTACGCAGCAGTGCTTGTGATTTCATATAGCGCACGACTTTCATGAACGACTTGTTTCGCATGGTGTTAAAGCCTAAATAAACTATAAATACAGATATGAAGATTTACAATCCATTACTTTGAATAATTCAAGTGCTGCCATTTCACTATCAATTGACATGTACATGTTTAATTAACAACACGTTGTCAATCTGTTCAAAAGATATAACGTAGAAATTGTTAGAAATTAGTTGTTTTTAGAAGCGAAATGCATCCAATGTCAAAAACATCAACGAGGGACATGGTTCTAATATTTGACGACCTTTTGCTGCCTACCGACTTTAGTGTTATCACATACGATTAGCTGCCAAGCGTGCAACAGTTGCGACAGTGTAGAATTAAGTAAACTTTGAATTCAAACATCGTTCTATGGAGAAGAAAAATCAGATTTCGGTACATTGTAAAATGCTTTAGTTTCTCAACTTCCATATACAAGATTTGCTGTGTTGCATTTACTTTAAAAGCTTATTAGTAGTATTGTAATAAATCACTTTTCTCTTAAGTTGTGCGATTTGCATTTTTCCCAGAGATAATTTGCGAATTCTTGAAATGTGATGTCAATCGCATCAACCGTCCATTTCCCTCTAGGAATGCAGTTGAGGGTTTGAGCCATAGAGAAGTTATTTAATGGTTTTTGCCGAACGAAATAGCATCAAATAACTAGGTAGTTGAGGTAATTTTACGTATTCAGTACCTAAGATGTACTGAAACATAAGATACCATTTTTTCTAGATCTTCAGAAGCCCTCGATTTGAATTGTAAGGGCTGCAGACTAGAGAATGGATTTTGGTCAATAACATGACACTGAAGATTAGCTTTTAAGGATGCTCCATCTTTCATCCGAACCACTGATCTTATGAATATTGCTGTTTTTAATATCTTACCAAGTTCTAATGATTTTCACGGTCGGCAAGATAGACATTATTGTAAACCAAACTTTGTGCATCAACAAATTATAAAAGAAATATCACGTTTGAAAGATCACCAGGGGAAGGTCGCCTTGAATATCGGTCGTGTTTTCATAGATACAGACCCGACCCGGCCCGCTGTAGGCTAGGGCCCGATCTCCACTCCAGAAAAATCCGGAAATTTAATCATTTACTGTACCTGAGAACCTGAGCGATCATGCAAAAAGATGATAGAAAGTTCTCTTATCTTTTATTTTCATTTCAGTTGGTGGTTATTCAAGATTCGTGGTGCTATCAAGTGGTTTCTACTGTTATCTACTCCCAACTTTATCGCTTTCGGTGTATTTTTTTGGACCTCAATTTTGTTCTGTTCCCATTATCTATTATCCCAATTTCTGGTTTTTCGTACATTTTCGTCGAAAACGCGACTATTGTGGCACATGACAATTCTACGAGGATTTTTTGGTGTATTCGCAGTTAGTGTCGGAGTTCACACAGCTTTCTTTGACGAATATTTAATATCTGATGTGGTGCTTGCAACCAGTTTAGCATCTCGAGGAATAGTTCTGATATCTGGTTGCTTTTTCCTGCTGGAGGCCTGTCTGGTTGCCGTCTGTGATTTAATGACAGGTCAATGGAGTAAAGTGATGTGTGCCAACTTATGGTTAGCAATGGCTAATTTTTTACTGGTAGCTGTTTATGGAAATATTCACTATTTTTCGTGTATAAGTCTCCTTCTAGAGATAAGTACGCCTTTCAGTTGCCTGTCATGGATCTTGTCACGTCTTGGATGGAGTAGCACTCTCTTTTGGAAAGCCAATCAATTTGCTTTACTTCACACTTTTCATGTACGTTCTCTAATTGAGTGCTATATTTTCCTTATTACCTATCGACATTGGGATACTGTGTGGACAAAGATGCCATGGCCTCTATTCCTGATGCTTTACGGTCAACTGGTCACTGTGACATTTTTTCTCACGCCTTACTGGACTTATAAACAAACTATCCTATTTGTTTCTAATATGCGCGTTCCTGATGCGGCTTCCTCTTCAAATTCAATACGTCAGAGGAAAAGGACACCGCATGGAGATCCTTTTTCACGAAAACCTACACCTTCTAGAAAACTTACGCCTTCTAATTGTGTTCCCCATTCAACCAGTGCTCCTGATGGACAAATTCGGATGAAAAGCGCGTAAATGAATCTGTATATTGATGAAATTTAGGTAAAATTATTTATTTATTGCCTTTTACACTTTGTTCTACATATCTTCTTTACCATCGTTTTAGAATTTTCGATCATTGAGAGTATGCTCAATTCATGATTGAGTATTTTACCTACACGTGCCTTATATTGGTCTCTCGCTATGGGATGTTTCTCGATGATTTGATGGTGCAATGAAAGAAGATACCATTGAATTTAAGTGTGATGGAAATGTCTATTTTCAAGAAATAAAGGAATTTCACTGTTTGTTTCGATTGACTACCCAACGTATTTTTCAAATGAGTGTTATGTATAAAGTTCATTTCTGTTTTGAATTAGTTCTATATAATTTTCATGTTTTTATATATATGGCTGTGAAGTTAAATCTGGTAGTCGGTTTATGACATTTTTAAAAAAACTTATACCATGACTGTAGCATTTAAACCGAGAATCACTTATCCTTCAATATTACAATTTGCTTTACCAGAGCAAAAAAATCATATCCATGATAATAGGTATTCCCTCATTGATCATTAAATTTTTACATCCTACCACGGCCAATTCTCAAAACAGTTCTCATAGTTTCGCAAGAAATCAAAAATTGTTGGTCAATAAGGAAGTTTGTTGGTCTCAAAGAAATTTGATTTTGGGATGACAATCGAAGAAGTTTCAAACCTTAAGCATTTAGTAATTGCGAAGACTGCAGCTTTAAGCTTGCCTATCATTGTGTTGACAGTATGGAAAGAAAAAATAGAACAGTATGGAGAAGTTGCTACGAAAAATCAATAAAAAGTAAAGCGGCATTGTTCGTGGTATTAAATTATGCAGTGACACCTTTCAGATTTATAATCTCAAATGTTTCTACTGACATGACATTGACGAATTCTCAAAACAGAATTTTACTTTGCATTCTTTAATTCCCTTAAATGGAATCTTGCATTTCATCTACGAACATCGTGTCGTTAGTTTGGCATTGCTTTCGCATTTAAATAAAAAATGCTGTTCATTTGAAATCAAAAATTAGCATATACATGTACGTGCTTCTACACTTTAACATAGGATGTATTTGATAAAATCCCTTAGAGATGTCATTGTAAAAATAATTCATGCCAAAATTTTCGGTTTTCAGCCTCCTTCTGTAGATTTCAGGTGATGCTGCGATTTCATGGGCCTACTTCATGAAACCTATTATCATGATTTCATAATTATGTTAAGACAACTATACTACTCATGCAGTCTCGGTTGATGTAAGAATTCATGGCAGCAGGTCCGTTCATAGTTTAAAGGAGCAGCTATGCGGCATAAACCATCAACGGACTGACGATTAATTCCAAGGATCTTCCGTAGGTTCTCAATGTTATGTCGCAGATGTCAATGTTTTAGACAATCTATGTAAAATGATCGGCAAAATGCAGTTATCATATCAGCTTCATCTTTCTTCTGCAGTATTGTCAGCGCTAGCTTTTTGGTGTGCGGTCTGGTGAAACTAAGTACTAACAGTAAATGCCTGACAGTCTCATGGTCTTAAATTCTTAATCATTATAGGATTAAATTCAACTACACAATAAGCAGACCTACTCTCAGTCTTCAGATGCATTCATTATGATGACCAAACAAAACTCAACATTTGTATAACATTTGATTTTGAAAATGTACCGATTAATGATGTTGGAATGTTTAATAAAATCCACATCACATACATGTATACCATTGCATTGGCGATTGCTTTGAATATAGCTACTGTTAATATTGCGTGATTGATTCATTACTTTAAGATTTTCCTTTGTGTGGGAGTGTGAAGTAAATATAGAATTTGATGAAGTGAATTAATTGATCAATAAAACTTAACTTACAGAAAAATTGAGTGGTTTTAATTGTTCTCGATGAATTCATTTATAGATGATGTGAAAACGCGCCAGTAGTATCAGTGAGAAAGAACGCTCTGGATGCAATATGAGGAGAGGTAGGTCTAACCTACAGTTTGATTGATTGATAGTATCTAATTTCTGTTAGGTCAATGCACTACTACATTTCTTGACATTAAGCCATGCATGGAATTCTTCCAGAAATTTGGGATGGATTTTATTGTGTCTCGAGATTCATCCAAAAGCATGAAAAATAGTAGGGGTGGGGCAGAGGTCTTGCTTGCATGCTCATGTCCAACATCATGATTTACAAAAGTGTGGAAAGTTGAAAGATTTTTCCTCCATGAACATGGTAATTAATAGACATTAATAAAGGTGCTATCAAGCTTGAGAGTTGACTTTAACCAATCTAGAGGTTCAAACTGAGGTTGCCGTAATTTATTCAAACGTCAATCAGACCTCTCATTTTATCTAAACTCTCAAGTGTGATACAAACAGCTGAGAGCAATGTAATTGTGCGTATTGTAAAAACTCCATGCTAGATGCGTGGATGCTATATCACACTTATGTTTTCATGACGATGTTATTCATCACATTTCTGACTTGCTAGATTTGGTGTTTAATGATTCGAATAGGAAATACTTATGCATCGGTTATGAAAAATGTTTTTTAGCTAGTAAAAAGTATCAAGGCTATAGTGTTTTTACTAAAGATGACTTTAAGGATGCTATTAAATTCATTATTCATGACGTTTACGTCACTTTTGGTGGACAGGTTTTTCGCCAGATAAAAGGTATACCGATGGGAGGTAATTGTAGCCCTCTGCTAGCAGACCTTTTTCTTTTACACTGCGAATATATTTTTATGTCTAATCTTATGAAAAGTAAAAAGTATGGCCTAGCTAAACTTCTATCGAATACCTCTAGATATATAGACGATCTGTGTATTATTAATTATAAACATTTCGCTTCTTTAATTCCTAAAATTTAACCACCAAGCCTGAAGGCAAGTAGAAGTGGAGATAATGATGACAACATTGAATATTTAGATATTAAAATGCAAATCACTAATACAGAAGTGGTTACCTCTGTATTTCATAAGGTTGACAACTTCAATTTTCCTGTTACGCTCTTAACATTTCCTCAAAACACTATGCCTTACAAAATAGGCATCAAAGTTTTCGCGGGACAGGTTTTGAGATATATTCGCATCTGCACACATGAGAGCGATTTCATTGAAAAAATAAATCGTACCTCCACCACCCTCATTGCGAGAGGTTATAATCGCTTTGATCTTAAGCGCAGTGCTGAAAAGCAGTTACACAAATACAGAGAGACTTTATTGAAATACGGTTATTTCTCCGCTAAGCAACTTTTGGACAACTGCCCGAACTTTATTTAAGTTCCTTTTCCATATTTCCAGTTTAGTCAGTTCGAATCATCTCGATGGCGTAGTCAATGTATCTGACTACATGTCCGAGATTTTTCTTTCGAGGCTGCTTTCTTTAAAGCAGGGCCCCGCTTGAGCGAGTTTGAACGTACAAGAATTAAGGGGCCGAAACGTAATTCTTGCTCAAGTTCCTGCTGATGACCTCTATTGCTTTTGTCCTCATCAACTTTATCACAGCATATATCAATTATCTGTTTTAGTTGGACTTCATGTAACCTGTGGGAAAGCCAGATCGGTCCTTTGGAGGGATCAACTTCTTTAATTTTCATTATCTTCAGCTTCATCTTCTCACTTCGATTGAAGCATTTCCGTAACACCACACGTGGTTGACCAGTTATCCGCATTAGAAATGACAGGTCTGTTTGCATTTGTATTTGACTGATAGCAGATTGGGATTTAGATAAGTTACAAAGTTTGTAGTATATAAGCAGACACACAAGTGTCATGTCTATAATCAGTCCTTTCTAAACGCTAATGTCATAAGTAAGTTGTCAGATTTATAATTTTGTTTCAAACGCAGTAGTAAGTTATATTTTTTTTCTTTCAGTTTTTAGTTAGGCCTATAGTATTATTATTTTTCTTTATGATCTACCGGAGGTTAGCCTCAACCAATTTAATTAATAAAAGCTGAGAGGACGGGTGATGCTTGCCTTGCCTCGTATTTGAACATTCTCCTCTCATTCTGATAGCTGCACGTTGGGAGCTGATAGCACCGCTTGAGAGCAGCAAGCCCTATCACACTTCTAGCATCACAATGCTAGATATTGAACGAAAATGTCCTTTTTTGTTTATAATTTTTTGTAGCACTCGTAAATTATATCACACTTGAGAGTTGACGCCTGTCAGTCAGAAGCGAATGAATCATGAAATGGTAATTGAGTTTTCAAAAAAAGTTGATAACGTCACACAATGTTATCCGGTTAATATTACATGTATATCGCTAAAATATCCACAAACATCTGTTCACCACTTCAAATAGCTGCCGTGATGGATTGCCGCATATTGTCACGAGAATAACGTTGATGTTTCCAGTAAAAGTCAAAATGTAGGCCACAGTGCATGACATCTAAGCTTATAAGCAGTGCCGCAGCTGTAAATCGCGCCCACCCCCCAAAAAAAGATTATGCAATAGCGGTAGCCCCCAGGGTTTCAATGCCCCTTCAAAGTGAAGAAAATTTGCTGAAACATCAAAGGAAATCGAATTAATTAAATAGAAAATATTTCTTCATGAAAACGCCCATTTTCAAAAATTAGGGTTCTATTTGCGCACCGCTAATTCATCTTCGAATGAAGAAATTCTGCAGGAATTTTAAAATATATACCTATGATATATATACAAAACGTCTCATTAGAAGTATTGACATTTATCTAAAAAAATTGCACCACATCAGTTTTCCATACTTCTGTTTCATATAATTCGATTATTCCTTCAATTCAGTGGGCTGCTTTATATTTTCATTATATCTTGTTCGTTATATACTTTCTAAACGGTCTCGGTAGAATAACTATAAGAATAACCATGCACAGTTATTATTTTTACTTTATGCAATAAAGATTATGAATTATGATTGGTTGAATTTTGAATTATTGGTACAGAATATCCTAGTAGATGCAATATCCTAGTTTAGCAAATTGTGTGAATATAATTAAAAAATGAATTAGGTACCTGGTATATACAACATGCTGCCATCTTTTTATGTCTTACTAGACAATCGGAATTCCAATACGATGTTTTAACCATACAAATCTAGCAAGTTTTAGCATGCGCAATGTGTTGTCTATGCGTGTCCTTTTTTCTTAATGGCCAATGAAGAACGATATCATGTGGAAGGACAACACTTCCGAGTTGTTACTTGACCGTTTCTTTCATTTCACAAACAGATCATAGCATATTTTGTAAGAGCAGATTGTGGTACTGAATGGTAGAGACTGACAGAATCGCTTCCTCCGACGAACATATTCAATTGGCTAAGTGTACTTCTTCTTCTAAGGGCGGGCCTAACTAGGTACATCGCATTTTAGCGCGGGCTCCATCCGAACGCAGATCTAGGGGGCTGTCGCTACGTCAATAAGCTATGTCAATAAGAACTGACCAAGCTAATGGAGTGCACAAACGTAAATTTATTCATCATCGCTTGGCCTGGCATTACATCACTATAATAAGAAATTGCAAAAGTGTCAGTTCCCCTGGGCATACTATTAAAGCAGTCGTTCCCAACCTTTTTTGGCTTCGAACCCCCTTTGTATTATGTGTCGGACCCCTTCCCAATAAAAAACCTATTTACATTTAGTTAATTAAAGAACGAAAACTTTGTTGCACCTATTGCATTATTGCAAATTGCTAAAAAAAATACACAGAACTCAAGCGGAAACTTAATTTCAAGCAGGTATACTCAGTCATGTCAGTTACACTCATCGTGACTTCTGCTGTTGCAAAATTCTTGCAAATATATTCAAATCGTGGCAGTATGTAGCTCACGCTTTACTCACATGTCAGATGCTACATTGAGACAACTCCTTTTCTTTTCTCCGACTTTATCGTGAGCAGGGTAGAAGTCTTATGTAGATACGTTGTCACAAACGGAACGTGAGCTTCTCCAGAATTCCCAGAATTCTTCATTTGTAACTGCAACCTCAAAGGAGAAATTAATTGCACTGCTTTCACACAGCTCAAGAAGTCCTAGATGTTCATTCTCGGGAATCTCGTCGGGCATCTTGCCAATATCGAATCAAAGCAGCTCTCTGATCCACTCGTCATTAGAGTTCAACTCGGTGCCGACAAAATAGCAATCAAATTGTGAGTCTTGCTCAATGTTCAAATGTCAAATGTCTCAAATGTCAATGTTCAATGTCTTCAAATCCTCAATGTTGATCTGAAGAAGAAGTGCTGAAATTTGCTCGAAAATCCGACTATTTTCTTATTCATCCTTTCAACGCTTGAGATAGTTGCACTTTGCACAGAATAGAAATTTGACACCTCCGTAGATACATTTGCGCGCGGGTGCTGGTACCTGAAGTCATGTATAGTAGGGTAAGACAGTTATCCTGTGACGCGCATTTTTTCATTCCCACTTAATAGTAAATATTTATGGCAATCCTGTGGGAATTCCTGCGCATCAAAGGAACATTAATACGAGTAGTATTGGAAGTGTTCGCATAGTACACGAATTATACGAATCATACATGTTGTGCCAGTCAAACATCACATCTTTGTATTGAAAGCATGTAAATTTATTGATGAGAATATTAGCCACAGATTTAGGCCAACCTTTCATATGCAGATACACGCTTTGAGCCTACTTAAACCGGCGATAATTACACTCATAGGTAGCCTATGCTTCATGCAGATTAGATGATGAAATACATGAAGCAAGATGCTTCTACGGACACAAATCAATTTATCATTATTACGGTGCAGGTCTACTGTAGTATGCAACTTGCAGTTTGTCGCATTCTGCGAGTTGAGCTGAGATTATGTCAATAAAATTTCTTAAAAGTATTATCTCGTTTACCGAAAAAACGAAAAAGAAGAAGCTAGAAAGCTCTCGTCTTCGTTTATTTATAGTTTTAGTTTCCGTTTTCGTTAACGATACCCAAAAAATGCCAAAAGCGAAAGCATCATTCGATGTTAGGCTAAAATAAGCGTTTACCCTCCATTTTATTTTCAGGATGAATATTCTAGAGTTGATCACGATTGTCGATCGCCGAAGGAATTAGCCACTCTGGTAGCGTTGATATTACGGCACTACTGCAGTTTAGTGCACCCTCTATGAAAGAGACGGAAACGCGCCTACTGCAGTTTAGTGCACCCTAAAACAACGGCGCATTCTCCCGCAAACGATGACTACGCACATTACACCGAGGCGCGCGCTCGGTGTAATGTGCGAAGACGACGACGAAGACACACGAAGACACAAAGACACTCATTTATAACTATAGGGAAGAACGAACGGCATTCATTCTGTTGATTAAATCATGTTGTTCTCACATGCATTTTAGGGTGCACTAAACTGCAGTAGTGCCGATATTACATCACCATCTCCATCCATTTTCCCACGATTATTTCAACTTACATCTCTATTACAATTCAAAATGAAGATATCACGGACTGAGATAGTAGGCCTACGCGGGGTAGAGCATTCATTTTTGCGCTTCTGAAGAATTTCGTTTGTGTGGTAGGTTCGCTCTTGACCAGTTTAAAGGTTAATCCCATTTTTTTGAATTGTTCACGTGGATGTGGAAAAGCTTATACTCAATTCAAAGTGACATTTATTAACTTAGTAAAGCACTCATCAATGTACACTTATCAATCATCTGACAGTCACACGACTCCCAGGAAATTAAGCTTGCTACCACTTCTTTTATGTTTCGCTTCATTTTGTGGGTGCAATATAATCAGTTCCCCGGTGGCGTTGTGGAACTGTGAATATGGCCTAGTAGCACTGAAAAATCTTTGACTGCTCCTCCCTGATTGTGAATCAGCTCAATAATCCTTTCTATGTCATCATGTGCTGGATCCCCCGACATGATTATTACGAATTACAGGGTAACTAAAGTTATTCAAAATTTGCTCATTATTTAAATTTATTTGACTTATCATTCTCTATTCGAATGTCAGACATCCTCAACCAAATGCCACAATGCTTTGTTCGATGTGTATATTCGAATGACGTCATTCTTTAATCAAACGACACTTTTCTTCAATCAGGTGTCGATCGTAGCTTTTAAGAACGTGTGTGAAGTTGGTGTAACCAACCAGCGGAACCATTTCTTATTGCAGACTAATTCTATTCGAAACAGATTCTATTTTAACAATTTCAGCATCCTGATCACGAATCTGGGCTGCAGTTTCACAAATTCGCAGTCGTTTCTGAGGAATTTAAGTTTAAAAATAAAAGTGGTCCCGCTGTGAAGTTAGAGGAACTACCCAGCGGAACCAATTAGTAAGTCTCGCTGATAGGCCCAGTAAATCAATTTCTTTTTGTCAATGTCTGATCCATTTTGTTGCGTGAATTGTAATGGCAAAAAGAAATCGATTTACTGCGCCTATCAGGGAGACTTAGTAATTGGTTCCGCCATTTTCACACACGTCTTTTGCGGTCTACTTGCATCTGTCCAAAGCTTTAGATTGTTGCTTTTTCATATAGGAAATTGAACTATTTTAACACACTTACTTCTTTAGCCATTGATTTTTCAAAAATATTCGAACACTCCCTTTGTTAGGCCGAAATGTAAATATATTCAAGTAAAAGAGAAAATGAGCAGGCACCCAACGTTTCGGTCGTCTTGACCTTTATCAAGGGTTACACCATATGCGAAAATGCAAACTATTTTACACGCTTTTAAATATCAGAACAGAATACGGTATTAAGTTGAATGACCGCTCACTGGCTCAATGTTGTTCGTGTTTTCGGCTTAGAGTTGGTTTCAGAAAATCAATGAAATTAACTTCAGAAATTCTAGTTCTAACAGGGTTATTTTGATGGTCTATTATCTCCACATAGAAATCTTTAATCGTCATAGCAACGTTATTGTGCTTAGATCGAATATGTTGAGATAATGCACTTTTCATATCTCCATAACGTATACTGCGTTCATGTTCCGCATAGCGCGCAGAGAAAGTTCTATTAGTAGAACCAGCATAGCTATCATTGCAGATTTTGCATTTGAAGCTATAGACGACATATCTACTCTTACAGGAGTATTTGTCAGACAGAACATCGCAAATACTGCAATTACAATCACTATTGTTACGGAAAGTGTCGGTATTCATAAAATTGCCAATAGATTTTCCCGGTTTACAAGTAATTCTGACAGGGACATCATATTTGCTAGCAATACTGCGTAATTTCCTGGTACATGAGTCACTAATAAAGTCGACATTTACTCTGTCATTGCGCTGGTCTTTTCTATTGCGAGAGTCATACGAAGCGTACTTCTCAACAGAAGTATAACCATTATTTTGAAGTCTGTTGATTAAAGTTTTTGAGCATTCGTGATACATATCGTTATCAAAACATCTGTCTTTAATATTTTTGAAACTACTACGAATAAAATTGGATTTTACATGAGAAGGAACCCAACTACCATGGCTGAGAGTAATGTTAGAATGTTGCTCTCTGCAATAACATCTGTACTGAACTTTTCTATTACAAACAGCAATAGATAAGTCTAAAAAATTCAGAATATCGTTATCAGGTATTTCTACAGTAAATTGAATCGCACTGTTGACTGAGTTAAACACATCCAGAATAACTAATCAACAGACTTCAAAATAATGGTTATACTTCTGATGAGAAGTACGCTTCGTATGACTCTCGCAATAGAAAAGACCAGCGCAATGACAGTCTAAATGTCGACTTTATTAGTGACTCATGTACCAGGAAATTACGCAGTATTGCTAGCAAATATGATGTCCCTGTCAGAATTACTTGTAAACCGGGAAAATCTATTGGCAATTTTATGAATACCGACACTTTCCGTAACAATAGTGATTGTAATTGCAGTATTTGCGATGTTCTGTCTGATAAATACTCCTGTAAGAGTAGATATGTCGTCTATAGCTTCAAATGCAAAATCTGCAATGATAGCTATGCTGGTTCTACTAATAGAACTTTCTCTGCGCGCTATGCGGAACATGAACGCAGTATACGTTATGGAGATATGAAAAGTGCATTATCTCAACATATTCGATCTAAGCACAATAACGTTGCTATGACGATTAAAGATTTCTATGTGGAGATAATAGACCATCAAAATAACCCTGTTAGAACTAGAATTTCTGAAGTTAATTTCATTGATTTTCTGAAACCAACTCTAAGCCGAAAACACGAACAACATTGAGCCAGTGAGCGGTCATTCAACTTAATACCGTATTCTGTTCTGATATTTAAAAGCGTGTAAAATAGTTTGCATTTTCGCATATGGTGTAACCCTTGATAAAGGTCAAGACGACCGAAACGTTGGGTGCCTGCCCATTTTCTCTTTTACTTGAATATATTTACATTTCGGCCTAACAAAGGGAGTGTTCGAATATTTTTGAAAAATCAATGGTTATAGTAAATTACCTCCCGTGTGCAGCCTTCAACTTTACACTTACTTCTGATCTACTTTTTCCGATCTGCAATTAAGATTGGGAATGGGCGACTATCACAACACGGGTCCGCAAAATTTAGCTATAATAAAACTCTGTTGAGTATTACATAATGACGCTGCATGGAACTTGCTTCAGTGAGTATGAAATCTGATCCATGCTGATATGAGAAGATTTGCATTGAGAAATTACTGATTAAGAAATTTTTCAAAATATGTGTGAATTTTGTTAGTCATACCGCAAAGGTTGATACAAAATTATTTTCCTCATAATGTAAGTTAGACGTAATGACGTAAAATTCTCACTTCATTGCCTATATCGAAATTAGTTTTGATCTATGACGTTGACTGTTATCGCGAAGGATGCATTCATTTCATGAATGTTTAACAAAAACTCGAAAATGTGTAATAAATTTGCAGCAACGCACTGGTACTGGAAAGATCGGGATTGGCTAGTAGCTTTTGCATTGAGAATGAGTTCGCCTCTATCGAATCGCTTTCTTGAAAACAAATGACTCAATAAGATCTGTCATTTTCGATCATGGCGATTATTTACACTTCAAACAACGCCTGTGGTTTGTCGCATTTCAAGTTAGGAATTCGATTAGAAAATTTGCATTCAAGGCCACTCAAATTTAATATCTTGACAAATACTTGAACTGTTTGAAATTTGTGATGTCATACAATTTGGAAATCTACAACAGTTCGTGTTCTTCTTTTACTATCCATTTGGCAGTGATAGTTCTATCGAGCTTAGTTCAAGTAATCAACTTGATAATTGGAATTTTGGGAAATATTTTCATATTCTATGCCATTTACAAATCTCGATCACTTCGGACGAGTGGATCAATGTTACTCATAACGTTTTCTGTGGTAGACGCGATATCTCTCATTTATTTTCCGATAGTTTTGGTGATTTTAATAATAAAATCATCATTTGCATCGGTATCTATTCCGCCTTCGATTTGTCGTATAACGCAATTTTTGGATACATGGACCATAGCGGCTCAAATGGGTGTTCTCATCAGTATAAGCTACGACCGTCTTCAAGCTATACTAGACCCATTTTCGAAATCACGCAGAATCAAGCGAATCAAAGCACACATCATTTTAATTCTTTTGATCAGTGTAATTCTTGCGGTTGTACAAGCTGTTTGGACATGGGAAACGCCGCTGTTTTTACTATGCACCAAAAATTCTGACTTACGCCATGCCATTTTATTCCGATATTCATTTTACGGCTTTACATCCGCGGTGTCATCAACAATTTTAACAGTTGTGTTGTTGTATGTAGTTGTCATTTACAATATTTTTCAGCACATGGAGAAGAACCGCTCAAAGTTTGAAAGCGCGAAAAGTAGCACTAAAGTAGCTCCAGAGACGAATTCGGTAGCTCGAAGACCTCGACAAATACGTAAGAAAGTCGCAATGCCGACAGTTAGCATGCTACGACGAGAAAAGGTGGACGATGACCCTTCAATTGTGTCTTCTATTGGAGTCGAGTCAACCGTTCCGTTTCCGTCACCGTCTCATCGCCCACAAGATCCATCTGAAGCTTCTCATCGAGTTCCTAGACCTCCTCCTTCATCACCATCTACGCCGCCATCACCAAAACACCAATCATCTCATGCTACACAAAATGAAACCTCAGTAAAGCCTACCACATCTTCTAATGGTCAAATCCAGTCATGTAAACCGCAGACGTTTCACCCTGATAATTCTATCGATCAAAAGAAGCTTGAAACCGCAGGTTCAGCAAACCCGAGCACTTCAAAACCTTTCTGTGCGCAAGCAGAATTTTCGCAACCACATGCTAAAATTAATGAGGAAGAGGAGCTACATCCGTCCTCTTTGGTGCAACACTTTCTATCTGATCAGTCTTCGCCTGCTGATCCATCTACCAACAATCAATACCGTGTGAACATGGAAAATTCCGAACAGCATCCAGAAGTAATTAAGGTAAAAGAAGTATCAACTATCGAAAATGAGACTGAAGCTGAAACAAAAGTGAAATTAAATCGAAATTCTCGGAATAGTGATACGAGAAGCTCCAGCTTCGTCCAGTTAGACATAAAAACCGAAAATATTGGAGACACAGCTAATATTGTTACCATGAAGACTAATGCATCCATTAATAGCAGACGTTTGGAATCAAATGATGCAAACAAACAAGAAAATGGTGATAATGTGCTCGTGACGCGTCCACTAAATCGTTTGCGCAAAACGGTGAAAGTGATTGATGCCGTAGGACGAGAACAATTGGCAACAACTCGAAATAACAATATAGTTGGAAATGTTTGTGTCGTAAATAAATCAAATATGGAACATGGCAAACGGCGTTTGGAAACAAGGGCAGCAAAAAGAGCATCTGTAACGATTATAACATTTGTCATTTCTTTTTTACCTGTCGTTATACTACAAAGTATTATTATGTCAATCATCGATAGAGAGCCATGCCAGCCGAATCTGATCAGCTCATTGACTTTCATTTCTATAGTTCTGCCTCAAATTCGAGTTTCTTTAAATTTATTTGCGCATGCTACAATCAGTAGGCAGTATGTCCTTGAATTCAATAAGCTGAAACGGAAATGGAGTGGCTGTAAAAAGCCGCAGCAGAAGTAACTGTGTTATGATTGTTGCACCCATAATTCAACCCACAATTATAGATGTTGTAGAGAAGCTTTTTCTGTAATAAAACGCTGAGATTGAATTCATGAGATGTTGAAAGTGATTATGGTTGCTTCAGAGTTTTGGCCATTTATTGGATAATTGGGTCAGTACCTAATCAAAATCATTTGACCTCGACCCTAAAAGTATGTCCATTGTGCTCTATTTTTTGATGATCATCAAGCCTGTCATATTTGTCATTCAGTGTAAAATCTAGCTCCAAAAAAGAAAGACAAATAACTGATTTTGAACTGTCTCTCGCTTAACTATGTTCTGAAAATATTCTATTGGATAAGTTAATTCTCCATCAAGGACATCACTTAATAGATATTGAAAGCGCAGGCTATAGACCCCACATACAGTATGTTCAGAAGCTCATAAATCTCCAAAATTTTGATCAATATTTATTGGTCAATAAAGCAGCAATTGAGGACAGGAGCTTCGGCGTACAGCCTTCTATCGGTCAATGTGAAGTGGGCGGAAGGTTGTAAACTAAGCCTATAATTTTCATTGGGGAGAGTCACAATTGTACCAGGAATCTTTGTTTAAACTGTCTTTTTTGTTATTTACAGTAGATGCAAATAATCAGTCTATAAATGTCTGTGTAAATAACTAACTTTGGATTGTGTTTTCAAAATTTGCTGAGCTTCATTTTGGACATTCGCACAGCTGCCTGCTGAAAAATTGAGGTGAGGAAATACATGGGAAATGCTTTACCAGTTTATTTCTGAAGCACAGTTGAATTCTGCAGTCGAATGAAGACTGATTTTTCAATTTGTTAGTATGCGTCAGTTCATCGCAGCGCAGTTTTTGCTATGTTTTTAGCAAGTGTGACACCATAAAACATGTAACGGTGCTTCAGGAAATGTCTATCAATTGGGTAAGAAATTATCCAAGTACATGCTAGGTCACAAATTCTTGCGTCATGCATGTACATCAATTAAGCTTAACAGAATAGATCCCTGTTTAATTATTGTATTAGACTTGTCATTTCATAATGCGTTGTAGCGATTAGGACAGATCTTATTCAGATTTTATCAGAGATGTTTAAATAGCATAAATGATTGCAAGAAATTTATATAATAAAATATAACATATAATTAAATAAATATTTGCAAAAAAGGATTGCCGAAAAGGCCTTTGCGCATTTTAATAATGGTGGCTCATATGAAAATAAATAAATTATTGTTTGACAATTTTTTTAATGATAGTTCTCATCAATTCATCACCTAGTGCGACCTTCCTATGTTGACACACATGCGTTCGATGTCTTTGGGATTAAATCATGCAAAGAACGTATTTTTCCTGTAAGATGAGGCGCCATGCCTAAACAACAACTCTCCACAAGCCTTCACTTGTAGGAGCATTTCTTTGAATTCTATCCAGAACATGTTCCATATCTTGAGTGAAGATGATAACTTATGCATTATTTTGCTATAAAGTTTGTACGCAACAGTGATGCATTGGAGCCCCATCTTGTTGGAAAATCACAATCTACATGTAGATAAAACATATACGGAAGAACGATCTTCAATGCTGCAAGGTGTTGCTGAAATTCAGCTCTCCTATTACATCAATCAGGAACCCTCTCTGCCAACCGAACCCAAAACCATTATAAAAATAAAGCATGGCGAGGGGAGGCAAGCATACCAACTTGCTTTTGAATCGTATTTCAAAGGGGTTCACGTGGTCTCCACTTTTGGCGATACTTGATGTAAATGACTTGATGAAGGATATTAATAATGGAAGTGCAAGTTCAATAATAAAATATAGTACACGAACATGTATAAGGTAGGGTGCATAAATAAATGAAGTTTGCACGACTGAAGTGCTTGCTAATATTGAAACCTTCAAGCCAAGGGCACAAAAATAAACCATCGTTCTCAAGTCGTGTCACAATCCTTCATAGGCCATAAGTCATAAGTCATGCGTCATAGTTCATTTTGACAATATCTTTCTCATGAAAGATAATACAAGCAGGTTGAAGAAGGAAATTTATGATATTTTTCTAATTTTTATAAGAGCATAATACACAGGGTTGCGGTGGGTATGGGGACTCTATGGGGATCCCCATGGGTATGGAGTGGGTATGGGGACTGAAGCCATCCCCACAGCTCCCATAGGGCTTCTATGGGGATTCTGAAGATTTTTAACATTCACTAAAAGCAGTCGGAACTGACATCACATCACACAATCAACTTCGATGTTGAATTTCAAAGTATCATGTAGCCTACTCATCTCACCACTTAAAATGCATGAAATATCAATGCTGATCATTTTCACATTAGCAACACACGTTCAATAATTTTGAATGGCAGTAGTAACAAAAGGTCCAGAATAAACACAGCGCGCCCCCCCCTCCCCCCCCTCTGGAACGACAGAGGTTGTGGTCTGTCGTGGTGTGCCGGCCAGGTGGGTTCACAACATGTTCGCTGACTCCCCCCCCCTCTGCAACGACAGAGTGTGAGACTCGAGTGAGTTGGTCCGACCGCCTGGTTGACTTGGGCGACCGTCTAGGTTGACGTGGGCGACCGTCTAGGTTGACGTGGGCGACCGTCTAGGTTGACATGGGCGACCGCCTAGGTTGTCTTGGATGGTGAAACGGTGGCCAGATTCGGATTCAGCGTCAAATTCTGCATCTGTGATGTGATTTCCAGCTCAATCGGCGAGAAAAACTGTTTCTTCAAAATTTTGGCAGAGTTAAAATGTGGGACGTTTTGGTGTGTAGGGCCCAAACGAAGCCTCGGATGAGAAAACGGAGGCCAGATTCGGATTCAGCGTGAAATTCTGCATCTGTATGGTGAATTTGAAAGCAATCGGAGAGAAAAAATTTTGAAATTTCACTGACGTCCCCCCCCCCTCTGGACAGCTTGCTTCGATTTTGGCTTCCAGTGGATGGATTTTGTCGTGCGATAGCTCGTTTGAAAGCTAAGAGTGAGACAAATTCAATGAAAGAATCGGCTTGTTCCTATCTGTCTTCGTTTAGATGTGAGACACCATTTAAGATTTTGGGACATTGGTAAAAAACGACAGAGTTAGAATTTGGGACGTTTTGGGCTCTAGCTTCAAAACGAAGCATCGGATTGGAAAACGGATTTCAGATTTGGAATCAGCGTGAAATTCTTTATCTGTATGGTGAGTTTCAAGTCAATCGGAGAGAAAAAATTTCCAACATTTTTCGAAAAAACGACAGAGTTAGAATTTGGGACGTTTTGGTGTGTAGCGCCCAAACGAAGCATCGGATGAGAAAACGGAGGCCAGATTCGGAATCTACGTGAAATTTTGGGTTAGGAAGGATGTTTCCAGCGAAATCGGAGAGAAAAATTTTTCACTGACGTCCCCCCCCCTCTGGACAGCTTGCTTCGATTTTGGCTTCCAGTGGACGAATTTTGTCGTGCAATAGCTCGTTTGAAAGCTAAGAGTGAGACAAATTCAGTGAAAGAATCGGCTTGTTCCTATCTGTCTTCGTTCAAAAGTTAGAGCGGTTACAAGATTTTAGGTCGGAGCTCGCTTACCTGAAAAAATCCTAAGTGTCAGAGTGACTTTGTATGGGTAAAATTTTGAAAATTTTCCAAAGTGTGGAATTTCGACCTGGGACCGTCACCAAAACATTTTTCATCAAATTCTGAAATTTCACTGACGTCCCCCCCCCTCTGGACAGCTTGCTTCGATTTTGGCTTCCAGTGGACGAATTTTGTCGTGCAATAGCTCGTTTGAAAGCTAAGAGTGAGACAAATTCAGTGAAAGAATCGGCTTGTTCCTATCTGTCTTCGTTTAGATGTGAGATGCCATTTAAGATTTTGGGACATTGGCGAAAAACGACAGAGTTAGAATTTGGGACGTTTTGGGCTCTAGCTTCAAAACGAAGTATCGGATGGGAAAACAGATTTCAGATTTGGAATCAGCGTCAAATTCTTTATCTGTATGGTGAGTTTCAAGTCAATCGGAGAGAAAAAAAAATTTTCAACATTTTTCGAAAAAACGACAGAGTTAGAATTTTTGCGATGGCTGCCTACTGTAGAGCCAAAACGAAGCATCGGATGGGAAAACGGAGGCCAGATTCGGATTCAGCGTCAAATTCTACATGGAAATGGTGTATTTCCAGCTCAATCGGAGAGAAAAAATTTTCACTGACGTCCCCCCCCCTCTGGACAGCTTGCTTCGATTTTGGCTTCCAGTGGACGGATTTTGTCGTGCGATAGCTCGTTTGAAAGCTAAGAGTGAGACAAATTCAGTGAAAGAATCGGCTTGTTCCTATCTGTCTTCGTTCAAAAGTTAGAGCGGTTACAAGATTTTAGGTCGGAGCTCGCTTACCTGAAAAAATCCTAAGTGTCAGAGTGACTTTGTATGGGTAAAATTTTGAAAATTTTCCAAAGTGTAGAATTTCGACCTGGGACCGTCACCAAAACATTTTTCATCAAATTTTGAAATTTCACTGACGTCCCCCCCCCTCTGGACAGCTTGCTTCGATTTTGGCTTCCAGTGGACGGATTTTGTCGTGCGATAGCTCGTTTGAAAGCTAAGAGTGAGACAAATTCAGTGAAAGAATCGGCTTGTTCCTATCTGTCTTCGTTTAGATGTGAGATGCCATTTAAGATTTTGGGACATTGGCGAAAAACGACAGAGTTAGAATTTGGGACGTTTTGGGCTCTAGCTTCAAAACGAAGTATCGGATGGGAAAACGGATTTCAGATTTGGAATCAGCGTCAGATTCTTTATCTGTATGGTGAGTTTCATGTCAATCGGAGAGTTTCAAGTCATCGGCGAGAAAAATTTTCAACATTTTTCGGAAAAACGACAGAGTTAGAATTTTTGCGATGGCTGCCTACTGTAGAGCCAAAACGAAGCATCGGATGGGAAAACGGAGGCCAGATTCGGATTCAGCGTCAAATTCTACATGGAAATGGTGTATTTCCAGCTCAATCGGAGCACTAGAACCGGAGAAAGACGGGATTTTTAGTGTTTGGATGATGGGTATTACGTCATCAGCTGATCGCCACACACTATATAAGCTGGGAACCGACGGAGACTTGTCATTTAGAGGAGAACGATTGTCAGAGGTAGGTCGTCTCTCTGAGCTCCGATGATAGCTTCGGACATTCCAAATTCCAAGTTTCTGTAAGAAACCGACTTAGAAAATTTCATTGCTGATATCAGCTAAGCCGTCAGACTTAGAGGTTCGCCAGGAGATGGCCTTCGTCTCCAGGCCATAAAAGACTCCAAAACTTTAAAGGCTCGTAACTTTGCTTCTACAAGTCCGTTTGACTTGATTCAAAAAAGGTTCGGTCGCTATTGACCTGTCCTAAGTGATGGACTACTTATAAAATTTCATAAGTAGTGCTAAAAAGTTGAAAATTTTAAATTCACTAGTTTTGGAGGTTTTCTGGGGTTTTCGACCCTGCTGAAGTCAATGAAAGCATTTTTAATGATGTCTGAGCCAGTCTTCTCATGGTATAAGCGGCTTTTCACTGAAAGCGAGCAAGACACGGAGAGTTTTGCTGTAATATTCCACTGACAGGGTGTTCCTTCGGGACGGCGGACGATGCCGTAGTGATAAGTGTGGCAAGGGAATGTGTCATATTTAAGACCGTAACCGCTGGGACAACTCATGTCTCATGTTGGGCATTTGACACAGCTCTCAACGTAGCACTTTGAACGCCAATCGGTTGAGTCTTAGCTATCTTGTCATGGGTGGCCTCTAAACATCTCCATTGCAAAACGCTGGTGAATCAAGCTCTCTACGGCTTGCTATCAAGCAGATCAAAGCAATAACTTGGGATGTTTCCTCAAGGTTTTCAAGTATGCTGAGTTCAAATCTGCTATCAGATTTCAAATTTAACTAAGACTAAGGCAGCTTTGAGGGGTTAGATCCCAGCTACTGTTCACTACCTTTGACTCGGCGTTGCTGTTACCACTTCGGGGCAGTGACAATGATGTCTTCAGCTGTAAAGAGCGGGTATCGGGGAAGATCTCTCACTTCCCTAGTGATCAGTACAAGGCCTTCGGGCTGTCGACGGGATCGAGTGCCACTCACTACACTCAAATCTATCATTCCTCACTAAGTGTAAATTACTGACTATACATTTGTCCTGCTATCAGGTTATTTTTGACTTGCTATCTAGTTGAATAGTCTCTTGCTATCAAGAGATTCACTTCTACTCATAAAGCACATCATCGCTGTAATACCTCCTTTGCTCGAGCGTTCCTTCGGGACGGCGGGTACTGCCGTAGAGGGATTGTGTTGCACGGGTTGTTCGTCGTTTGTTAGACCGAAACCTCTGAGCCGTTGCTCATGTTGGGCGTTCGGCTTCATACTCAACGTGACGCTTTCTCTCGCCAGGTCAGAGTACTTCAGCCATTCGACAAAGGTTAGTCTTTATGATATGGAGTAGAGTGAAATGTAATTCATTAGATGTCCCTTCAATGATTGCTCCCATGATAAACGTTGATGAGACAAATGAAATGATTCTCATCTTCCCTTTTCAATGATTGAAATCTACTAACACACTACCGTATAATCGTCCACTATGGGGCAAGACATGATAGAGCCTCCACGCGTTTTGCCCTGGGCAGTCTTTAGACTGGCGAATACTATCATTAAGTTGAATCTGTTATCAGTCAACTTGAACGTTGCAAATGAAGTTCGGTGTAATACTTCCTTTCGACGGGTGTTCCTGTAAAGGGCAGCGGTGAAACCCGTAGCTATGTATACCGCAAGGGACATTCGGCAATGGTCAATCTTGTTAAACCTCTCTGCGTCATGTTTGCAAGTGATTGCCTCTGTCTCAACGTAGTATGCATTCGCGCCAGGGCGACATTTAGCCAACTGTCGAAGGTTGCCTAAAACTTTCCATTGCATACGTTATGAGAACCATGAGTTCTACCTGTCTCTATCAATGAGACGAATTGATGAATGGAATGAAATGGGAGGACACTCACGCGCCACACGCAACATAACACACTTCTCTCTTTCGTAGTCTAACAAGCTCTTTACACATGGATCGCAGTCGATTGCTATCCCTGTATCAGAAGTGTAAGCTATCTTAATTTTATTTGACACTATTTCATCTATCATCATCGCCCATATGAAATGTTTTAAGATTTACAAGTTAGAAATAAAGTTTCAATAGTGTATGCGTTAGAAATAAAGGTGTAACTGTTTGTAAAAATAAGATCGCAAGATTTACTAGTTTACAAGTTAGACTAAGTGTAAATTAAAAATAAAATTATAACTGTTTCAAGAGTTTACAAGTTAGAAATTAAGTTTTAGCTGTTTGTATATCAAAATAAAGTTTCAAGAGTTTACAAGTTAGAAATAAAGTTTCAATAGTGTATATGTTAGAAATAAAGGTGCAACTGTTTGTAAAAATAAGATCGCAAGATTTACTAGTTTACAAGTTAGACTAAGTGTAAATTAAAAATAAATTATAACTGTTCACGTGTTAAAGCGTTGATGCAACGATGAACAATTAATAAGCTGAAAAGTTTTAGATTCACTTTAACATTATCATATGTTTACAGATAGAAATGTATTACAGCAAAGCTACTTCATGAGTTAGTTTGCCAGGAGTGTATCATCTCAAACTTTTACTCCGACTGTGGAACATTGATTTCCATGATGAAGATTTAAATAGTTAGATTCGATGGCGAACAAGATTTACTAGTTTACAAGTTGGACAAAGTGTTCTACTATTTGTAAATGAAAGATATCATTTCAACAGTTTACCAGTTAGAAATAAAGTTTCAACAGTCTACAAGTTAAAAATAAAATTATAACTGTTTCAAGAGTTTACAAGTTAGAAATTAATTTTTAATGGTGTATACGTTAGAAATAAAGTTTTAGCTGTTTGTATATCAAAATGAAGTTTCAAGAGTTTACAAGTTAGAAATAAAATGAAGGTTCACCAGTTTACAAGTTAAGAATAAAGTTCTATCTGCTTGTATGTTAGAAATAAAACAAAGTTTCAACCGTTAACAAGTTAAAAATAAAGTTTCAATAGTTTACAAGTTAAGAATAAAGCTTCAATGGTGTATACGTTAGAAATAAAGTTTTAGCTGTTTGTATATCAAAATAAAGTTTCAAGAGTTTACAAATTAGAAATAAAGTTTCAATAGTGTATATGTTAGAAATAAAGGTGTGACTGTTATTAAAAAATAAGATCGCAAGATTTACTAGTTTACAAGTTAGACTAAGTGTATGAGCAAGCTCTGAATACATAAGATATAGTAAAATCATCAACGAATAAATCATATCGCAATAGGAATGTACATTGACAGATTCAAATAGATGCTCATGCGTTCATAAAAGAGAGTTTGTGACATCAGCATTAATTGGAAGTGCGTGAGCGCACTGGAAACTCCTGATCGTCTTGTGATTGGACGAGACGTCTCATCCATTCACCGCTTAGGAAAATCTTATAAAAGGTAGTGCACCAGCTCTACTCTTCACATTTATCTTTCATAAGGTGAGTGTTGGTGAGCTCCCGCTATCAGGTTGTTTTGACTTGCTATCAAGTTGAATAGTCTCTTGCTATCAAGAGTTTCACTTCTGCTCATAAAGCATATCATCGCTGTAATACTTCCTTTGCTCGAGCGTTCCTTCGGGACGGCGGGTACTGCCGTAGAGGGATTGCGTTGCACGGGTTGTTTGTCGTTTGTTAGACCGAAACCTCTGAGCTGTTGCTCATGTTGGGCGTTCGACTTCATACTCAACGTGACACTTTCTCTCGTCAGGTCAGAGTACTTTAGCCATTCGACAAGGGTTAGTCTTTATGGTATGGAGCATTTCGAAGTGTTGATTGACTCATGTTCATTGAATGACTATTCACATGATCATCATAGGTAAAATGAAATAAATCTTACGTATCCTTTTCAGTGAATTTGCCTTCGACGTCGAATCTAACTACTTTAATCTTCGATATGGATACGAGTATCACGAGAAAAATTGAATCTTATCGCGTCTCTGCCAAGATGGAGGAAACTCTCATTGAGCAATGTAAGTTTTTGTGTGATGGGGCAAGGATGCAGGTTGTGCTAATAAAACTCTTGAACTAACATCATTCGGTTACCATGTGTGTTGAGCATAGGAATTAATTTTCATAAACCTTTGAATAACATCAAGAATGTAAGAATCATATCCTTACTAATTTTCAACAAAAGACCCTTAACGTCTTTTTACTCCGCGATTTTCAAAAGCGAAGCTCATTTCTAAAATTTATAATGCACTCTAATATCTCCCTCCCTTTTTCAGTACAGCAGCGCATCATGAACAGAGAACCTATTCCTGAAGGGGCACTTGGTCGAGCCTATGAACGACTGGGAATATGTAAGTATCTTAATGAATGAATGCTGTCATGTGTTCTGTATCATCATGGCTGATAGCATGCATTCTATCATTCATCAATCTCATCTCTTTTCCACTCTACAGTTTTGGCAAGGCAGGAGAAGTGGGAGGAAGTCGCGAGGCGGAAATATGATGATGATTTTCCGACCCTACCCTCTCGCCCATCTACCTCAGCTCCACCATCTGAGCAGCCATCCACCTCGGGCATGGTCATCGCCCAACCTCCACCACCACCCATACCTGCTCCTCGTCGCCGCATCCCTCCAACACCCAAGCCGCGGACTCTTCCACCCTCGGCTCGCATCCCCCTTCTACCTCCTCTTGAACCATCGGTGATGGTGGAAGTAGATTCTCTTGATGGTAAGTTACAGTGATGGTAAAGGGGGACAAGGACTTAAACAAAACGCACGCCACACTTGGAATTGAATAGTCATGTTACTGATCGCTTTCCTTCCTTTTCTCAACAGATCTCGCAACGGTATTTCTGGGCGACAACGTTCCTAACCGCCCCGCCAACTCTCACATACCACCACCGGCAACAGCAGGCGACTTCCCTCCCATCTCCAACAAGTCGCTAGAAATGGAGATCGAGGTGTGCGACCACACCATTAAAATGGTAGGTTGAAGATTTCCTCACTCATCTCCCTCGAACGTTTGGCTAATAGCATCTTCCTCAATTTCAGGCATCGACTTCATCACCAAAGCCCTCCTTTCTCAAGGAAAGTTTACAGCTATTGAGTGAAGGTAAGTTGTAACAAAACACTAAGACTTTAATAGAGATGATAGAATGATTTCTCTTTTAGGTGATGCTAGTTCCAGCTCAACACTATCGCGGGAAGGCGACGAGCGGGAATGTGCTGACTGTGGGCACATCTTCACGAGGAAACGCGATCTGCTCCGACACATCAGACAACGTGTGTGTCAACCCAAGTCGCCATCAATCTCCCGAGGTGAGGATGACTCTATTGAACACGTCTCCTTTACTTGCGACTTCTGCATTCAATCATTTGAGTCACATTTTGAATTATCTTCACATAGACTTCGACATACACACACGAACGATACCTACACCAACGGTACCTCCTCTATCCGACTCTCTGAAATATCAATGAACAATTTAGTGAGGAACTACCAGATGGACTCCTCAGAAACCATTGCTAACTTTGAGGAATGGTTTCATCAAAATTCATCCTTGATAGATGCGCTCTTTAGAAATTTAGACAACTTTAGAATAAAAGCGCTCATCTACTTAAAAATAAAATATGTAAAAATCGATCATCATACTGGTCAAATAGTAGAGCGGTTGGAGTTTCACATACCCTCCTCTCCTGCTACAGAAGTAATCGATGAAGATTCTTGGTTAAATTTTCATATCCAAGGACTAAAACTAAATATAGTTAAATTCAACGAACGCGATAGTGGCCTCATTTTTGATGGTATAGAATCTGCCAAGTTTAAAATCAATTTGCTAGAAAGTTATAGTGGGCGAGGCTCCTTCAATCTTCCAAAAATTTTAAAAGACAAAAAAGCAGTCATTTCTGTAGATTGCGAATCGCAATGTTTTAAGTATGCAGTGTTATCCATTCTCCACTACAATGATGTAAATGATAATCGTTTCCGTAGAAGTAAGTATCAAGAGTGGGAAAATGAATTAAAGTTTGATGACTGCAATAGTGAAGACATGAAATTGAAAGATATAGAGAAATTTGAGAAATTAAATAAAATTAAGATAGTGGTTCACGTCTGGGAGAAAGGGTTAAAAGGCGTTAGGTATAACAACCGCCAAAGTAGCTATGATCGAGTTGTCAACCTTTTGCTAGTGTATGAGGACAATACTCAACAGTGGCATTACTGTGGTATTCCAAAAATTCATCGCCTTTACAACCATATACAAAAATCGATTAAAGGTGAACATTTCATATGCGACCGCTGCACACGACCATTTTGGTCGAAAAATAAATTTCTAAGTCATTATGAATGGTGCAAGCGGGGTAAACTACAAATAGAGCGCATGCCCAAAGATAAGGAGTTTTCATATAGAGAGAATGGTGATGAACTAAGTCCCCTGCGTGTCATCTATGCTGACATCGAATGCTATATCGATGATATCATCCACAAGCCAGCAGCCATTTCCTGCTATGAAGTATGGCATGATCACTTTAGGAGTAGGCAAAATAAAATGCGCGTCTGGCAAGGTGAGGATTGTATTTACCAATTCCTACAATTCCTCGAACAGGCTGTAAAATTTCAACAAAAGTATGATGGTGAACTCTATCGCAGATCATTGCATATGACAGCAGATGATCAAGCAAAATTTGATAGCTGCAACGTTTGCCCCAAATGTAGGAAAACATTTGACGATGATAAGATTAAGAAAGTGCGCGACCATGATCACATCACTGGTAAATTTAGAAACGCACTCTGTTCAAAATGTAATTTTTCACTTAGGATGAAGCGGCGTACATTACCCGTCATTTTCCATAATTTCAAGGGCTACGACAGCCATATGATAATAAAAGGAGGTTTAGGTCAAATGAAAGAGTGGAAGCTTGATGTAATAGCGCAAACGAGAGAGAAGTTTATGGCCATGACAGCAAAAGTGCCTGTCGATAAAACTAAAGAAAATAAGACGGTCTATTTTGATATAAAATTTTTAGATTCCTACCAATTTATGACTGCATCACTGGCCTCTCTCGTGCAAAATCTAAAGTCTCTTCCACTAACACAAAATCTTAAGAAACAATATCCAAATCTAACCGATGAAGTCATCACACGGAAAGGAGTCTTTCCATATGCATATTTTGATGCAATTAGTAAACTCGGCGAGACTTCTCTTCCGCCCATAGATAAATTTAAAAATGATTTGACCGGTGCAGAATGTAAGACCGAAGATTATGATCATGCACAAGATGCATGGATAAAATTTGACTGCCATACATTTGGTGAATATATGATTGCCTACCTTAAGTTAGATGTATTTTTGCTGGCTGATGTATTTCAGGAGTTTCGACGAGTGGCATTAGAAGAAGATAAGTTAGATCCCGTCCACTTTGTCAGTCTGCCAGCCATGTCATTTAAGTCTGCTTTTAAAATGACTGGTGAGACCATTCATCTCTTACAAGATCCAGAGATGTATAATTTATTTGAGCGAGGAATTCGCGGTGGTCTCACATTTGTAAATAAACATAGGTTAAAATCAAAAATAGTAGGCAATGACCAGACTCATCTGAAGTATTATGACCAAAATAATTTGTATGGTAGTTCATTATCCAAACCGCTACCTCACTCTGAGTTTAGCTGGTTAGATGATAGTGAAATTCAACATTTCTCCAACCCTTCCAACATACTAGCAATTCCAGATGAAGGTGATTGGGGATATTATTTTGAGATAGATCTAATCTATCCAAATAATATTAAACATAAAACCGTGGATTTTCCACTCGCACCCGAATCAGGTGAAGTGACCAAAGATATGTTTTCCGACTTTATGAAACAATTTCATAAAGATTTAGAATCATGCGGTCAACCCGACTATAAGCCTTGCCGCAAACTTTTACTCACCCAGTATGATAAAGAAAACTATCTAGTCCACTTTAGCATCTTAAAATTTTATTTAGAAATGGGTATGATTTTAAAAAGAGTTCACCGCATTATTAAATTTAGACAGAAAGCCTTCCTCAAACCATATATTGATAGCAACAGCCAGAAACGTGCACTAGCCCAAAATAATTTTGAAAAAGATTTTTATAAATATAAGAACAACAGTCTATTTGGTAAGACGATGGAGGATGTTAGAAAGCGCGTAAACTACAAACTAGTTAATGATGATCAAAAGTATCACAAATTGGTCTCATCACCTCTATTCATCGATAGAGACATTATCGATGAGGATCTTGTAGGTATTAAAATGATAAAATCTGAAGTTGAGTTGTGCAAACCCATCTATATTGGTCAAGCTGTACTAGATTACTCTAAGCTTGAAATGTACCAACTCTTTTATAAAATACTAAAACCATGTCCTCTCGTAAAAGAGGTTCGTTTGTTGGGTGGTGATACAGATAGTTTCTTCTTAGGTATTACCACTCAAAAAGATTTAAATTTCAATGAAGTAGGAAAATCTTTAGAAAGATATTTTGATACATCAAATTATCCTACTGATCACCCACTCTACTCCATCAAAAATAAGGCAAAACTTGGCTGCTTTAAGGATGAGACAGCAGGGAAGGAAATAGATGAAATGATTCTCCTCCGTCCAAAAATGTACAGTATGAAATTAAAGGATAGCGACGATAGTATTAAGCGTGCTAAAGGCATATCAAGATCATTGGTCTCTAACATGAAACATAAGAATTTCAGGAAAGCCTATAGGAATAAAAATATAACGTTTGTCAATATGACAATCTTAAAATCTAAGTCGCATGAGATCAAAACTCATACTTTTAGGAAACGGGCGCTTTCAGCATGGGAGGATAAGAGGTGCTGGTTAGAACACAACATATCTCTTCCACATGGACATCCTGACACAAACATACCACCACCCAAAAGAATTAAACTCACACTACCACATTCAGGAGACGTGTAAATAGATTCATCCTTAACTCAGTATTTTGATGTTGATTTCTGTAGATAAACATTGTTGTTTTATGTATCGCATGAGATTGTTTTTTCCTTGTGAATATGTGTCCACATCTGTACATTCCCCATGTGATGACTTTTCCACTGAAAGACATTTTTCCTATCCCTGTATATTTCCACCCTTCACGAAGTAAAAAGACTTTTTGTATATAACAATGTTTATTGAAGTGCGCTCATGTATATATTTTCAGTGGATGTTGTATAAAGTCTATTGCTTCACATTCATGTACATATTTCAATAAATGTTGTATAAAGACTTCACTTTGTTTTCCGAAACACTAACGTTATGAGGGATTTAGTATCTTTCACGTGGATGCACTCTTGTAAACCATTGGTAATTTTGATAGCAATAGAGGGTATCATTTGTTTGACGATAGGATGGTAGAAAATAGGTTCAAACAATATCTGGACTATTCCATATGAAGCGTCTTTGTCATGAATGAAATCGCGTAAAATGTATTCTTTTTTCTCATCAAAAGAAATAGGTGAAATCAGATCACTTTGAATGTAAAGGTGTTGTTCATGTTTATTAAGGGTCATTGGTATTCCTACACCAATCATGTGTGTAGCAGTAAACACATTTTACAGCAATGAAAAACTACAGTTTTATCAAATTTTCACTCAATTGACAATGAATGCCATCGCCCAGTTTTAGAAGAGCACTTTGATTTTCAATCAAAAATGAAATGTGATGTATCTTTGCATCATCAAGTAACACTTCACATAACTCGCTTGTGCTAATTTTTCTAACAGGTGGGCAACATCGTTGTATCGCCGATTTGCTAAACGACATGTCTAATAGAATAACACAAACAGCTCTATTCAGCTTAGGAAGCATGTTGCTTACATCACTGTCATTCTTCTTGTAAAGATAGTCACTAAAAATAGCAATAGTAAATTATATTCACAGCTGAATATGCGAGCGTGTGAACGTTTTCATATCAGACAAAGCGATAACCCATGTCTAAAAATGGATCCACCTCATTGTCGTAGATGTCAGACCATTCGATAAGATTCTATTCATCCTTATTGACAGCCTGATCTTTTCCCCATTCAGTGCGTGTGCATTCCTTTGTCAGTCAAATTGATGATGCATACCGTTTTCACCTTAACTCATTCATATGATGAGTCGTCAGTGAATGAAGGAAAAACTCAACGTTTAACATGCCTCCATTAGCTATACATTAAACAGATAACACATTAGGAATTTAACAATCCGTGATACTTTATTGAAATCACATAAGCCTGTTATGATACAATGCCCGTTATGAAGGATGGTAATATGTATAGGGTACCACTCGAATGAGAGCAGCAGGAAAGGGTTCAGTTTCATAAATTATATAATGGCTGCTGTTTTTAATATTTGCTAGAACCATTATAGTCTTCAATTGAACAGATACTACCAAATTCTTCAATATTAATACACCAACACTAACAGGCGGAACACCTTCTTTTCAGCAAACGAAATATGCTAATCACTTACAATTTTTATTATTTTACAAATAGCTATACCTTTATTTCTAGCATACAAAGGCTAAAACTCTATTTCTAACGCATACACTATTAAAACTTTATTTTTAACTTGTAAACTGCTAAAAACTTTATTTTTTAATATGGAAACTGATGAAACTTTATTTCTAGCATACAAACAGATAAAACTTCATTTCTAACATACAAACAGATAGAACTTTATTCTTAACTTGTAAACTTAAACAGATAGAACTTTATTCTTAACTTGTAAACTGGTGAAATTTCATTCTATTTCTAACATATAAACAGATAGAACTTTATTCGTAACATACGCACTATTGAAACTTTATTCTTAACTTGTAAACTATTGAAACTTTATTTTAACTTGTAAACGGTTAAAACTTTGTTTTATTTCTATCATACAAACAGATAAAACTTTATTCTTAATATACACACACTATTGAAACTTCATTCTTAACTTGTAAACTATTGAAACTTTATTTTTAACTTGTTAACGGTTGAAACTTTGTTTTATTTCTAACACACAAATAGCTTAAACTTTATTTCCAACATACACACTGTTGAAACTTTATTTTTAATCTGTAAACTGTTGAAACTATATCTTTCACTTACAAATAGTAGAACGCTAAGTCTAACTTGCAAACTAGTAAATCTTGCGATCTTATTTTAACAAACAGATAAAACTCTATTTCTAACATATACACTATTGAAACTTTATTTCTAACTTGTAAACTCTTGAAACTTTATTTTTAACTTGTTAACGGTTGAAACTTTATTCTATTTCTAACATGCAAACAGATAAAACTTTATTCTTAACTTGTAAACTGATGAAACTTCATTTTATTTCTAACATACAAGCTGATAAAACTTTATTGTTAACTTGTAAACTGGTGAAGCTTCATTTTATTTATAACATACAAACAGATAAAACTTTATTCTTAATATACACACACTATTGAAACTTCATTCTTAACTCGCAAACTATTGAAACTTTATTTTTAACTTGTTAACGGTTGAAACTATGTTTTATTTCTAACATACAAACAGATAAAACTTTATTTTTAACTTGTAAACGGTTGAAACTTTGTTTTATTTCTAACATACAAACAGATAGAACTTTATTCTTAACTTGTAAACTGGTGAAATTTCATTCTATTTCTAACATATAAACAGATAGAACTTTATTCGTAACATACGCACTATTGAAACTTTATTCTTAACTTGTAAACTATTGAAACTTTATTTTTAACTTGTAAACGGTTAAAACTTTGTTTTATTTCTATCATATAAACAGATGAAACTTTATTCTTAATATATACACACTATTGAAACTTCATTCTTAACTTGTAAACTATTGAAACTTTATTTTTAACTTGTTAACGGTTGAAACTTTGTTTTATTTCTAACACACAAATAGCTTAAACTTTATTTCCAACATACACACTGTTGAAACTTTATTTTTAATCTGTAAACTGTTGAAACTATATCTTTCACTTACAAATAGTAGAACGCTAAGTCTAACTTGCAAACTAGTAAATCTTGCGATCTTATTTTTACAAACAGTTACACCTTTATTTCTAACATATACACTATTGAAACTTTATTTCTAACTTGTAAACTCTTGAAACTTTATTTTGATATACAAACAGCTAAAACTTTATTTCTAACGTATACACCATTGAAACTTTAGTTTTTATCTTTTAAACTGTTGAAACTTTATTTTGTTTCTAACATGTAAACAGATAAAGCTTTATTTCTAACATATACACTATTGAAACTTTATTTCTAACTTGTACACTGGTGAAACTTTATTTTTAACTTGTAAACGGTTGAAACTTTGTTTTATTTCTAACATACAAACAGATAGAACTTTATTCTTAACTTGTAAACTGGTGAAATTTCATTCTATTTCTAACATATAAACAGATAGAACTTTATTCGTAACATACGCACTATTGAAACTTTATTCTTAACTTGTAAACTATTGAAACTTTATTTTTAACTTGTAAACGGTTAAAACTTTGTTTTATTTCTATCATACAAACAGATGAAACTTTATTCTTAATATATACACACTATTGAAACTTCATTCTTAACTTGTAAACTATTGAAACTTTATTTTTAACTTGTTAACGGTTGAAACTTTGTTTTATTTCTAACACACAAACAGCTTAAACTTTATTTCCAACATACACACTGTTGAAACTTTATTTTTAATCTGTAAACTGTTGAAACTATATCTTTCACTTACAAATAGTAGAACGCTAAGTCTAACTTGCAAACTAGTAAATCTTGCGATCTTATTTTTACAAACAGTTACACCTTTATTTCTAACATATACACTATTGAAACTTTATTTCTAACTTGTAAACTCTTGAAACTTTATTTTGATATACAAACAGCTAAAACTTTATTTCTAACGTATACACCATTGAAACTTTAGTTTTTATCTTTTAAACTGTTGAAACTTTATTTTGTTTCTAACATGTAAACAGATAAAGCTTTATTTCTAACATATACACTATTGAAACTTTATTTCTAACTTGTACACTGGTGAAACTTTATTTTCAACTTGTAAACGGTTGAAACTTTGTTTTATTTCTAGCATACAAACAGATGAAACTTTATTCTTAATATATACACACTATTGAAACTTCATTCTTAACTTGTAAACTATTGAAACTTTATTTTTAACTTGTTAACGGTTGAAACTTTGTTTTATTTCTAACACACAAACAGCTTAAACTTTATTTCCAACATGCACACTGTTGAAACTTAATTTTTAATCTGTAAACTGTTGAAACTATATCTTTCACTTACAAATAGTAGAACGCTAAGTCTAACTTGCAAACTAGTAAATCTTGCGATCTTATTTTTACAAACAGTTACACCTTTATTTCTAACATATACACTATTGAAACTTTATTTCTAACTTGTAAACTCTTGAAACTTCATTTTGATATACAAACAGCTAAAACTTTATTTCTAACGTACACACCCTTAAAAATTAATTTCTAACTTGTAAACTCTTGAAATGATATCTTTCATTTACAAATAGTAGAACACTTTGTCCAACTTGTAAACTAGTAAATCTTGTTCGCCATCGAATCTAACTATTTAAATCTTCATCATGGAAATCAATGTTCCACAGTCGGAGTAAAAGTTTGAGATGATACACTCCTGGCAAACTAACTCATGAAGTAGCTTTGCTGTAATACATTTCTATCTGTAAACATATGATAATGTTAAAGTGAATCTAAAACTTTTCAGCTTATTAATTGTTCATCGTTGCATCAACGCTTTAACACGTGAACAGTTATAATTTATTTTTAATTTACACTTAGTCTAACTTGTAAACTAGTAAATCTTGCGATCTTATTTTTACAAACAGTTGCACCTTTATTTCTAACATATACACTATTGAAACTTTATTTCTAACTTGTAAACTCTTGAAACTTTATTTTGATATACAAACAGCTAAAACTTAATTTCTAACTTGTAAACTCTTGAAACAGTTATAATTTTATTTTTAATTTACACTTAGTCTAACTTGTAAACTAGTAAATCTTGCGATCTTATTTTTACAAACAGTTACACCTTTATTTCTAACGCATACACTATTGAAACTTTATTTCTAACTTGTAAATCTTAAAACATTTCATATGGGCGATGATGATAGATGAAATAGTGTCAAATAAAATTAAGATAGCTTACACTTCTGATACAGGGATAGCAATCGACTGCGATCCATGTGTAAAGAGCTTGTTAGACTACGAAAGAGAGAAGTGTGTTATGTTGCGTGTGGCGCGTGAGTGTCCTCCCATTTCATTCCATTCATCAATTCGTCTCATTGATAGAGACAGGTAGAACTCATGGTTCTCATAACGTATGCAATGGAAAGTTTTAGGCAACCTTCGACAGTTGGCTAAATGTCGCCCTGGCGCGAATGCATACTACGTTGAGACAGAGGCAATCACTTGCAAACATGACGCAGAGAGGTTTAACAAGATTGACCATTGCCGAATGTCCCTTGCGGTATACATAGCTACGGGTTTCACCGCTGCCCTTTACAGGAACACCCGTCGAAAGGAAGTATTACACCGAACTTCATTTGCAACGTTCAAGTTGACTGATAACAGATTCAACTTAATGATAGTATTCGCCAGTCTAAAGACTGCCCAGGGCAAAACGCGTGGAGGCTCTATCATGTCTTGCCCCATAGTGGACGATTATACGGTAGTGTGTTAGTAGATTTCAATCATTGAAAAGGGAAGATGAGAATCATTTCATTTGTCTCATCAACGTTTATCATGGGAGCAATCATTGAAGGGACATCTAATGAATTACATTTCACTCTACTCCATATCATAAAGACTAACCTTTGTCGAATGGCTGAAGTACTCTGACCTGGCGAGAGAAAGCGTCACGTTGAGTATGAAGCCGAACGCCCAACATGAGCAACGGCTCAGAGGTTTCGGTCTAACAAACGACGAACAACCCGTGCAACACAATCCCTCTACGGCAGTACCCGCCGTCCCGAAGGAACGCTCGAGCAAAGGAGGTATTACAGCGATGATGTGCTTTATGAGTAGAAGTGAATCTCTTGATAGCAAGAGACTATTCAACTAGATAGCAAGTCAAAAATAACCTGATAGCAGGACAAATGTATAGTCAGTAATTTACACTTAGTGAGGAATGATAGATTTGAGTGTAGTGAGTGGCACTCGATCCCGTCGACAGCCCGAAGGCCTTGTACTGATCACTAGGGAAGTGAGAGATCTTCCCCGATACCCGCTCTTTACAGCTGAAGACATCATTGTCACTGCCCCGAAGTGGTAACAGCAACGCCGAGTCAAAGGTAGTGAACAGTAGCTGGGATCTAACCCCTCAAAGCTGCCTTAGTCTTAGTTAAATTTGAAATCTGATAGCAGATTTGAACTCAGCATACTTGAAAACCTTGAGGAAACATCCCAAGTTATTGCTTTGATCTGCTTGATAGCAAGCCGTAGAGAGCTTGATTCACCAGCGTTTTGCAATGGAGATGTTTAGAGGCCACCCATGACAAGATAGCTAAGACTCAACCGATTGGCGTTCAAAGTGCTACGTTGAGAGCTGTGTCAAATGCCCAACATGAGACATGAGTTGTCCCAGCGGTTACGGTCTTAAATATGACACATTCCCTTGCCACACTTATCACTACGGCATCGTCCGCCGTCCCGAAGGAACACCCTGTCAGTGGAATATTACAGCAAAACTCTCCGTGTCTTGCTCGCTTTCAGTGAAAAGCCGCTTATACCATGAGAAGACTGGCTCAGACATCATTAAAAATGCTTTCATTGACTTCAGCAGGGTCGAAAACCCCAGAAAACCTCCAAAACTAGTGAATTTAAAATTTTCAACTTTTTAGCACTACTTATGAAATTTTATAAGTAGTCCATCACTTAGGACAGGTCAATAGCGACCGAACCTTTTTTGAATCAAGTCAAACGGACTTGTAGAAGCAAAGTTACGAGCCTTTAAAGTTTTGGAGTCTTTTATGGCCTGGAGACGAAGGCCATCTCCTGGCGAACCTCTAAGTCTGACGGCTTAGCTGATATCAGCAATGAAATTTTCTAAGTCGGTTTCTTACAGAAACTTGGAATTTGGAATGTCCGAAGCTATCATCGGAGCTCAGAGAGACGACCTACCTCTGACAATCGTTCTCCTCTAAATGACAAGTCTCCGTCGGTTCCCAGCTTATATAGTGTGTGGCGATCAGCTGATGACGTAATACCCATCATCCAAACACTAAAAATCCCGTCTTTCTCCGGTTCTAGTGCTCCGATTGAGCTGGAAATACACCATTTCCATGTAGAATTTGACGCTGAATCCGAATCTGGCCTCCGTTTTCCCATCCGATGCTTCGTTTTGGCTCTACAGTAGGCAGCCATCGCAAAAATTCTAACTCTGTCGTTTTTCCGAAAAATGTTGAAAATTTTTCTCGCCGATGACTTGAAACTCTCCGATTGACATGAAACTCACCATACAGATAAAGAATCTGACGCTGATTCCAAATCTGAAATCCGTTTTCCCATCCGATACTTCGTTTTGAAGCTAGAGCCCAAAACGTCCCAAATTCTAACTCTGTCGTTTTTCGCCAATGTCCCAAAATCTTAAATGGCATCTCACATCTAAACGAAGACAGATAGGAACAAGCCGATTCTTTCACTGAATTTGTCTCACTCTTAGCTTTCAAACGAGCTATCGCACGACAAAATCCGTCCACTGGAAGCCAAAATCGAAGCAAGCTGTCCAGAGGGGGGGGGACGTCAGTGAAATTTCAAAATTTGATGAAAAATGTTTTGGTGACGGTCCCAGGTCGAAATTCTACACTTTGGAAAATTTTCAAAATTTTACCCATACAAAGTCACTCTGACACTTAGGATTTTTTCAGGTAAGCGAGCTCCGACCTAAAATCTTGTAACCGCTCTAACTTTTGAACGAAGACAGATAGGAACAAGCCGATTCTTTCACTGAATTTGTCTCACTCTTAGCTTTCAAACGAGCTATCGCACGACAAAATCCGTCCACTGGAAGCCAAAATCGAAGCAAGCTGTCCAGAGGGGGGGGGACGTCAGTGAAAATTTTTCTCTCCGATTGAGCTGGAAATACACCATTTCCATGTAGAATTTGACGCTGAATCCGAATCTGGCCTCCGTTTTCCCATCCGATGCTTCGTTTTGGCTCTACAGTAGGCAGCCATCGCAAAAATTCTAACTCTGTCGTTTTTTCGAAAAATGTTGAAAATTTTTTCTCTCCGATTGACTTGAAACTCACCATACAGATAAAGAATTTGACGCTGATTCCAAATCTGAAATCCGTTTTCCCATCCGATACTTCGTTTTGAAGCTAGAGCCCAAAACGTCCCAAATTCTAACTCTGTCGTTTTTCGCCAATGTCCCAAAATCTTAAATGGTGTCTCACATCTAAACGAAGACAGATAGGAACAAGCCGATTCTTTCACTGAATTTGTCTCACTCTTAGCTTTCAAACGAGCTATTGCACGACAAAATTCGTCCACTGGAAGCCAAAATCGAAGCAAGCTGTCCAGAGGGGGGGGACGTCAGTGAAATTTCAGAATTTGATGAAAAATGTTTTGGTGACGGTCCCAGGTCGAAATTCCACACTTTGGAAAATTTTCAAAATTTTACCCATACAAAGTCACTCTGACACTTAGGATTTTTTCAGGTAAGCGAGCTCCGACCTAAAATCTTGTAACCGCTCTAACTTTTGAACGAAGACAGATAGGAACAAGCCGATTCTTTCACTGAATTTGTCTCACTCTTAGCTTTCAAACGAGCTATTGCACGACAAAATTCGTCCACTGGAAGCCAAAATCGAAGCAAGCTGTCCAGAGGGGGGGGGACGTCAGTGAAAAATTTTTCTCTCCGATTTCGCTGGAAACATCCTTCCTAACCCAAAATTTCACGTAGATTCCGAATCTGGCCTCCGTTTTCTCATCCGATGCTTCGTTTGGGCGCTACACACCAAAACGTCCCAAATTCTAACTCTGTCGTTTTTTCGAAAAATGTTGGAAATTTTTTCTCTCCGATTGACTTGAAACTCACCATACAGATAAAGAATTTCACGCTGATTTCAAATCTGAAATCCGTTTTCCAATCCGATGCTTCGTTTTGAAGCTAGAGCCCAAAACGTCCCAAATTCTAACTCTCTCGTTTTTCACCAATGTCCCAAAATCTTAAATGGTGTCTCACATCTAAACGAAGACAGATAGGAACAAGCCGATTCTTTCATTGAATTTGTCTCACTCTTAGCTTTCAAACGAGCTATCGCACGACAAAATTCGTCCACTGGAAGCCAAAATCGAAGCAAGCTGTCCAGAGGGGGGGGGACGTCAGTGAAAAATTTTTCTCTCGAATTTCGCTGGAAACATCCTTCCTAACCCAAAATTTCACGTAGATTCCGAATCTGGCCTCCGTTTTCTCATCCGATGCTTCGTTTGGGCGCTACACACCAAAACGTCCCAAATTCTAACTCTGTCGTTTTTTCGAAAAATGTTGGAAATTTTTTCTCTCCGATTGACTTGAAACTCACCATACAGATAAAGAATTTCACGCTGATTTCAAATCTAAAATCCGTTTTCCAATCCGATGCTTCGTTTTGAAGCTAGAGCCCAAAACGTCCCAAATTCTAACTCTGTCGTTTTTCGCCAATGTCCCAAAATCTTAAATGGTGTCTCACATCTAAACAAAGACAGATAGGAACAAGCCGATTCTTTCACTGAATTTGTCTCACTCTTAGCTTTCAAACGAGCTATCGCACGACAAAATCCGTCCACTGGAAGCCAAAATCGAAGCAAGCTGTCCAGAGGGGGGGGACGTCAGTGAAAAATTTTTCTCTCCGATTTCGCTGGAAACATCCTTCCTAACCCAAAATTTCACGTAGATTCCGAATCTGGCCTCCGTTTTCTCATCCGATGCTTCGTTTGGGCGCTACACACCAAAACGTCCCAAATTCTAACTCTGTCGTTTTTTCGAAAAATGTTGGAAATTTTTTCTCTCCGATTGACTTGAAACTCACCATACAGATGAAGAATTTCACGCTGATTCCAAATCTGAAATCCGTTTTCCAATCCGATGCTTCGTTTTGAAGCTAGAGCCCAAAACGTCCCAAATTCTAACTCTGTCGTTTTTCACCAATGTCCCAAAATCTTAAATGGTGTCTCACATCTAAACGAAGACAGATAGGAACAAGCCGATTCTTTCATTGAATTTGTCTCACTCTTAGCTTTCAAACGAGCTATCGCACGACAAAATCCATCCACTGGAAGCCAAAATCGAAGCAAGCTGTCCAGAGGGGGGGGGACGTCAGTGAAATTTCAAAATTTTTTCTCTCCGATTGCTTTCAAATTCACCATACAGATGCAGAATTTCACGCTGAATCCGAATCTGGCCTCCGTTTTCTCATCCGAGGCTTCGTTTGGGCCCTACACACCAAAACGTCCCACATTTTAACTCTGCCAAAATTTTGAAGAAACAGTTTTTCTCGCCGATTGAGCTGGAAATCACATCACAGATGCAGAATTTGACGCTGAATCCGAATCTGGCCACCGTTTCACCATCCAAGACAACCTAGGCGGTCGCCCATGTCAACCTAGACGGTCGCCCACGTCAACCTAGACGGTCGCCCACGTCAACCTAGACGGTCGCCCAAGTCAACCAGGCGGTCGGACCAACTCACTCGAGTCTCACACTCTGTCGTTGCAGAGGGGGGGGGAGTCAGCGAACATGTTGTGAACCCACCTGGCCGGTACACCACGACAGACCACAACCTCTGTCGTTCCAGAGGGGGGGGAGGGGGGCGCGCTGTGTTTATTCTGGACCTTTTGTTACTACTAATGGCTTATAAGGATAGTTTCGGGTGTGTCAAGGACGTCTGAAGTGGAAGAATTCTGTAAGTCTCCTTTGCTGCAAAGCCGAATGGAGACTTACAAATATTAGCTCTAATAGTATAAATAGCTGATAAAATTATTTGTGATGTAATCAAGCCTGCGTGATCAATGCGATTAATCATTATTAACCTAGATTTTAAACTAATTACGATATAGAAGACCTGTTGGGTCCAACCCACTAGGCAAGTCACATTAAAATGTTGAATGATTTTCGTCAGATACATGAACAGTGTAATAACGATTTCTCACACCAAATCATTCAACTGAAAGCCATCTACTCGCATTGCAGTCATAGTTATAATGAAAGCTCAGATTTTCACTTGTCCACGACTTGTCAGAACTTTCATTTTCATCTGATAGGCATCGTTAACTGTACACTTAAGTGTACCTCAATAAGTGGTTCATTGTGCTGCATTCCATCATCATACACAAATGGGTGAACATCCTCCCAATTCTTGTGCAATAATTTGATGACATGAGTGGTCGAGAATAGCAGGACCACGTGCATTCACCAATGCACCGCAGAATAGCATTCACCACGTGTAGGCCTATATAGTCGATTTCTACTGCGAAACAATTCTAGACTTGAGATGCATAAAGGCCAAACTCGCTTTGACATTTTACTTCTTTATCGGCATTGATAGAGATAGAATTATCAATGATTGCTAAATTGTATCAATTAACGAATATTAAACGGGAATGTTCCCACATATGAACATGGCATGATCCACTGAGCAATAAACGATGGCTATGATACACATTGGTAGACCGGAAACATATAGTGAAGGCCTACATAAGAATTTTTGACAGGTGACTTTTTTGTGATAGAGTGATCATTTTGAAGTACTGTCAGTGTAGCAACATATGAATATTTTTAATTTATGTTCAACCCAGTCTTTGTATGTTGATGAACTTCCTATTATTTGAAAATAGCACAACTATAAGCAACCAAACGGATGAAAAATCCTCACATGAGGAACCCCAAATACCACCTTACAAGACAGCCCAGGATTATATTCTCACAAATGGAACATGTGAAACTCGTATATAATCTATCAAAACAGTCAAATACATGCACTTTACATTGTTTGCAGTAAAAATCGAGTCTTCACGGATAGCAGCTGACTAAATACATTGTGGGGACATAAAGGTCCTTCAGGACTTAAACTAACAGTTAAAATGTCAATAGATGCTCGCATATTGATAAATATTCATGCTTGCTTTTTGTGAAACATGTTGTACTTAATCACGATTGTCTACAGCGAGGAATTTAAGTATAGTTCTTTTGAAATGAGTGTGTGTATATTTCATGAGAATGCTTCGCATAACATGTATACATGATGTAATGTAAGCTTAGGTTTGATTTTACTTGATGTAGACTGGTTGCTTTGTGTTATAACAGCGAACGGTAAAAGGCGTAAATAAGAAACATCGAAATTTCAAAATAGCGTACTATGCAATGCTCGAATGTTGTACAGAACTAAGTACATACTCGTATTAATATTTCATCCCAACAATTTAATAAGGCCATGTTTTAGTCTGCATGTGTAGTTGTTGAATTTTTATACAAATGTGTCTCCTTTAAGAGAGCAGTAATGCAAAAATTGCACCCTTAAAATAATCCTGTAGCAAAATGAAGTAGGATCGAGATGGTCAATAACTACGTTAAGTGAACCAAATATCCAATGTGAGTAAAAGATGAAGTTTGAAAACCACAAGCTGATCAATAACCGATTTGCTATAAAAGCAAAGAAATAAAGACAATGTCGTCATACTATTAAAAAGAAACATTTCGAGATAGAATTGCGTTTACGTAAACTACGTTATGGCAGTTTTATGGAAAAAGGAAAAAGAGTGTCATGTCTCATGAATCATTAAAGAATTAAGAGCGGAATGAGAAGAACCTATGTAAACTGTGCGTGTAAGCTGGCAGCAGACGACAAAAACTTACGAATCAGTAAAGATAGATAAAGGACACTTATCTGCTAATGCAACCAAGTGATTCAGGCAAATGTAAATTTGTAAGTCAAATACGTGTGCATTGAACGAGCATCTAGTTAAATTTTCGGTAAAATAATTTCTAGGTGGCAAGTCAGAATCAATGCTCAATAATGATAGAAAATATGCTACTACAATTTTAAAGAGCAATAGGCCTATACCTAAGACAAGAAAAGTCATAAAAGTTACAACACGCAGTCGGTGACTTTCTTTAAGGACTCCCATTCCGCATCTCTGGAGTCAAATACGGCCTTCGGATCGTTGAATGCTGTGCAGAAGTTCCACTGAGATGGAGATATTGGATATCAATCATTCTATACGAACAGGAGCAACATATTATTCATGGGCCTATCCTGTGAGGGTGTGGGGATTCTGTGGGGATACCTACAGGTTTTTTTGTGGGTATGGGGTGGGGTGGGGATTCAAATATCAATCCCCACGGCAACCCTGATAATACATAAGTATGAAGAATGACACGTTATATCACAACGTTGGTTCTATTGAAGATAATCGCTCAAGGATTCTCAACCGGGTAACGGTTTGCAACTGATGGCCTATGGCTTGTCGTGTGTGTCACCGTAATCAAAGGCGGCTTATGCCTTATGAGTTATGGCTTACGGCTTATTCTGCATGCCAGCTCTCATTGAAACTTAAGTTTTGGAACTCCATTTGCAGCTTACGGCGTATCGTGTATGCCTCCGGCCTGAACCGCAATACAGCAGCCTAGTTAGCAACCACACAACTTTCTCGAGCTGTCACGAGCCGCTGCTGCTGTGTTTCATGTAAATCGTGAATTGTCAGGACGCACTTCGTGATTTGTATACAAGTGGCATACACATTCTTGCGAGCGGAGAAAGGTCCCTCGCGTGAATGCTGTGTTCGTACAGCAGAATTCTTGGGCACTCCTGTACTTTACTGGTCCCTAAATATCCCCTCTTTTATTTTGCTGGTCCCAAATTTAGCACGAACGCTGACGTGTTGCTATGTGTCAAATCGTGCGAATGAACTATGGCTGGTGATCTTTGAACTCCCACGCATTGTTTCAAGGGATTGGCTATCTCTGTATTTAGTGTGTTGAGAAGGAATTTGACGTGAAACTTGACGTCGAACAACATGAGAATAAGCTAGCAAGTCACCTTGATGAATTCATCTGGAGACAAAGGTATGCTAACAGTCATGCAGATGCCTTCAACAATATTCTTGGACATCTTACTGAATGGCATATAGTTTCTTAATGTTTTTGAAGCAAAAAATGCTTTTGATTGGATAAATATTTGTTTTTTATTTGGGACCAGTAAAGTACAGGAGGGGGTATTTTGGGACCATTAAAGTACAGGAGTGCCGAATTATTGATCCTGGTGTCATCATGATTACAAGGTAGAGTTGAGGCGCAAATCAGGTAACTTTCAGTTCTATTCTTCTCAGATTTTTAGCATTTATATATAATTGTGAATTGCACAGGATTGCACAGGAGGAAATTCCTGTTAGTAAACCTTTTTCTTTTATAGAAAAAAAATCAAAGAAAGCATTCACTCCCTTGTTATGTCGACGCTGTTTTTTAAGAAGAGTAAAAAAGGGAAAGCGCCCGACTCTTCGTCCGCGCGGACTTATTCATGGAGAAACTGGCAATGGCAAACGATGGTTTGAATATCAATAATGAATTCCTATCAATTCTTGCTTCCTGTTCATAGTTGCTGAAGAGATCGATGATATCGACGTCAAAGTCTTCTATAGTAAAAGAATGATCAGAATGACGTAGATAAAAATGATCTGGGATCGCACTTGAACTGTCTAGATTATCAATGCTTACAGCTAACAAATAACAACGTCGCCATAATAAGGGAGTGTCTTTTGATTTTTTTTCTCTAAAAGAAAAATGGTCACAAAGATTCATTTAGGACTTAAATGAAGCAGTCATTAATAAATCCAATGTTGATTATCAAAGCAATACTAGCTAGTAACAAGCAAAAAATGTATTGCTATCATCTTACAGAAGATTGTATGAATTCTTTAACTTTTATCACATGATCGTACAATTTCTCAGTATTATGTAAATTTCCCTTCTGAATTGCAAGACTGGGACAGAAGTCAAAAGTCAAAAGCTGTTTATTTCCAAAAACATTGGAAAACAATATTACAATTTTGAGGTATATACTCGTATATTGGTTGAATATATTCCAATACAGCGTGCGGTCAGTGCTGTAGAAAAAAAATTAAGCAGATCAGGAAGGAGAGGAATCAATAATTGAGCATTTATTTAGATTTCAGATTCTTTGTGGTGAATTCTTTCTTTTATGACCATGCGTAACTCGTTGGCTTTTTTAGAAATCTTGCGATGGATTTTAAATGCTTTGGAGTGCAGACGGCAAATGCACATGCACAGAGATAAATTGCTTTGTTTATCTGCTTCCACGGTGCATGAGGGGCGCCATTACTCCTTTTGGTCTATAATTCAGACATCTTGTTGTTTTATTAACACAGACTGAGTTTGCCATCTTATTTTTTAACTCATTTCGGGGAGGCTGGAGGCGAATAGAGGCGATCTTTGTGTCTACTTTTTATTCGAGCGTACTTCTAGGTCGAGGTCCTATCCCAGACTGTGTCTGTGCAAGCTTATGTCATGATGTTTAAAATGTCGATTTTATTAATCAACATGATAAATAGACTTGCTTCGTGCATTTTTGTAATATAAGCCTATTCATGAAACACACCTAGAAATCTAGAATCAATAGGATTAAATATGCAAGAACTTTCCTGACACTTTTAATTAATGATCTTTTATAAAACATATATCAAGTCGAAAATCTGAACAAATCATAAAATTCATAATCACACGATTGCTGTAGTACTGGTTGATGGCAATATGCCATTCACATGAGAACATTCCAAAAATCAAAGATAAGAGCAAATGCTCTAGTTTCCTAAAGGAAGCTCAAAAACGTTCTAGAGTTGTCTCAGCAAATTAAAGTTGAATTGCTAGAGAAATTTTAATAAACAATAGTTTAATCAGTAATTTCAATTAATTGCCACTGTCTGAATTCTGATAACCATTTTTCAAAATTCAATAACCTCCATCGATTTCTTTGAAGTCAAGATCATGGTTGAGGCCAAGCGAATGTATCGAAGTCAACAAGTTCGAGATCAAAACTCTGTCAATTTTCTATGATAAAAATTGTTCGCAAAACAACATGAAAATAGTTTATAAAATTTCTGTCTGTTGATAATCCCTCTAATTAAACATTTTCCTTTTCCATCAGTCGAAGTTTAAAAAATCAGACGGTTGTAAAATGTCAGATTTTGTGATACTTGAATTTTGGAATTTATGAGTGAGGACTCTAAGATGATTCATTTTTGATGGCAACTAAATTGAGTACACCATTACCGGCAGAGATGCATTAAAAGTTTACTTCACAGTTCAAATTGTGATGTGATTTAAGCGCGTCATCATCAACTGATGCACATTAACTCATTTTTTTATCTTCCTGAGAAAGAGTCAACAGAACAGAATGTTAGCGTGAGAAAGAATTCAACTGAATAAATCAGGCAGTATCAGATAAGTCATTGATGATGATTATCTTCTCATTAGGGTAAGGCTAATGCAACATTTTCAACATCCCGTAGAAAAGCTATCAGATGAAATGGTTTTAGTTATTTAATATAAATATATAAAATTATTCATATATTACGAAGGCTACTTATTTGTGTAATTGTTCTTTAAACTGTATAAAGTTGTTCAAAGCTTAGTGTATCATTACATATTCTGCACAAATTTCTGATGATAACAAGAGCACTCTCAAAAAACATAGACCGTCGAACTTGCGAAATATGCACATGCACTTGTTGAAGTTCAAAAGCATTCTTGTATGCAAATTTACTCACAAATTTAATTATTTTTCTTGTACTTGCTGTTCGGCTTATTTCAAAGTTTAACTCATTAAAAAGTCGATCGCAAACTCGTGATAAGTCGAAATTCTTTCTCATTCCTGTCATGTTTTCCAGTATAGACTAGGCTATGCACATTGATTATTTTCTTATCTTGTAAATAGCACAAGACTAGATGTAAATCTTCGGAAAAATAAGATTTGTTTTATGTTGCAATACTGAGCGTATCTTACAAAATGTAATAAATAATGCTACTGGCACAAACGTGGAATTCATCTATTACATTGTATTGATGATAGTCACTTAACCCTTAACTAGTGTGGTGAAAATTCCTACGTTACTAGTGTGGTGGGGTAATATTTCCTTGACCATTTAATCGCTTCAAGATTTGTTTATTATCAAACGAGTTCGTTGTTGTTTGCATTATTACTTAATTTTAGCAAAACCAATAATGTATACATGCATTTATAACTTTTGGTCAAAAATTATGAGTAGTATGAATCTCCTATGAGACCAATTTAATACGTAGAATATAAAAATCGCAACAAGCCATGTTATTTGGAAAACTTTATTTGAAAATTGTACACATTAGACCAAATGTACGGACGTAGTAGTAAGAAAGAAGCATAATAAATGCTGGGTCCAGCAATGGTCAATCAAAAGAGGACATATATGAAAACGAGGAGTTGTCAACGATAGCAAAGATCGCAGATCACATTCTGGTGGTCTTTGCAAACAAACTTGTTGCACCGATTGCAGGTCGCTCTTGTTTTTCTGTCTCTATTTCTGGGACACATGAGGCAGCGACCACTCGCACCAACATCTCGTTGTGATGATGCATTCCGCTCGGCAACATCAGGGGCATCTATTCCGGTAACTCGATGAATAAGTGAATGAAGTTCTCTCGGAATAGTCTTGGAGGCCTGGTGAGTAGTGAGATGTTGCTGAGCTAGGTTCCTTCCCAACTCCAGTAGAAACTTCCTCCGACACAGTGCTGTTGCATTATTGGATTTGTAGAGAACAAACGCATTTATTCCAGCAGTATTCAAAACAGCGTAAAAAATAACCATTGGCCATCGTCTCGTTCGTCTGGCAACACTGTACGTCGCTACCAATTGGTCATGGGTGTCAACCCCTCCTTTGGTGCTATTGTAAATGTAATTATTTCTGGTTTTCTTTTTTCTCCACTTTCAAGATTGATTGTCGCGTCGTGGTGCATGGATGAAATGGGAGATACAACTTTGGTTGATTTCGCTTTGTAAGACAAAATAGTCAAATCATCCGTGAAGCCAAACATGGTGGAATACAATTCACGTTGCTGCGTTCTTATGAATTCCTGAGGAACTTCTTTTCGGTTCTTTCTAATCGTGCCAACCAAGGTCAGGCGGTGATTCCGCTTCAAGGAAAGCGCCAACGGAACACTCGTGTACCAATTATCAGTCGTAATATTTCTACCGGAGCCGGATACAGGCTGAATTAGCCGCATAACCACAGCTGCAGGAGAATTATCAACAGGATTTCGGCCACCCTGTGCGCCAAGGTAAATTTCCATGTTCAACGCGTAGAACGTGGTGGAATCGGTCATGCAATATGCTTTTATACCTTAACTCTTTGGTTTTGCTGAGCCAAAATATACACGAAACGAGCATCTCCCGCGAAAGGGTAGAACTGATTCATCGATAGTGAGAACTTCTGATGGGGAGTAACCTGATCTACAGTTCGCCACAAATTTCTCAAAAAGATCCCTTATTGCTGTCATTTTGTCAGTTTCGCGTTGCCACGCTCGATCAATTCTCGAATCAAATCGTAAAACGCGGCTCAAGAAGAGAAATCGTTGACAAGACATAATGGCACGGATCAAATCACATCCTGTACCATCTGACGCCCAAATGTCTTCAAACGATAAATGATTTGAGCGAAGAACACCTGTGATGTACAAGCAACCAATGTATGCCTGAATCTCTTCCTTTTCAGTAAAGCGACAATTGCTTTTTTGAGCAAATTGTGGTTGTAGCGAGGCAATATATTCGTTGGTATATAGAACAATAAGGTCAATCATTGAGTCATCAAAGATACAATTGAATGCCTCTTGAAACGTCATTCCTCGTCTGCGTGCTGCACCCGTTGGCCCGGAAGTTTGAGTCAAAATGTTGTGGCTGCGAGTTCGTCCAGTACGTGGGGGCCTTCGATTCCAAACGAAATGTGGTTCTCCTTTTCCGAGAAACGTGGAAGGGGAACCGTCATCTTCATCCTCATCACTTGAGGCAGATGATTCGACAGACTGCTCAGACTCGGAGTCATGATCGTCATGCTCCGAACAGTCCTGCTCCGATTCATCCGATGTGTCGTTTGCGTTCGGTTCAGAAGGCTCGCTGTCTTCCCTCCAATTGTCAATCAAAGCTAACACCTGCGCTGTAGTTAGATGGCGGCGAGTAGACATGTCTTCTTCTCGTAAGTACGTGCGACCAAAGTCAAATAGAATAATGAAAGAGGTGACAAATCAGACGGAGAATTTGTTGAGAACTAATCACTGACGTCACATGCAGCTACTGCTGCATTCATTGCGCGACTTCATTCACTAGCGCTTTTGATTGATGCACCCCTATTCATAAGAAGGTATTGTGAGATAAGCGCACGCTCATTCATGCACACATACTCGGCTGCACACTGGCATACGCGCCAAGCAGTTTGCATCAAGGCAGGTCGATACTGTAGACGTTAGTAGACAACACACTAACACACTCTATCTCTACCCATCAATGAAACAGCAGCCGAAATCGAACATTGTCAAAAGGTGGCCTAATAATAGACAAAAGAAGTCACAGATTATCAGGTTCCATACATAAATTTTAATACATTGAAGCTGATGAATAATATGCTTGGGGTAACATTTTACCCCACCACACCAGTTAAGGGTTAAGTTGAAAGATGACCTTTGAATTTTTCTCTTAAGGGTCAATTGGCCGATATACACAGCTTAAACGACTCGTTTTGACAGGATGTGAAAAAATTCCACGTGTTAGTCACTATGCGTTACTTTTTAAAATTTACACATATGCGTAACTAGTAGTTGTCTTATGTTTACTCTTCCTCTGTTAAATGTGACCATTTTGCTGTCACGCGTGACAACTTAAATGCACATCTATAGTCTATTCCATGTGATTCATAGTCTTTGAATATCATTTTTATGTATTCAAAACTGATATAACTTCAAAACAATTCATCATAATAAAAACTTCAAAAGAAATTTAACCCAGTAAGGCATTGCCAAAAGTATCGTATCTCTAGCTGCTGTGGTGGAAATCTACCCTAAAAGTGCAATCATAAACATAACCCTAATTGGGTTTTTGGGACGAATTAGTACTCAATAGTATAGGGTATGACAACCGGCGCATCGCTTCGCTCGCACCGGATGTCACACCTTGCGAGATTTCAAAAATTTACGTAGTCTATAAATTTCAAAAATTTAGGTAGCCTCCAAATTTCAAAAATTTAGGTAGTGACAAATTTTCGAAAAATCAAATTTTCAAAAGTTTAAGTAGTCTCAAAATTTAGGCAGTCTAAAAAATATCACGTGGTCGAAATTTTACGTAGTCAAAAATTTAGGTACTCTCAAAATTTAGGCAGTCCAAAAAATATCACGTGGTCGAAAATTTCACGTAGTCGAAAATTTAAGTAGACTAAAAATTTAGGTAGTCTAAGAATTTCAGAAGATTGTATTCAAAATATTTATTAAAAAATGGATGAAAGAAAAGTGGAAGAAACCTCAAAAATGGACTTCTTCGAGAATATATCCTTCGTTAATAAATGAACGTAGTTCTACTTTAATAGGCATCGAAAAAATGAACATTGAAAAACACAAAGATAGAGTTAGGTATATGAAAGATAAGGAATCTCAATTATTATTAAGATTAGAGCATTATGATAAATTAAGAAAGAGATGGTCTAAAGTTAAATATGTAACACAAGCTCTTTCAATTCCAGTAGTTGCTACTGCTTTGCACTCAGATGATCACTCAATTGTAGAGAACAGCTGCTTCTCGCATTCATGAAGCAAAGCATTTCATAACAAAGAGCTGTTGCCCCCCACTCAAACATTTGAAAGGAAACAATGTATTAAAGAACAAACAGCTGCCCCCAATTAGACATTTGAAATACGTGGAATATATATCCAGCAAATCCTACTCCAGCTGCAGTGCCATGAAACAATACACAACAACAATAATCGATATGGCTATTTCAGACAATTGTGCTGGAGTCTTATTTGATTTAACAGTGTTTATTGACAGTGAAGGTTGTGCCAAAACGCTCTCGTCATATATTTCTCAAAATGAGCCAAGAATTTTCCGCTACTCAATCAAAGATTATCAGAGAAAATTTGCCAAATTTTTTCTGTGAGATCGGAAATTTGTTTATATCTTCAGAAAAACACGATGATTATTTCGAATTTGTTATAAAGGAGACTGCGAAATGCCCTCACTTGTTTGATCCAGATTTCATCGAAGCATCACGGATAGAAAGAGAAAATTTCAGGAAAGAGAAAAATGAAGATAGAAGACAACAACAGTTGCCGGTGAGGATGAACAAATTACGTCAAGAATTAATGGAGAATATTGTTGAAAGGTTTGAATTTACAGATTCTTTGGAGAATTTTATAGAGCCAAATGGTGGAAAGGATAATACAATTGGAAACTTGCATAAATTCTTAACACATGAAAAAAGAAACAATTCACGCTTCAACCGCTTAGCTAATCAGATCGTGTCCACGCGTGGACATATGCAATGCTATTCCCTGCTATTCATCCAAAATGATTCCATCCTTTTCAATGGTGTGTCATCAGTTACAATGCCGCGCTTCAACTTATCAAATCAAGTCCACGCGTGGACATGAGTCGTGTTGTGAAGAAAACTTATCATTTTTGAATCTCTCTCTTTTATATGCAATGCTATTTCCTGTTATACATGCACATGCAATTACTATGCCATTCAGTTAAAATACCGTGCTTCAACCAATTAGATTGCGTCCACGCGTGGACAAAATGTTATATGCATGCGCAACTTTGTATCGGTTATTTAATCAAAAGGGAGATGTAGATTCCTCTTTTGCCAAAGTTCATGAACAGTATATGTTAAAACATTCTTTTATTTTCTGTTATAAAGTTGCTTGTTTTCAAATCTCAAGAACAAAATATGTTAAATATATTATTTTTCTAAAAAAATGAATAACAAAAAAGAGACAACGAAAAACTTTAACATTGAAGACTCCTTCAACGTTTCACTCGCCGACCTTCGGTTGCTTCTTAAAACAATACGGTAAACAAACAACAATGAACATTGATCTAAAGAAAATTGCAAATCAATTAGGAATAAAAAATTTCCGCGTGTTAATGAGAGATGAATTACAGTTGATTAAAAATAAACTGATTCCTTTGAACTTCATAACAAATCTCCATACATCAGAACAAAAAGGAGTACATTGGTCTGCGGGTCAAAGAAATAAAAACGGTTCTAATTATTATTTTGACTCATATGGATTGCCTCCAACAGAAGCAGTAAAAGAAATACTGGGAAATGGAACAGATAATACTTTTCAAATTCAAAAACAAGGAACAACCTATTGCGGTCAGTTATGTCTTTACGTTTTATACAAATTGCAAGAAAGTGTACCATTTCTTGATATTATGTTAGAATTGAATAATCATAATTAAAGTTCAGTCTTTTGTAATTCATTTTCATAAAATCTACCTTTGATTTCCTCATTATCTAAATCTTTTATTTCATAAGTAATCGGATGAGTTTGACTTATTTTACAAACTTCAGATATCTCTTTAGTCCAATAACCAACAAAACCATTTTCAAATTCATTCTTATACTTAAATATTCGTACCCTATCACCAATCTTAAATTTCGATTTACGCTTTTGCAAATTAGCATTACTTTCATTCTCATTATTACATGAATGACCAGGAAGATGTTTTTCTTTTGAATATTTACTCCAAATAAATCTAGGAAAGTTTTCTAATGTTTTTTGTATGTCACCTCTGGTATGCAGTCAACCGGTGTGCAGCCGATGGCCAGAACGTTCTTTTAAGAGATAATTCAATAAATCTAAATTAGAAATTTTTAATTTAATTAAATTTTCGGAATTTGTAGAACTTGTAGAATTTGTTGAATTTGTAGAATACATTTTAAAGATAAGAAATATTTATAACTTTATAACAATATATTTATAACATTATAACAATATACTTATCACAAATGTTTGTCAAGGAATCTGACCAAAGGTCCTGAGGTTATTACCTAATCATACTAGGACTTAGATCTATTCCAGAACTATCATTGGTTTCTTTTATTTCTATTAAATCATCAACATTATGTAGAATGTTTATGAGAACTCGTTTTCCTTCGTCAACAAAATTAAATTTACTAATAAAATTATCTACCATTCCTTCACCCCTAGCAACTTTCTCCAACTCTCTATTATGACGTTTTTGTTCTTCTAATGTTGCCTTCTCTAATTTATTTTTATTTGCTGCTTGGACATTACCAGCTGTCCCACCTGCAACACTTCCTGCTGCTGCTATACCTCCTATTATTAGAGGAATTAATGGAAGAATTCCACCATTCTTTTCTTTATGTAATTTAATATTCTCTATCATTGGTTTACTTATGTAATACTTTTTTTGTTAATCGTAATAGTTTCAGGTGTATTTTTGTCAACAATGTTACGTAATTCTACTTCAACAGTTTTATTATTACATTTCGCTTGGGACATTTTTAATAAAAAATTTCAAGTTAAGAATTTTTTAATCTATTCTAGTTATGAAAAAAATTCAAGTTAAGAACAAATTTTAAGTTACCAAAAATTTTAATTAACTTATCGACGAAGTCATGGGCTTTAGCCAATCCCAACCATCTTTCCATTAAGAATTTCAATAGAATATTTTACATCTTCTAGCAATAAACCATAAGCCATCAATGAAATTGTGGAATCTTTCTTTTTAATATTAATTGTTACATCACAACCAGTCTTGAAAATATCTTCAGATTGTCCACTTAAATCGAAACAGAAAACAGGATATAAATGTCTCCAATCTCCAGGAGTTAATTGTGGTTCAACTCCAAATTCTATACAAAGATTTCGATAAGAATCATATCCTTCCATAAATTGATTATTGGTATCATCGATTCTTAATGGATCAATTGGATGTCGGGTTCGATTTAAAGCAACTTGTAAACTTCGAATTGTGTTAATATGGAAAAGATTGTTGTTCTTATCAAAACTTGGGGAATAATTTCTTTGAAAAGTTAATCATAAATATCTTGGAGTATTCGAAGCTCTAGTAAAATGCCAGTTAAATCTTTGTTCAGAAAAAGTTACAGAACTAGCAGTACGCTTTAGAAAATTAACTGGAATTGGTTTGTTAGTATTTAATCTTTTTGCAATAGTTGATTCAACCTCTAAACTAGGAGTAATGTGTTTCATCCACCATTCAAGTCTATCAATTTTTAAATATGCTTTTTTTCCAGTCTTACCATGAAAGATTAATTCATTATTTCTGTGCGATGAATTATTAATTTAAATTTTAATTGACATGATATTTTATCATAATCTAAATATCCGAATAATGGAGACAATGACCAATTTACTGTTTGCTTACTTTTTTTGTTAAACTCTCGTCTTTCTTTATATGCACTATTGTTTGTTTTATTTAAATGATTTGCAATATTTTCTAAATCTTTCGCAATTCCTGCTGCATCTGTTCCAGTGTGAGTTAAATCATCAACAATTATACCATCATTAGTATCAGGAAACCAACCTTCGAATTCATGCTTTTTATTATTTTCACCAATTGTTACAAATCTAAGCATTGCATCAATTACACCTGGAGAATCACTTATTGCTTCGATATTTTAAGTTGCAACATCTAAACGCATTTGTGTAAATAATCTTGGAAAGAAATTATTCTCTAATGCAATATTATCAGTATCTGGTAATGGTGTTGTAAAATTGGCATCACTATATATAGAATATTCACAGTGTAAATATAAATAACTGTGTTGATCATCAACTTCAAAGATTAAATCTCCTCCAGTATTTACTCTACTAGAAGATCCGAGATTCATAGCAATTCTTATATAGTCATTCTTTTTTTGATTGTAAATGACTAACGGAGGATCGTCTAATCTAAATTTATTTTCAATCGAGGGAGGCATTTTTATAAAAAATAATTTGACTTTTTTGTTTCTTTTCACACACAGAAAAAATATTTTCTTAGGTTTCCTTTCCGAATATATTTTAGAATTTTGCTAAACCAGTACCTAGCTGCGTACCATTATCTCTTATTTCTTCAATTGACTTCTCCTGTTTATTTACAGTCGGAGTACCACTCCTCAAGGTTTCACCTGCTGCGGCTATGTTAGCAATTTTGTTTTCTGTTTCCCTGAAAGTTTTTTTAATTTTTTTAGTTCTTCAGAATCATTCTTAAGTTTACGAATAGTTTCTAGTTGTTTTAATTCGTTTTGAGACTTAACAGCATTTGATATTGCATTAGCTGTACTACCTATAGCAGCTGCTCCTTTTGCAGCAGATGTAATCAAATCTTTATTATTTTTAATTAAGTTAACGATACTTCCTATACCAGAAAATATTCCATCTCCTTCGTTTTGTACTGTTTCTACACTCTTATAATGATAAACAGGATTCATACGTGGTTCATGGACAATTCTTTTATTTGAAGCAAAATTTTTAAGATTGTGTTTAAAAATTATAAGCATTTTTAGGATTAAATTTGACTTTTGGGAAAAATATTTACGTTTATGATTAAGATTTACGTTTGTGAATGGACAACCACCGCGTGACTACTTTGTCAATTTGCGTTTGCACTTTATCTATTTCGTCAAGCAGCGTGTGGTGTATTTTAATTTCTTTTCTATTAACTTGCATTTTCTGCTGATTCATCTTCAACGTCGTTTTAAGAGCATTCAATTGAACTTTAAGAACATCTAACTGATTTTTAACAGCATCTAACGGTTCTTTATTTCCTTTAAAATTTTTCTTTAATTCATTTTCTAAATTGATTTTAAGAGTTTTCATTTCATCAAATTTTTGATTAAGTGAGTTTACTTCATTTATTATTCTGTTCATCTTTTTCATTTGTTGTGTTATTTTAGAACTTCATTCATCAACACTTTTTTGGAATGTAGCTTGTAACTTATTTAAATTTTTAAAAATTGTTCTAGGAAGTTTTTCTAATTCATTTTTTAATTGCTCTTTCAATAGTTGTTGTATCTGATGTTTATTTATAATGACTGCAGATTTTAACTTTATAGAAAGTAATATTAAAATTTTTGATTGTTCTGAAATTTTTTTTAAAAGTCTTGCTGTATTTACTTCTAGCTCTTTATCCTTTTTATCAAGTTTTAATAATTTTTCGTTTAATGATTCGTCATTAAGTTTTAGCAACTTTAATTCATTCATCAGTGGAGCCAAAACACCGTTCATATATTCTTTTAAGTCATTGATTTGTGTATCAACATATTGTTAATTCGTTAACTCTGTATTTTGTTGTGGAAGAATAGAAGGATGCAATGGACCAGATAAAACGTCTCCAGTTTTCATGATATAATTTTCTATTTCCATTTCTGATTCACGATTATTCGGGATATATGCACCTCCACCAACATTTGGTAACATCATTGTTTGACAATAAAAGATGTCATAGAAATAAAAATAAAAATTATTTTCTCATGAAAATAAAAATAATTTTTCTCACATAAAGATAAAAAATTAAATAGGAAATGATTCAAATTTGTCATGCTTGTGATATGCGTTTTACAAATCAAGCGTTCTTATATTCACATATGAAATATGCACCATGTGGTCAACTTATAGAACAATCTGAACAAAATATGGAACCTATGCAACAATTAAAAACTTTGTTTATACCTCAACAAGGACAAAATCTTTATACAGCTAGAAAAAATAATTTAGCTCAAAATGATCATGTAACTCAAAATAATCATTTGGATGCAAAATTTGGTAGAGCAATACCTAGCAGATTAACAAATAATGATGCATTAAAATGTTTAAAATCTGGAATTGATGATGAAAGAAATGCCTTGAAAAAAGCAACGCCAATAATATCTGATGCCAAATCTACATTAGCTGAAGCAATGCAAAAAATTGAAGATAAAAAACCAATAATAAACGGTGTGAGTGCTATAATTAATTAATTACATTTTTAGATATAAATTTTTTAGATATAAATTTTTAAGATATAAATTTTAGATATAAATTTTTTAGATGTGATAAAATTTTGTACATGTAACAAAATTTTTAGTCATAAAGTATTTTGTTTAGATATAATAAAAAATATTACTCCCACGTAACATCATCATCATCAAATAAATTACTCTCAGCGAAGATTGTTTGAAATATTTCAGCTTGAATATCTTCTCCGTTATAAGGTAGCATAATTTCATTTTCATCAGGTGCTTGACGTTTAAGAATATTTATTTGACCAGAAAAATTTTTTACTTCAGTATTATTATTTTTATCAGGAATACTAATTCCAGTTTCTAAAGATCTTTTCCATGGTTTATTAACTGTAGTCGATAATGTTTTCCCCGAAAATAATTTTAGAAAATCTTCTACTTCTACTTTATCATGTGAATATCCTTCAAATGTCTTCTTTTGGCTAAGTCTTCCTTGTTCATCCACAGTAATACAGTATTTTACTTTAGGTGCAATAAACATTGCAAAAATAATTCCACCATTTCCATAATCATTTTTTCCTTGACACAATTCCCCCCAACATATCCAGCAGCATCTAATTTATTGAAGAGCCCATTAGAAATGTATATTGAATCAGTGTTTTTTACAATTAATGGAAAACCACAGTTAAATGCGCCATCTTCTGTTTCAATATCATAATCATATTGTGGTTTATTATTTAAATATCTTACAGTGGTAACATTTTTGGTAATATTATTTTTTACTTGACACGCATTAAAGCATAATGGTTTATCTTGTCTTTCGTTTACTACCAAATTAATACCTAGAGATGATGCCAAATTGTATAAACCACTAAAGGTTTCTTTATTTTTCTGTGTAAAACGAATAAATTTTGTATATTTACTTGTAATAAAAGATTTCTTGTCCCCATCTGCTGCATAAAATCCAACAAAGAACCAATATCTAATATTATATTCAGCATTTAGAATATAATAAGGAACACGTTTTTCTTTAAACTGATTATAATAATTTTCACTAAAGTATATAGCATATTGTTTTGGATTTTGAAAATTAAGTTTGTATACACTAGATGATCTCATTGTATCACATATTTTACAATCATTGCTATAAACTTCATTAATATATGTTTTTAATTTAATTAAGAGGTTAACGTCTTGGTTATTTAAAGCACAACAATATTTGACTCCTGATTTATAATTATAGATTCCAGCAGAACCATCTCCTAAAAAGAACCCTTCTATAAATGCTCGCCTACATATTAAATTAGGTGGATCATTAACATAGACATCACTTAAAATTTGTTCGAATATGATTGTATTGCCGTGTAAAAATAATTTATTATGTAGTAAATTTGTTCCTATATTTAATTCTTGTGGCTTTATTTCATTACCTGTTTCATCTAACAATGAATGATCTTCAGTAACATCTACTATTCCCATTTTTGTTCTTATTCGATAAATACTTTTATTTGTAAAATGTCTAATAACTTTTTTTACTTTACTCCATCCATTATGAGTATAAATTTCTAAATTATTAACTAATGAAATTTCTTTCATATCACCATTAATTTCAAACGGATTAATTTCATAGTTGTCTACAATACTATCTATTCTAGAAATAAATAATGAATTATTCTTTCTCAATATTACAGGCGTGTCAGCTGTCACTGAATCTGTATAATGAATGTATTTTTCGTTGAAACCATTAATTTCAAAAATAAAGTTATTCATGATTCTTTTAGAGTGAGAAAGAATAAAAGAACCTAAGTGTGATGGCATGAATGACGTCTTCCCATCTTTTACAATGTTAGCTTTAAGAAATTCATCATCTTCCATTTCTACTTTCATTAAATATTGTTCATCATCTAATTTTTCATAATGTTTTAATTCTTATGTAAATTTTTTTCAGTGTACTTTCATTCCATGAATGATATTTAGTGGTTACGTCTTTTTTGTACGGTTTTGCCATATAGTGAATTCATCAATAATTTAATTAACTCATCGCCTACAGTATTTCCTTCTGTTTTATATTTTTTTCTCAAATTAAAAAGTTTTTCAATATATTTTCGAAATGGTTAAACTTGATAATTTTTTCATAAACTATACCATCATTAATATGTAAGATTTTTCCACCACATCTAACAATTTCTTGTATGTCTACAGAAGTTAATACATCACAACATATACCATTTCTAAACCTGATTACTTTTACATGAGAATTATCATTTTGATTTTTAACTTTATCTTTTATAGACATATCTTTTATATATATGGTTGAAAAAACATATCATTCGGATATTGAAACACAACAGCAAATATTCCAGTTTTAGGTCTAAATGTTTGAGTATTAAATTTAGACACTATTTCTTGTTCTTCTTCTTGACGAAATTTTCTAGCTGATTCAGATTTAGGGTATTCTGAATTTTCATCAAACATAGCTGATGGATATAAAGATGTTGCATCTAAAGCCATTAGAAATTCATTTTCTTGTTCAAGTAGTTGATTTGAAATTTTCTTACAAATTTTAGTTTTATCTCCTATATCTCGATACTGTTTCATTAAATCTATTAAATTACTTCCAGGGGACAAAGTCCCCCCAGCGTAGCGACCAGGTAAATACTGTTTTAATATTGGTAACAAGATGTTACAAAATGGAGATATGTATTTTCTTATATTTGCTGAAACTTTTCCACCTTTAACAGATTTTCTAATATAATTTCTAGCCCATAAATCTATATGACAATGAATATTTATATTGTCATTTTGTACGTTTTTCATCCAACCGTTAAATGTTAAAGCGGAGGATGTTAAATTAGTAGGTATATCTTCACCAACTAAATCTCGCATAACATTATTATATTTGTAGATACAAAAAGCTAAAGAAAGAATATCGTTAAATAAAGATGGTCTCCATTCATTTTCCTTTTCTTTATAATTTTCATGTGTTATGTCTCAAATTTCATAATTTAATTTACACACATTCGTAGGAATTTTAAAATTCTCACACTATTTAGAAAGACTTGTTTTTACATGTTGATAACTACAATTCATTATAATAGTTTGAAGTGCTAATTTACCTGGAGGTGAATTTTTTTTCATATTGTTTTAAATCTAAAAGATTTTTGAATAAATCTACTAACACATTCAGTTGTATAAGAATTTTTCAATGAAGCAGTTAATATTCCTCTTGAAGTTTTAAGAGGCGGTTTAGATAATTCAAAATTAGCTTTTATCGGAAAATCGGAATCAAAACCTGATGAATTGTGAGCTATTAAAGTTACTTTCGAATAATTAAATTTTCAAGAGTTTTAAAAAATTGATGTATTGGACATTCATCATCCTCAGTTCTCGTAAATATTTTCACACAATTTTGAAGTTTATTAAATTCTAATTCACTTAAATTATTATACTCATTAATTTGTTTTTTGAGTTTTTTAATTTCATCTTCATCTTTTGATCGTTTAATTTTAATCATATCGCTTAACAAACGTGTTTCTAATTCTTTCAATCTTTGTTTCGGTAAGCATCATATAAATTTATTAAAATTAATAGCTCCTACAGCACAAAGAATAGGATGAGCTGTTGAACAGTTAGGATCACGAAAAGCTTCGAGAACCCAAATATATGTTGAACTATAGTCAATTTTTTTCTTTGTTATGATTTTATATGGACGCGTTGTTAGATTTTCATCAGTAACTGTTTTATATATTGGTTTGAAATTATTTTCAATTTCTCTAATAGCTTTTAATTTATGAGATTTATTAATTAAACAATAGTGTCCAATTGTTGAACCTTCGTGAAAATAATTGTAATAAATATAATTATGAAATGTTTCAATTCCTCTAGGATTTAAATGACGATTCGAAGAACTGTAATAATGAACACTTTCTCCAAAATATTTATTGAACTGAGAAAATTTGCAGTTTGACATTACTCCTGTTCTAGATGTGGCTTTCTCTTTATATAAAAAATTATTAAACATTTCTTTCATCATTTCTCCTTGTTCTTCATTAAAACTTCGTAAAACATTATAACATTTAATAAAACAAAAATCTTCAGAAGAAATATAACAATATTCACCGAAATATTCTTTGATTCTGTATTTCATATTAATACCTGCACCTCTATGTGATCTTTGTACTAGCTTCATTCCAAAATCTTCATATTTAATATTACCTGTAAAAATCCATTCGTTAGCATCTGATTTCTCATCCAGATTGGAAAACCATGTTTCAAATGATTTTTTATTATAGAAGGTTACGTAAACATTTTGAATTATATTTTCCTGATCTTTAATAACTTTTCCAAGTAAATTAATAATTTTACCATTTGCTAAAAGTTTCCGCATATCATTTACTACATTAGTAAAAAGTTCATTTTCACACGCAATTTCGTTCGGATTAAACAGATTCAATAGATCGTCACCAAGTCTATCATTAGAGAATATATCAGTTTCTAATGTTTCTAATGTTTCCTTTGTTCTACGGTTCTCTTTTTTAATACTACGTTTAATACTACGTTTCCGTTTTTTAATACGCTTCTGTTTTTGTGTACGTTTCTGTTTTTCTTTAATCCACTTCTGTTTCTTTAATTAAGCAATTTCTCCATCAAATTCTACAATTTTTTTTTTATTAATTCATCAATAATGGGTTTCGTACCTTTATTCATCTTACAATTCATATTTTTTAAAGAAAATTATGATTTTTTTATTCAAAAGAAATTATGATTTTTTATTCAAAAAGAAATCATGATTTTATTTTAAAATCTGAAATAAACAAAGGTATATTCAATTGCTGTAATGTTTTCAAATCATAAACTGTTAAATGTTCTTTATTAATTTACCACCATGAGTTATTGTATGCTAAAAATTTTCTAAAACGTTTTAATCAAAGTGGAAAACTCCTTCTTCTCTCATAACTTTTTATTCCGTGTTTTATTTTGTAATCTTTGACAAATTGCATATATCTTCGATGGCAATAAAATTTAACTTCCTTCTTCGAATTTACAGGATTTGTTGGATGACGATAATCTTTTAAAACTGGTACATGTTCTATCTTGTACGCATTCAACAAAGTTTTTTTTATTTTTATAAATAAAAAATTTATAAGAAAAAAATATTCGATCACTCCGCGAAAATATTTTCTATAACTCTGTCATGTATTTTTTTATCAATATTAATTGTAATGAAGCCATAATCTTTTGACCAGGCATTGTTACACGATTGTTTAAATTCATCATTATTTCTTACACATAAATCTCTTAACAAATCACTTAAGTTTCTTGCATTTATTTCAAATAGTATAAATATATTTGCATTCTTTCTAATAACACTTCCATCTAATGAATACATACTTTGTGTTAAATAAAAAGCACTACAGTTGTTATGTCTACCTCTTGTGAAATACTTTCTCTGAAGTGACTGATTTCTATCATTAACACAATCATCAAAAATTACACAATGTTTCATTGTTTTATCTAGTTTACTAGGATCTTGCATATTACCGCTATCATCTATTAATTGTATCTTTATATGCTTATTTTTATTGGATTCTACTAACTGATTATTTTTTGCTGCTTCTTCACACCACGAACTTATTTCTTCTTCATATTCAGATTTTTCATATTCTTTGAATAATGGAAAACAATTGCTGTTTTTTTAAGATTATTTTCAAATCCATATTTTAAAAATTGATAGACGGGTTGTTCTGCTGTTGTTGTATAAATTATGAGATTGTTATAATCCAAAAAATTTGGAGTCGTTAAAATTTTAAATAATAAATATGTTTTTCCACATCCTGATCTTCCACAAATAACTGACAAAACTTTATTAGATAAATTTGGATGATGATTAAATTTAAGTCTTTTTTATTTAATGGGGGCACTTCAGTCATTTTTAATAAAAAATTTTTATTTTTTTAAAGAAGAAGAAAATTAAACTTCTCTAACCAAAAGATCTATCATAATCTCTTCACCTCCAAAATTTATTTCTTGTCCTTTTTCATCAGTGATTCTAATGTTAATGTTGCTAATAGTTTTTCTTGTAATAGGGAAATATATTAATGTTTGTGGAAATACATTTAATCTATAACCAATGGGTGCAGTGAAAACTGGAAAACTGAATATTAAATTTGACAATTATATCCTCCTTCAATAATGTCACAATGTACAACAATTGAATTTATTTCAGTTATTTTTGGAATCTTCTCACCTAGATGATGACCTTGACTACAGGTTTGTTTATTAAATCCCAGTAGTTTTGATAATGATCTATCATGATTAAAATCAACTTGATGATTTTCGTCCAAAGTAAGAGAAAATTTATTAACTGCCGGTTCAACTGCAAAATGTAATTGTTTCTCATCTTTAAATGCTATACCTAAATGTCTCTCAATTTCATTTGATATTGATTCAACTTCGTAAGAACCAGGAAGAAAAGTTAGTACTTTCCACGTTTTACCTTTATCAGTAGAATATCTAAATTGATCATTCACATCTTTTATGTATGTATGTGCGTGTATATTTTTAAATAATGGTAATCGATACTTTCAAAGAGTAGTTACAATAAATAAAGATTCATATATCTTCAAGGAATGACAAAATAACTTGACGTGATTTGATGTTCAAGCACGTGTAAAAGACTCATTCATGTACATGGCTGTTTTGATGGTAAATGAATTTAGTCTGCGTGCAGAATTGACATGTGGCAAGATGACACGACCACTTCTAGCGATAGGACAGAGTAAAGTGTTCAATATGTGGTCCTCATTCATCGCATGTCGATAGAGTTTGGTGGCTTGGGAAATAAGTCTCTCGTCCAGGGATGGCAGGCATTCATGCCTGCAGCCACGGCCACAAAGAAGACGATGAAAGCGATTTTGGAGCATCATCAGCCGGGACATATCGTTTTTGGTCATTCCAACCAACAAAGGAAAGGAATATTCGATCAGCGATCTCATGATGCAGAAATACATTCTTCTTAAGGACCAATAGCTCAAATATGGCCGTATCAATCTTAGTGGAAAGAGTCTTCTAGATGCATTCGATGTCACTCTGTCAATGTGGTCAGACCAAGTGCCTTTTCTGTTGAACACAAGGAGCATATCCATACCTTTCGTCAGAACTGAACGATCTCGTACATCCTTTGTACCTTTCACCTCTGTGATTATAAATGACACTTACTGATTTTTTTGCTTTTTTGTGAATTTTCTCAAACCGCACATCAAACTTTTCTGTTGAAAGGGTTCCAATGTAAATTGTATAAAAACATAGTTTTGTCAGATTTTTATTTATCACTCAATAAACACTTACTTACTTACTTACCAAGAATGCTTATTTTATCAACGTTTTCGATGTTCGGTAAATTTACAATGGGAGCATTCTTCCGCTTTGAAATAGTTAGACTTTTGCACTTCCTTGTATTGATGGGGAGACTGTGAATATCCGACCATTGTATGATGGCTTCGTGATTTTTGTAAATATGCTGATTTTGACAGTCTTTGTAAATTGGCATGCATAGCGCAATATCATCCGCATATTTGATAATTCGAGACCCTTCATGACTAATGACAAGATCTCCCAAAACAACCGAGAAAAGAAATGGGCCAATGATTGAGCCCTGTGGCACTCCTGAAGTGACTTCAGCTATTGAACTGTGCACTGTGCCCACTCTGACATACTGACATCGACTTTCCAAATAATTGCATACCCATAAAATTAATTTACTTGGCAGATTGCACTCAATGAGGCGATTGATTATAATACCGTGTCTTAGCCGGTCGAATGCCTTCGAATAATCATGTGTCACAATTTGAACACCGGATGTTTCTGGACTGTCTAGGCACTTTTTGAAATGATCATGCAAAGTAATAAGGGCACATGTGGTCGAAGATCCTGTACGGAAGCCGAATTGATTGGGACCAAACTCCTTCAGAAATAACGGTTTTGTATACTCCAAAATGACTCTCTCAAGAATTTTACCAGGAATGGGTAGCAAGCTTATTGGTCTGATATCGTCTGTTGTCGTTGGAGAGGAGATCTTCGGTAAAAGTGTGATTACTGCTGCTTTCCAAGCGACTGGGACTTTGCCACTTTCAATAGAAAGCTGAAACAATTTAGTCAAAGGAGACGCCAAGATGTCTGCTGCAGCCCTGTACAACTTAGTAGGTATTTCAGATGAAGCCTTATTACAGGATAGGTTGCGAAGCAAACGGTGAACATGAGACACCTCAATAGGGAACAGATTATTTTCGCTTGCTGGAAAAACAGGTAAGTTCTGTTGTGCAGGTGCACGGACTGTATTTGGAAATGACATATTAATCGCATCAACGGCACTTTGTAAACTTTCATATCGGTTGTATAATGATCTCATCGCATCATTCGTTTTCCGAGAGCAAACTTCATTTACCATTTTCCAAACATTGTTTCTTTTTAATTTATTTATCCATATCAATTTTGATTTCTCTATTTCCTTCTTCACTTTTTCCTTTAGAAAAGAGTAACGCGCAAAATCTCTTAATCGGAATGCCGTCCATCTGTCATTAATAAGTGATTTTACTAAAGGAGTAATCCATGGTTTGGTCTTCTCAGAGAAGCTGATAAATTTGACAGGAATCGATGTGTCAAAGGCAGCGTTAATCAGATGATGAAACATTTCACACTTGACATCAAGATCATACTGATCATCAGACAGAAAAGACCAATCACAGTATTTCAGATCTTTCAAAAAATTGTCAATATTTGAACTGCGAAGATCAAATAGTGGCCGAGTTATTTTCATATCATTTAATCGAACAGATTTTGGAATTCCCAATAAAGAAATGTGTGGTGTAGATGATGAATCAATGGGAGCTGATCCATAGATGGTATACGATGTAGAAAGAGATTCTGATATCAATATGTAATCAAGCTCTGCATTTCCATAGGTGGGCTTCTTATGTAAGTTTTTGAGATTACAATTGCTCCAAATCAATCTCGTATTCAATCTGTTCATGTCACCACACAGAATGATATCACAGAATGGGAACTTTTCCAAGAATGAGTCAATGAAGTCGATCATAAAATTTAATATAATTTTATGACTACCGAGCACAATTTGAGGAGGGAAATAACAACCAATTAGTAGTATTTTAGAATTCAGCTTTACAGCTACCATTTCAATATCATCGGGTTTTCCAACAATCGGAATTCTGTCAGGGCAAAAAGCATGCTTCGACCAGATTCCAACTCCTCCACCTACGCGATCAGTCCTGTCATCTTGATAACAAACATAACCAGGTATATGAGTCATGGACTCTGTGTGATGTTGCTGAAACCAAGTTTCGGAAGCTACAAAGCAGTCAATATTTTTCAAAATTAATGTAGAAGTAATAATATCCATCTTTGGAAAAGCAGATCGAGTGTTTGCGCATAACACTGATGGAGAACTTTGGGGAACTGTTTTCCAGTTACCCCCTAAAAGAGTTGCTGAAAATCCTTTATGTCATTCCGTAGCATCACTTTATTGCGATAAATGACAGCATCCTCTCCATGGTCTTTTCTCATTTTCAGTTCCTGTCTTAAGTTCCATAGTTGCCTTTCCTGCAAGGGAGTTAAATCGTGATTAATATACACTGATTTAAATGAATTTGAATTTCGAAGCAATTTCCCTTTTCTGAGGATTTTGAACTTCGAATCTTCATTTCTGCAAATAACTTTCAACAAGCGACGTTTGTTCTGTCTTAGCTTCCCAATACGAGAAATTTTGTTATCATCAGAATTATTCACGCCGATATCCTGTAGAAGATTATCAAATGTCTCAGAATCATTTGATTGTCTTTCTGTAATTGAGCCAATATCTGAATATGGAATGCCACTAATAATCAAATTCAATAGTTTTCGGTTACGCTGCTCCATTTCAGACAATAGCTGTTCAGGAAGATCATTATTCAGATGATTTACATGATTTTGTAGTTCTTGTATCCGTTCGTCTTGTCTATCAGTTATTGTTCGGAGATCGGTAATTTCTTTTTCAAAGTTTTCAACCTTTTTAGTCAAGAAGTCTATCGAAACAGATAACTTTGATAATTCAGTATGGAAAGCACTCATAATTTCTTCTTTTGACTTCATTATCAACTGTTTGATATCATTCATAGTAATACCTGAGGATGAATTCGATCGGGTTGTACGGGTCGGCGTTTTCGACATATCTAATCGACAAAAACAACCAAAAATAAAAATATAAATCCGCGGTGGGGCTCGAACACACTTCAGAGAGACGTTGATTCAGGTCATTCAACCAACAGGCTATCACAACAGTGTAGATACTGTTGATATAACATTTTGAATAGTGTTAAATGTGGAGAAACTAGTTAATGCAATCTGATAATTTTTATTTTGTTCCAAATGTAGAATGCGTTCTAAATTACAAGTGTGTGATGAAGTAGTTGTCGTAATTTTTAACGTCGTACTAAACTTGATGAACCCAAGATCTCTGTTAGATTTTCTAAATGATTATTAATTTTGTCTAAATCTGCTGAACACATTTTTTAGTTAAAATTTTAAATAAATATTTTTCCATAAAAAAATTGAAAACAACATATTTCAGCTATACTTTTATAATCCTCTTCATTTCGAATCTTCTTTTCTAACAGTCTTTTCAATATAGCATGAATTTCATTGAACTAGAATTATGTCCTTCTTTTATTGCAGATATTAAAATATTTAATCTATTTAGTAATTCTTGTGGATCATCTGGTAAAAATACAGTTGTTTCTGTTTCAAAACCTTTCCCTACTTTAACCCCCCGTTAATAATAAATTTTCTAATTGTTTATAACGTCTAAGAGATTTTACTGCACCAACTCTATCTAACATAGCTTTATATTTTATGAGATCTTCTATAGCATAATTTTTTAAATCTGCTCCTCTTAAAAGATCAACAAAACTTCTATCTAAACTAAAAGGAGATTTATCTGGTGAAAAAATTAAACCTCGAAAAGGTTGTGAAATATTTCTTTTTGTCCGAGATAAAATCTAGGTATTGTTTTTCCATCTATGAATGAAACAGAATGCTCAAATTGCATAAATTTTGGTAATTTCTTATTAATGTTTGATTCTAGTAATCCATAGTCATCTAATATAGTTTTGTGTTCTGGATCTGTTATATTAATTTGTTTATCATTATTTATAAGCTCTTTTTCAAGCTTTTTAAATGGTTCAATAGTTTTTCAAAATCAGTTTTTACTTGCTCGGTTTGCTGCATTTTTTCAAACATATCAGATTGAATACCAGCTTTATACATTCTATGCTGAGTATGATTTTCTTTCATAATATTTTTTTGCTTTATTAACTCATCCAATTGTTGGATTCTTTTTTGATTATCAGCTTTAATTTCATCCATTTTTAAAATATAATATTTGAATTTTGTGGTAACATTGGAATACAACAAAAACATTCTACTGAACAAATTATTTTTTTATTGCTTTGTCGTTTAAAGTTTTGTTTAATAAAGTTTTGCTGAAAGTTTCGCTTAAAGTTTTTAGTTCTTCTAAAAAAAATTTATCATTTTCTTCATTAGAAATTTTGTCGAGCTGTTTATTCTTGTCATTAACTTTGTGTCTGTAATTGAATTGATATTTGATCTACTTCATCAGCTATTTGATCAAATTTTTCAATTTCATCCAATGTAATAACATTATCATCACAGACTCTTTGTAAGTAGTAATGTAATTTGTCATAGACTTCTTTAATATGTAAATGTTTAGTTTTTAATGATTTTCGTTTCTTAGTTATTAAAGATTTATCTAATATTGTAACAAGTGAAGTTGTAAAAACACCCGTACCTGTTAAAGCTGTAGCAACTACTGGAATTACTAAAACACCTGAAGATATAACAATTGTTAAATCACCAAAACTTATTGTTAAAAATATTCCAATACCTTATGTTACATTCTTAACTCTAGACCATCTCTTTCTTAATTTATCATAATGCTCTAATCTTAATAATAATTGAGATTCTTTGTCTTTCATATACCTAACTCTATCTTTGTGTTTTTCAATGTTCATCTTTTCAATGTTCATTTTTTCGATGTCCATTAAAGTAGAACTACGTTCATTTATTAACGAAGGATATATTCTCGAAGTTCCTTCCATTTTTGAGGTTTCTTCCACTTTTGTTTCATCCATTTTTTAATAAATATTTTGAATACAATCTTCTGAAATTCTTAGACTACCTAAATTTTTAGTCTACTTAAATTTTCGACTACGTGAAATTTTCGACCACGTGATATTTTTTGGACTGCCTAAATTTTGATACTGCCTAAATTTTGAGACTACCTAAATTTTTGACTACGTAAAATTTCGACCACGTGATATTTTTAGACTGCCTAAATTTTGAGACTACTTAAACTTTTGAAAATTTGATTTTTCGAAAATTTGTCACTACCTAAATTTTTGAAATTTGGAGGCTACCTAAATTTTTGAAATTTATAGACTACGTAAATTTTTGAAATCTCGCAAGGTGTGACACCCGATGCGAGTGAAGCGATGCGCCGGTTGTCATACCCTATACTACTGTACTCAACTGTTTCATGACTTTCTCTGTACCTGGAATGAATTGCAAAATCAAGCTAACACTGCTATAGTTCTTAATTTACCGGAAATTCATTTTAATTTACCTTATTGGCATTTTACCGGGCAAAATACTAAAAGAGGAAATTTAAAGGTACAAGCAGCTAGAATGCAAGGATTAGTGATGCAAATAATCAAAAGAAATGCCGAATTGGAAAGTGCAGTGACAGCATATCTTATCATTTTCTAATGGTGCCAATCATCCAATGCCATGTTAAAGATCATAACTGCTGGGAGGGGAAACTGACTGTTTCCGTATTCTTCTTTTTATAGCTAGTAGCAGGGATGCGGAGTCCTATCATTTTGATAGGACTCCGACTCCGAGTGGCAATTATATAAAGCCTAGTTTTTTAAAAAAACTAGTAGCCTAAATCATAGATCATTATATAGGCTTATCTGAACCTATTTTTAGTGATCAATGCTGTATGCATAGACATCGGCTGTATCAATTATCAATCATTTCCGATGAAAGCTTATCAAATGTCGCTTTAAGTTGGATGCATACCACTGGGGTCCTCCCATCTTGCTGATGTGTGCTTCACACGGTTTTTCTCCAGTCTCTACCGGGCAGGAAAATCGCCATCCTTCTCCAAAAAATATGAGTACACTTTTGATTTTAACATGCGCTTTGGGGGAGAGATCACACACGATTAACGTGAGGGTTAGAGGCAATGTTCTCAAACAAGCTAGTATTTAATTTTTGTCTCTGATGTGACCTGTGGTGCGTGAGTGTAATCGAGGCTAGGAATGCTTGTCATCTTTACTAAATCACCGAGTGAAAAGACCATCTTTTTTTCACTATCACGGTTCTTTCCCTCAATAATTACAAGCTCTGCATGCAGTGCTGTCTCTGTACTTTTGTTTGACGGAGAAAGTTTACATCAAAACATTTACAGATATGCGCGAGGACAAATAACTTGTTTCTATTATATTTCGGGTCTAGTTATAGGCCGGAGTCCGGAGTTCCATCATTTGATAGGACTCCGACTCCAGGAAAAATGATAGGACTCCGGGACTCCGACTCCGCATTAGTGTATACTCCGCATTTATTCATCTAATAGCCAAAATTCTGTGAAGAGTTTCTACAAGGAATTTGAAGAAATAAGCTTTTAGTTTTGTGAAAATGCTCTACTGCATTCTGTTGCTCTGATCAGACTTTTTGGAAGTGTGTCACTTTCAGATATCAGAAACAAACCACATTAGTTCCTAAAATTATTCTACACTTTATTAGGGCATCATTGATATCCTAATTTAAAATCAGCGTCGGTTCACTTTAGGCTTTTATTCGGCTACAGACCCAACAAACAGTTTGCGTCTAAAACGTCCCACTGTGCGATAAGAAGGTATGGGACGAAAAAGTACCATGCTACGAATTATGTTATAAAGTGAGAGAGAGAGAGAGAGAAAAACGTTTATTCATTCTTGAAATGGTAATCAAAATATACAATCAAAGTTAAGGTACAAATTGCGATTTGAAAATCATAAAATAAAGTAAGTAACTCAATCATGTCATCTGAAGTGCAGATGACGCGATTATACACACTGATGGTAGAAAAGAACTGCGACGCGAGGAAGTTCTGCAAAAAGGCACTGAGATGCGACCACTTGGTAGAAACACTGGATACAGAAAATGCAGCAGAGATTTGGCATCGGAAATATCTCGCAGAATTTTCAGCGACAAGCGAAGCCTTCTCGAGGAAAGATCTTCAGATATTGTAATGCCCTTGATTTTTAGGCATCGTCTTTGAATTTTCTCTAAGGAGTGTGATTGTTCTTGAGAAAGTCCGATGAAGGCAGGGCAGGCATACTCCATGATAGATTTTATGATTCCATTGAATATCATCAAGAATTCCTCATCGCTGGTAAAAGATTTAATTCTCTGCAGAATATAGATGCGCTGAGCACATTTTCGTTCAATCAGCTGGATATGACTTTTCCACTTCAAATCACTGTCCATCATAACTCCTAGAAACCTCACAATGTTTTCAAAGATCACCAACGGAATCTTCGATTCGACATGCAATTGATTATAAAATGTACCTCGATAGTAGACGAAGCCTCTTGTCTTGCTGACATTCAATTTCAAACTGTTTTTATCTGAACAATTAGCAATGTTATGAATTTCAGAATTTTTTTGTTCTACATCTTGCAGCGCGTACCCTCGACGAATCCCAGCGATTATACAGATGTCATCAACATACTTAATCATGACCGTTGAATCATGTAAAGGTTTCAAAGAAGACAAGTAGAGACCAAAGAGATAAGGGCCAATTAGCGAGCCCTGTGGCACCCCACTGGTAACAAGCTTCGAAACCACACATTCGAAACCTTTGTTGACGTTCAGTTAGGTAGTTGCAAAGAAAGATCACAAAACCATTGGGTAAATTACTCAGTCGCACCTTATCCACCAGGTCCTTATGACTAATTCTATTGAAAGCTTTTGAATAGTCAGAGCTCACGAAAACGGTTGAGCTGATCTGAAGATCATCAGCGTGCTTCGTTAAGGTGTCATGTGCCACAATGATAGCGTGAGTGGTCGATGATCGTTTTCTGATCCCAAATTGACGAACATCAAGACATTCGGAAAGATGATATCTTAAATCGAACAGAATCACTGTTTCTAACAACTTCACCGGGGTCGGTAACAAACTAATCGGCCGAAAGTCCAATTCTGAAGTGCTCTTTTTTGGAACTGGTATGACATCTGCGATTTTCCAAGATGTGTTTTTTCTATGAAGAAGGCACTCGCTTAGAAGATGGTGCAGCGGCTCTGCAAGAATTATGGCGCACTTTTTATCAGGAGCGGAATACCATCACTGCCCGTGGCTTTTATAGGAAACTTAGATAACATGAGCCAAGCATCTTCTACATTTACTATCCGTCTCTCAATTATGAAATGATTAAATCTGACTTGGTCCTATTACTTGAAGAGTTAAAATGTTATGCAAATACTATTTTCTATAATTTTGATAATTCTTCTGAGTTTCTTGTTGATCTTATACCTTCGAAATGTCAAAATGTAATATTCGTTATTCATTTTGATAAATGATTCTGATAGGATCATTGCCTATTTCCACAAGGATGGAGAGCAACCTATGTTTAAACTGGGCATATACATGTATATTCCTAGATTGAGCGAATGAGACAGTTATGGGCCTACAGTGGATGCAATTACTTGTTTGATAGGTGGGAGAGATTGTGATAGGCGTAGAGCATAGAATCTTGAGATGTTGAACGTCGAAAGCTTCTGTATCTATGCGTTTCTTGCCAAATCATTATGAATAACCTGCCAATGTAATGTAAATGGCTTCACAATTTCAGTATACTCATATTTGTTTGCCCTTTTAGACTGAATAGGTCTACTGTTTTCGAGTTAGACCGATTTATTTTGAGTTCAATTATCAAGCACATATTATTCACCCATAAAAACTTCACTGTACATAAATTCAGACTCAGTACATGCTTCAGAGTCGTCAGAGTACATTAGAAGAATAAGACTCAAATTGTCCACATACTAGGTTTGAATACATGCAAATGTATTAGCAAGAAATGCTCGAAAAAACAGATAAGATATACAGTACCAATGCTGTATCAAAACTCATGGGAGAGAGAGAGCACTTTGAATGATTGACATACCGCTGGGGGAGAACATAGCTGTGCTTACAACATTTTGTACTTTTATATTTACAGTTTGGTACTTTTTCGTCCCACACCTCCATGAGATGATGTGTAGGCAATGGTAAAGTGATGCTTCAAAATATATTTTCAATCTTACATTCTCCAATGTCAGTCATAGTATCACAATAATTAGAGACTTTACAATACAATTCATAGTATGGTACTTTTTCGTCACATACAGTGTACCTTCTTATCGGACGTTTTAGTACCAAACTCAAATTTCTATATTAATGATTTAATTATTCCAACGGCATATACGTAAACAGTAGGCCTACCACTAATTCGATTTAAAAGCTAGAAAAAATCTTGGATCTAAACCGGCATCTACAATTGTGCGACTTATGGAAAAAATGACAAATCTCCCTTCTAGTTAATAAATGAATGTTAGATCGTTACTTTACTAAGTGCACCGAGCTCGGAAGTGCTTGAATGTATATAAACAAATGGAATTGAGATGTTTGACGCTCCATAACTTCCAAAGCGCCTGGATGTATAGCCTAATAATTGTCGTTTTACTGATTCTTGGGTGACAACCTACAAATTAAAAATAATAATATCGTGCGCGAATATAGGAAGTAAGGTCACTAGCTATCACAGACTCACACCAATTGCTGTGTGATACAGCTGTTAACAATCATTGAAATTTCGCACAATTTGGCGTGCTCAGTGTTAAACTGGCTGCTCATTGAAATTAATTGCCTTTTCATTTGTGTCAGTGCTCGTGTTCATCGTATTTTATTTTCTTGTTAACAAGAATATATTTTGAACTATAAATCGAGATAATTTGACACCTTCTGCTCTAGCTTAGGACAAGTTATTTAGTCCAAGAATATAAAGGATAAATAAGACGCATTCGTATAATGTAGTTGCACAGCAAGATCGGGTAAAGACCAACACTTTAGTATAGGCTAAGGCACATACTTAGTCAATACATGCATGCAATTGACCAATGCTTGGCGGAACCACGAGGATTGACCCCCTTCTACGCAGACCCTCAGTTAGGTCGTGAGCCGACAGCTCTGTCCAGTACCACAAATTCATCAGAGCAGTGCACGTCATTGTTGCCACCCCAGCCACTTCCGCTACAAGCTCTTGAGCTCCTTCTCTTGAGTTCATAGCAGCCTGATCTCCAACAGGTCTGCAGCCTTTTGGCAGCAATCACTGAACTTGAAATCTTATTCAAATTATCCTGTAATTTCTTTAGGCTGGTGTACACTGTAAATCGCTCAATACCAATCACATACGAAGGATGCATACCAAAATATTTTTTTGGTATATTTCTGTATTCTCTTGGTATATATTTGTATGCTTTTCGTATGTTATTTCAAGTGTGGTATGCTTTACATACTAAAGCCATACCAGCACAATGTTAAAAGAAAGCATCAATCATGTCCAAAATATGTTGATTTAAAGCCTTTTGTCAATAAAGATCACACTAATGTTACTACTGTTTCGTAAGTAGTGAGATAATGACATTCAAGAGTCATACTTACAATACTGAATTCGATTTTAATAATGTAAGTCTAGGGCATTTCATAAATAATCAATTAGTATTCAACCATCAACAATTATGAATCATGTAATTTTGAAATTAAGCATATTATCAATCGGAAATAAAAACACATTATAATTCATGAACGCAAAATGTTTGAGATATATAAGTCAATATGGTTGCTCAAAAGATAACGTTTGAATGAATTGATGTGCATCAACTTGGGTCAGAAAGTAGAGCTGTCCTGTTAATGTTACTAGGCAAGAGCAACGACGACATACAGCTTAAAATTCACAATAAATCTAATCTAGTTAAATACCATTATCAAAAAGAAATATTCACGACTGGCATTACTGAAAAAAGTAATTTGACAGAAGTATGTAATATATACATATTTTTTGCAATGTGACTTAAAGCTCTTCATACGAAACACATGCGAATGAGGACCAATTTGCATCGGGTCTCGTATATAAAACATACCAACAACTCGTATTTCAGTGTAAAACAGCCAATCACAGACAGAACAGTTCGTATCGCTACATAAAAAATCACATACGAAAGTAAGTGAGATTTCTTATGAAAAACATACCATATATCTGTAAGCAAACGAGAATCTCGTATCAGATGTTTGTTTCAAATTGCATGTGATTTTGGTATATGTTTGCATGTAATTTTCGTATCCAGCGATTTACAGTGTAGTCTCCTCCATTGAACTATTGCTTTGTATTAAACAGTATATTATAATTGAATTACTCTCAAGATAAATGTTGTGTTATTTTCGTGTTAGATGTAGGCGATTTGAATTTCATGATCGTGTTCGTGTCGTGTTTAGGTGCTAATACATGTCAGAGTTTTTGCAATGATGCTCTGGCTGATCACTATGTACTTCTTATAGTTAGCTTGAAAAGGGAGTTAATCTTCTGGTTGACGTAGTCCGAGAGTTGCACCTGTCCTTTAGCGAGGGAGGCGGTTTCTTTTTTGCCTTAGTACGTAGGCTGTGATATGGATCCCATTCCGTATATGCATGACGATCCGTAATTATGAGACTCGTGAGCAGGAATTTATGTGGAAAATATCCTCTTGAGCTGGCGGGCCTAAGCCCAACGCTGAGTACTTATCATTCTAACTCGATGCAACCTACCCCATGCATCTTAGGGCAAAAGTCACTAAACGACATGAGCTCTCGTCCTGTAATCGCACTGTCTTTTTAAAGAGGAAGAGCAATCAGGGAAAGATAGTTGGGAGTACAAACCAGACTGAAAGTACTGTGCATAATCGCGGACGGTGACTTAAAACCGTTCCAATGCCGTCAAACTGACTGACCGGTACAAGCACCGATTTTGCATCATTTCATTCACTGTCATTTTCATGAATTTGATGAATGAAATCAAAAACGAATTTGAATAAGACTAGGAAAACCTTAGTCACATCGGCCACAAATAATAATAACATTGCAAGCCATGGAGTATTTCAGTCCATCCACACTACGTGGTCAACAGACGTCAGGGAATTCGCATTTCATGCTTACATGAAGCATGTGCAGCGCATGTATGTAAATATAAATATCCGAATGGTGCCAGGTTTGGCTGCTCCATGATATTAGATGAAAGTGGCTGTTCATGTATGTTCCATTTTTCGCCGATGAGGACATCTGAAATTCAATAATTATTTATACCATGTTTTAGTACAGTCAATCTATAAGGTAAAGACAACATGCTAAAATGAAAATGATAAACGCCAGTAATTAAATCAAAATGAAATTGTATCATCCATGAATTCTATTATATCAGTTAATTACGCACAAAGTAATGTAACTCTACTGATGTAAAATCCTATCCGTAGTCTTATAAGGCTTCAATAGGAAAGGGACTAGTGCAAGTACTTAACTTAATTGGAATCACTTATACGAATTATGAAAAATTGCTTGCTTGAACATTCATCGATTACGAATTCTACACCGCCATACTTATTGGTAGGTGTGGGGGATACTTCATCAATTTGGTCAACTTTGTTCTGACGATGACGGTCATTTGAAGATTAATATCACAGACCTGTCATCTGCCGACTAAGGCTCCCTGCTGTGGTTGAGTAATAAGATAAAGGTGTTTGAGATTAAGATGAAGATGAAGTTATGAAATGGCCAATGGATAATTAAATTGAAAATAAATAAATAATTACAGAGTTGTGTTATTTTGATGAAGCGCAATGTGCAACATCGTCTCATTTAATCAAACACGTCAAACAAACATGCAAAAACGTATATCTAAAGTTTATGAAAAAATTTAGAAAGAAGAAGCAATAAGTCACGCATATCTAAATTATCTATGTATGATATACATGCACAGGCCTGTGATTTTAACGAATAATTCGTTCCTAGGTGAACTACCCGATATCTTATCTGCACACAATGCCATCGTTTCAAATCATTCACACAAATTCTCATTTTTCGTGCCTTATGAACTATGTCTATTTATAATCAGATACCGGTAAGTTGTGTGTGCGTGTGTGCATATGAGGTACTTACTGCGGTATCATTCCAGGAATCGACCATTACTGAAAAGAAGAGAAGTTAAGAAAATTTGCTGAAAAATTTTCTTTGCGGGGCGTAGGCTTGCATTCCATGGGTTGGGCTGCAATTGTCCGGTCTACATTCATCCCTGAATCAACTTCGTTACACTGCGAAAAATTCTTAAATGTTCTAATGACATAATATAGATCTTGCGACTTTTAAATTAATGAGACCTCTCTTGTGATTATGCAATGCTATTTTAAACCCATTTGATATAATCGTCATTCTTTCTTCAGGAGCGTAATGTTACCTTGAAGGCTCAATGAGACGAAAACAAACAATTAAAATGCAGTTCATATTTACAGTGCTTTTAGCTGAAGTCTGACATTAAGCTTTTTCATCCATGACAAGACTTTTACATAAGAATTAGTTACATGCCTTAAGTATGCAGTTGAACTTTCAGAATAGCAGCCATCACGGCTATATGAATATTGAAGAAAAATTATGCGATTCCTAGAAACATTTATTGCTACAATGGAGCACAATGTTTTTGCAGTTAGACTGTTCTAGAAATATTTTGGTATACCTAATGAACAACTCAGATTAGTTTATTCAGAATTCACTCTGCGTGCAGAGAATATGAAAGTTCACAAAAACACGCCAAATATTTCGTTAACTAAGGTGTGCTTTAATACAATTGACATTCACAAAGTAATTTATATCATGCATTTAATCATAACTTTTTATCGTGCCCAAGTCTTGGTCTTCGTGCTTAGCATGACAAAGATTTCCACTTTGGTACCCATTACGATGTTTTCTCAATCACTTATAGAGCAACCAGAATCATCAGATGTCCACAAAGGATAGGATGAAGAAGTTTAGCATATTCTGCTATGGTTTTACTCTAATATGTTTCAGCACGATAGTATTAAATAGGCGGTTACTGACGGGGATCACAATTAGTAGCTAGCTAATTCAAAAATCTATACCGGAAAGTTAGTGAATTAGCATGAAAGCATCCATTGATTCTAACCCTGCTCAGCTGCTCTGCAATGATGCAATGGCAAAATTTTATACTCGTCATGCTATTGACAAAAGGCATGAATGCAATTTTAATATTCCACTCGACAATTCACAATTGATATACAGCTGCCTATAGGTATTGCAGAATGCTGACTTTCATTTCAAATGTCATTACTCCTAACTCTAGTAGCCCATCAATTATCGTGCGATCGTCTATAGGCATACATTCATTGCTGTCAAATAATCAGTAGGCGACGTTGAAGTATGTAAACAGTTGCCCTTCATTACTAATGACTAGGGAAACATAAATGCTATACAGTACTATAAGGTATCATAAAGTATTATTAAGTCTGGTAAAGTTATATACAGTAATAAAATACTAGTTCCCAGGATGTGGTAGATTCAATAGGGAACACCTATCACTCATGACCATTCCAATGGCATGCTGCGAGGAAATAAATCTCAGTTTTATAGCTAAATTGCAGCTGGATTGCCACTACAGAAATGACGTCATGTTTGGCCTCACAAGAAATTAAGACAAGCGTCACAACAAGGTCATTTTCGTCATCAAGTACACAGCACATGAACTGCCAATGCAAAATAACCTTCAAGGTCATGACTTAATAGAAAAGAATGGAGCCGACATTTATTCTTTTGTCACTTAGGAATGAAAACGAAAGTACATTTCATATTTATTGTAAAAACGATGATCACGATTTCCAAAATCTTTTCAACTTTATAAACTCAAAAAAATTTAAATACAACTGCTGTGACTCAAAAGTGGAGCTGAGTGCAGTAAGTCCAGGAATACAGACGAGGCGCAAAGTTTGAGAATGAATAGAATGCTGATCATCAATAGAGTGTTGGTCCACAACGATTGAAACATTGAAGCAACTTGAAGTAAGCGGCATGGAGCTAAAAGCATGGGCTGTGGGAATTTTGTTGAAGTCTTGTAAAAAGTCTCCAGTGGTTCATGCACATGAATGTGACAGATTGATTGATAAATCTGTGAACAGAACGAGTGAAATCTGGGGAGGAAGCAAGGACATATGGAGCAATGTTGACGAATGACCCCAGCAACATCCTTGGGTGAAGTGGATAGCCATCTGGAGACTCCGTCGTAGCCATTCAAGTTGGTGTAATCCACACTAAACGCATTAATTGAGCTTAATGTGAACATGGAATATTCTCGCCGGTGAGACGCTTTGTCAGCACTCTGTCGAACTGTACGCTTAATCATGTATACTCAACGATGTATCTTTTAGCATGATAGAAAGTTATAAACAAACATACAAAAATACATCTTGTCTTCCTCTTCTGTCCTACAGCGGACGACATATTTGCGTTTTGAAGACAATCATATCAACAGTGTGAAAGAAAATGTTCCAAAAATACTGTGCATTAAATCAAAGAATACTGCATCCTTTGCTTTTAGTGGCTGCTGTTGCAATCCCTGCTTTTTTCCAACGTAATTTTGCCTGCTGTCGTTTTTGGGCATCCAAAAGTAATTTTTCGATGGGCAGATTTTTTAACTTTCGAGTCACCGACAGCGGAGTTTCCTTATTCTGTAAAAAAGGAGGACGCACAATTTTAGCCAAAAAAATGATGCGCGGGCTTCATATGATTATCATTTCAGCGGTCGCTGCTATAATCCTCAATTCATAAAGATGATCTTTATATCTGTCTGGTTTGAAATATTATTAGTATACTTGGAAAATTGAAAGACACTCTTTCCTGTCTTTAAATTCTTACATGCTTGTGAAGAGTAATTGATAGAAATCATTCAGCAATGAACACCGATACATGTACAACATTGATGAGTTAGTGGAGATCACCGAAACTTAGAAACACCGCATGCTTAATTCACGGATATCTCAAGGGATAAAGAATACCACTCATCAGAATACACGAGACATGAAAACGGGAGTATGACAAAAACGCATATGAGTTTAACTACAAAAATGTTGTCTTTATGATAATCTCATCTTAGAACTCAGAATACGCTCCTAACATCATGAAATATTTAATGCACTTCCCTTTAATTATTGTGTTGTAGCCAGAGAACTGCTTTTTGTCGAATCTTTTGATGAATGTAATTGGAATAATAACTCTTTATTGGGATGCTATATTTTAATTTATTGATTTCTTTATTAGATAGGCTCATTCAATTTTTGTGGCTGCATAAGGCATTAACCCAATGTGCTACAAATAAATGAAAAAACTCGGACTTTATCTATATCTATTTTCCGGAAATGGGAAATGATTAAATCACAGCATTTGAAATCATCATGCTATTTGAGCTCACAACCTTTGAATTCTACATCATTACTTAATTCGAACTGAAAAATATATTTGACATTGATATTGTGCATTGGCTCTTACATGCATTTTTGAACTTATTTCAATTATTGAAAAAAGTTTGACTTTCGGGGATCGAAATACGTATGACCTATTCAATCAGAAACATGATACATTTTAATCGAAATTATGATTTCAATGCATTTTCTGTTTTTATTAGAAATTGAAAATGTAGTGGAATTCATTCATCCCTAGTAGATAAAAAGTGTTCCTGAGGTAGGTTATCACGAAAACTAATAGTGATAAGAGTGGTTGGTACTATTAGCAAAATAGAAGGAAAGTGTACCATGCGTCCCACCACGGTAGCATTTCTATATTACCGGGCGCCCTTAGACTTTCATTTGATATCTATGACATCCTCAAATGTATGTTTCAGTGAACATGTAAAGGGAATGGCAATGTATCAGAAAACATGTAGATCACTTTGACTTTTTTCTTTTTCTGAGAGTGGGAGGAACACAAAAATTGATTATCGAAATTTCAATAAGGGCGTTTGGCACACTTTCTTTATTTCAATAACTGAATAAAAAGGGCGCTTTGTACATTTATTCAAGCTCGCTCAACTTGAGTTTATATGAGGCTATTCATATTTATATAAGCTATTCAGGAGTATAGTTTCCTTACTTTCAGATGTCCAGCCATCTTGGATGATATTATACAGTTAGTAGGAGGTAAATTACGTATATTCATGTTTCTGCAAAACCATTAGTCTTATTGGCAGATATTATATAGACGGACTTCCAATCAACGCACATGTAAAACGTGAAAACATCATGAGCTTGTTTTTATATAAAGCCGAAAGAATGTAACACGTTGCAATGCTATTTTGGGTGTTTGCAAATCCAACCGATGACAACACAGCACCATGCCAGGTGCAACCATAAAGAACAAGACAATAGTGCACTGTTGATCTGTTTGACATAATGACGTGCCTGTACACGATCCGTCGACCTTGCCGACGTTGCCCACTATAAGACTGTGTTTCACAACATATTGGGCAGTGCCAGAGCTTGACATGAATGACTGGGCACATGGATAAAGAAACATTTTCTTTGAGCATATAGTTCAGTGGAGGTTTTTTTTATTTTCCAATTGGTCCAAGAATTCTGTGCAGCTAATTTTCTCTGAAGAGGAAAAAGCACCCTGTAATCATTGGAAAAGACCTGTCACTATCCGAGGGTTGACAAAAAGATGATCGCAAAAATCTTAGCAATATATCATTCGATTCGTGCCAGATAATAATCCTCAGCAAATTCAATCGCCCAAGAGGAGAACATTGTATATGCTCATTCATCACTTGTGTTTGAATTATGATGAGCTTTGTCTTCACAATTGTGGGCCTACATGAGATTGTCATTTTTACTGCTGTATTACAGACGTTTAACTTGTGAAAGCATTTCTGCTATGAAGTATCTGTACAAATTCGATATGCATGTATCTAATTGTACATTTACGGTGCATTACATGTAAGCCATATCTTATGGACAATAGGCCTAAAACTTCGTGACAACGCTAAAGATCAAAACAATAATGAAACAGCTAGCCAAGCAAAGGAAAAATCTTTTCGTTCGATTTGTAATGAATCGATTGCACAAACACGTCGATAAAATCGCAATAAATTGCCTTATAATTGTGATGCGTCATTATGCCGGCATTCTTGGTAAAATTTCTGTCAAAGTGAAACTATATAACTGATATTGAAAATGTGAGATGCAAATTGATCCTTATACTAAAAGAATTAAAGTCGGCAACTTTGGTTCTCAGATTGCAAAAAGCTTTAGAAGATACATTGGCTTCAAAATACGAATGTGTCATTTTGACACACTCCTGCATGCTATTGTTGAAGTAATAATAAGGCGCTTTTTACGCAAAGTGTGAAAAGCGTCCTAATTATTTTTTTTGAAATTCAAATATTCAAATTCAAACTTAGCTCCTAAAAATACATAGTTCACACCTAATATAAATATGATTATGACTAAGACGTAGGGCCTATTGCAGCTTTCAAAAGTGTACCAAACGCCCTTTTCTTGCAATTATTCTACAGAGCACCCTTTTTGTACGAACCGCCCCTATTATTCGCCTTTTGCACGAATAGTCCTTATTATTTTTTTCGCCGTACAGAGAGCCCTTATCATTACAACAATAATGATTCATGAGTGCAATGAGTAGGACTCACCATGTTTGAAACATCGACTGTTGCATCTTTGTCAAGCAGATACTTGACTAGCTGTTCATCTTCACGACGACATGCTATCAAGAGACAAGTGTCCTGATCCTAAAATTAGAGAAAAATTAAATTGCAACAACAATCGGCGTTTACTTGTCAACAGGAATTTTCTACATAGCATCAGTGAATAGTAAACGAAATGTGATTTTTTTAAATACAATAAACAATAAAACACATTAAAACGTATGGTCAAAAAATGTCTTCAGATGTAAGCACGTCACCTTATTAAACTGAATAACCGGTTTTATAAGGTGTGCATAGAGGATAATTAGGCTGGATGGTCAATCAATCGACAAGCGATAAAAGATTTACAGCGGGAAAGCAAATGCAACACCCCTCTCTGCCCAAGCTCGTGCCTTCTGATCTCTTTTACAAGTTCACCCTCACATTTCAGCGATGTTAGAAGACGCTGAAGAAGATGTAGAAGACTGGATGGCTACTACTTGTACTACACATACAAGTACTGCTCAAACCTTTTACTCATGAAAATATCGGCTCCTTCTACAACAACATAAGCTTGAAACTTCATAGTTTCTTCAAAATGTTTACTAGAGCGATGGTAAATATTCCAAAGTATCATAATTGTGCTTGCATGAGTGGGAAGTGCTTTGACAACACAGGTAGAATCATCGATTTCATAATCTAAATCCTGATAAGATCCATTTCTGCTGAAAAAAAATATATTCAAAATTTAAACAGAAGACATTGACTTTTATTCACCTCAATTAAGATTGTTCAGAACATGGAACGTGTTTATTCAATCATTTAGGATACGTTTCTGAAAAAAGTTTCGCAAAAGCAAGGGATTATGTAAAACTAAGAGTGTCAACGTAAAGAGTTTAGTGTTAAATTGATTGTGTCATGGCTGAAAGATGGCAAAATTTACAATTCAATTGATCAAGTTTATTGATATCAGTCCTCGAAGAAAACTGACGGATTGAGAAACAAGCACTGTATGGTCTCAATCAATTTGACGATGATGTTGAGTAAAGCAGCTGATTCATCATGAGCACATATTTCACGAGGCCTTTCGTCCGACTCTTATCAAGTATAAGAAATAATGTTAGTGCAAAATATTCTATATACAGAGTGAAGTGAAGAGTGAGTAAGATTAAGTCAATGCCAAGGTAGTGTTGCTGATTGTTTCTGGATATACACAAAATTGGACTCAGATTACCAATTGCTTGTTTGAAGATGATTTGAAACATGGTAAGTAAATTTGTTGATGTCATCGAAGCACTCAATTTTGATAAAAAAACAATTCTTATGTTCATCATATTCTCATGTTAAGTTCATCTGAGAGCCAATTAAAAACTTTGTTAGATGAAAAAATTATTTCAATTCCATCATAAGAGAACGGCTTTTGAAAGCGATATTTCAATGCGATATTTTTTTTTTGAATTTTAAACTTCATATTCTTATAAAGCATATTGAAAAATGAAGTTGATTTACCAGATGAAAGGTCAGACAAGTATCATGAGGCTTTTCTAATTTTTTCATACGTCTGCTCATCAAGTAGACACAAAACCTGAATTGTTGAATACTAAAAATTAACTTAAGAATTCGAGTACCAAGTTTCACATTAAGTTCAACATAGACAGCACCTTCATATTAAAATAATGTAAAATATTTTTGTTAGTGCAAGACTTCATGTAGCAGATTAGTCAGATGCCACTAAGAAGTTTCAGAAGATTTAAGTCACTTGACACACAAAATTAGACAGCATCCCAATGCAAATGAAAATCATGTGAGTGAGTTATCTTCAAATGAAATTCATCTATAAATATGCTACAACAGATTCTAGAAGATAATGGCTACGTACACAAGCTTAAATATTTAAAGTCTGAGGAACCAGACACGAAGCATAGTAAATGTTGTGCTTATGTAAACACTTCGAACATGAACAAAAGCGTTGCAATAGAAATACTGTATGTTCAAAATTGGCTTTAGCTGTAAGCCCAACATAAAATCAATTATAGATGCAAATAGCAAGACATTTTTGATGAGTGGTGAATTAGAAATAGAAACCAAATGCAACTGCATCAACAAGCACCAAGGTTACTCCTACACAAATCAGAAGCTTTTCAAACAAAAATCGCACATTGAGTTTACATTATAGTGAAACGAATAAACAGAAGGAAAATTCATATTTTTATTCGTGAAAGGTCTTCATTTTTCATTTAGAGAATGCAGAATCAAAGTGAATTTTTCAAAAACTTCAATATCTGACAGTGGCATGCTTCCAAACATGTAAGTGCAATAAATGTACATGTAGTTGGAAATAAAAAAAACTAAGTAAGATTCAATGCTATATCATGGCAACTTTGATGTCTAAGTTGCTTAATGCAAAGTTTTTCATGTCAACATTTTACTTTTGAATTGACATCACTTTTTCTTTAATCTATTTAACGCAATATTTTTGATGAGATAATGTGGGAGTTTGATAAAACAACGATTTTTAAACAAATTACTACTTAACAAAATAATTCCATGGAAAAATCCAGGAATCATAGCAAACTTTAGCAAGGCTGCTCCTTTACCAACTGTGCTATCGAGCAGCGGCAGAGGGTAAATGTCCTTATCTGAAGCTTTTGCCGGACAATCGATGACCTCATCTTCCCAAAACAATCACAGTTTCATTATCCATCAAATCAATCTACCAAGTCATCAGTAAGTTAGCTAGCAATGATTTTTGAACTAAATGACTGACCCTTAAGGTGTAATGACGGGTTTCTAATATTGAGATTCCGATTGGCAATTGTAACTCTTATACATAACACATTCAAATGCATGTACAATATAAATCACGCAATTATCAAGCACCAAGTATGCAAGTATATTATATTTCCTCAAATGGATTCGCAAGAATTTGCTTGCAGGCGGCCCGGGAAGCCCATGGACTGGGCATGGCTTCGATAGTTTTCAACAGAAAAAGTCCCAGAGAGTGCGAATTTAGGCCTGCTTATAAGGATGTAAAAGTAGGCTATTATTTCTTGCATTTTGCGGATCATTATGAACTAAGGAAGAAATGCAACTTAGATTCATCAACTTTTAAAGATGTAAATATTTGATATACAGAAAAACCCAATCAAGCAATTATTCATCTGAAAGTGGTTTTGATTGTTCGCCAAGTGAGCAGAAATGAGCTTGTCTTGCCCATGTAGAATTCTGTGCATAAAATGAGGGATTACATTTTCCTGTTTCCATTCTATGTGAGTTTGCGTGTCAATTGTACTAATTTCCTTAATATTTAATGAATTTATTTAATAACTTACAAATCTCATCTCCCCGATCAATTGGAGAACGCTCCCAATAAGTGGATGCAATTTAGCCCTTTATGTATGCACCATCGATAGACAAATGCACAGAATATCATAAGCGCAAGGAATTCGTAAACCATTAATACCATTTCAGGACAAATTATTGTTCTCATTTTATCATTTGCGATCGAGTAAGTACCGCTAGACATGCACAAGTCGCAAGCATCTGATTCAAAGCAAAGGATAAGGAATGCGACATTCTAAACAGTTCCAAAAATCACTATGAGCTTCATGCACTCCTGCTACATAGCACCATAACATACAGAAAATGTCTGCAATAGACCAGTCATATAGAGAATGCAATTCTACAAACATGTACGTACACAAAAAATGTCAACTTAACTGAGTTTCATATACTCAAGAATCTGATACGTAGTCGGAAGTTGAATAGCATTTGTAGCAAACCTTATTCTGCCATTGAGTATGACAAATCGGAGATGGAACCTGTTTACCCTTGCCGGTCTGCTTGGTTATATAGATATTGGGGTACACGCTCGGTAGTGGTGTATTTCAAATGCATTGAATTACATGCATCGCACCGCAAGTATTCAAGCATGGCATGTCTCCTTGTGGGTCTGCTTTTTACACACTTTTCAACCGATTGTTTAAAGACAGCTGCTTTGAATGGTCGCGAAAAAGAGCTGATAATTAGTTAGGTTCTTAATAAAAATTACTGGTTTGATAGGTTTAGGCAGACAATTTCGCACTCATTGGTAGCTAAGGCTATCAGCAATTTTTACTAACCAGCAACACAGTTGGAAGTGGGTCAACGAAACTTGACCCATGACCCACCTGACCCACCAACTTTTAACGAAAACGTGACCCACGACCCACCTGAACCGCCACATCTTTGAACCACTTGACCCACCTGACCCATGGCCCACTTCCAACTCTGAGTCCAGCAAAATCTTCTAAATCTTTTTTTCGTCGACAGAAGTTACTTGATGAGCTGTTATTGATTCATGAACGGAGAGTAATGATAAGATTCTCAAAATTCTAGATCTCTATAAATCAACAATTTTTTCACCAAATCAAGCAATTGATGACTATTGAATTGTCCATTGCTCATTCATTCATGTGTTGAATTAATCATATGAAATTCAAAAAGTCATACGACAAGTCACAAAACAACAGAAATTCTAGAAAGCATTAAGAATTTATCAAACATATCATGAACATATCATGGAGGCTATTCTTCAGCAGAGACATTACCTACTCTGGAATCTCTTTTAATAATTTCTTTTCGTATTACAAGACGGGATTGTTAGGTTTTTATAGAATTTCATTCATGTGTTTTTAATTGAGCTCTTATGTTATATTTAAATGAATTTTCTGATCGCATTGTCTTTTTGTGATAACCCTGTGGAATAAAGCGAAAGCTCAAAGGCAATAGTCATTTTAACATTGGGCAATCTTTACACAGTTCTAAATTTTACAAAAATGTATTTTGGAAACAAACTCTGTGAAGACATTTACTTTCATGTACATGTACTGCGGCACTTGCAAGGAAGTACTATGCTGTTTCCTTCGTTGCCATATACTTCGAATGGAAAGCTGAGAGTTACGTGGGCACGGAATTATATTGTCTAAGACTGAGCGGGCAGTCTGATTCTGTGTACATGTACCCTACAGGCGTTCAATGTTAAAGTAAGTTTTACATGCACTTCATAATTACACTCAGCATTAGTTTACATTAGTGTTCCACAGACACTGGAACACCCGACCATTTGTTTTGGACATCTGAATTTCATTAGAAATATTCTACAACAAAGCTTCGTATACTTTGTTACGCAGAACCATTATAGAACTTATTATTAACATCCTTACAACGAGACTGCAGGAAGTGGTAATGAGTTCATCTTGCACCTGGCCATTTCGTTCTATGGATTCATGTGACACTTCTATCGCATCAACGTCATTGTTCGAAGTTCCCAAGGTCTAATTATTTCTTAAAATGACGATGTGATCACACTACATTATTAACAGTGTTGACTTTGCGTCCGTAGAAATCATTAACAGACGCAGCTTGGTAGGATAGCTAGTAGGATGGCAATATAGATAAATAATGCATTGAGCTTCATCACAAGCAAAGCTCACACTTGCATGTATTCACAATTAGTCTTATTTTTTTAATGCTGTCTGTGTTTTTCTATCTGATAGTGTATTATTAAATTATTGAAGCCAACAGAATTGAACATTGGTGCATGCTATCAAAGCAGAACAATTGCTCAGTCATATAATGCTCTTTACTGTTCTTGAAGTCTTGCAAGAGTGAATCCATTATTCCAGTCGGATTGCGCAGCCGAGATATGTTGAAATCAACTCTGCGTTGTGAAGAATCAGAACGCATGGCGAGGGAACATTCCTTTCAGTTGATGAAACTGGTTATACAGAAACTGTATGAAAAGTTGCAGCATAAGAATCGCAATTGTATGAGAAGACCGCTCTCAGAGATCGACCAAGAGAAGCTGCAGAAAGTCAAGTTCGACTTAATAAGCACTATTGCCAATAAATTATCTTCCTTCAAAAGTATCGCATAATTAGGATTTGAAGAAAATTCTACGTTGATGAACGGCTTCAAGAACATGCCATCAAGGACATTCGATGAAGCTGAACAGAGATTGCTGCTCAAAGGTCCAGGCTACGCCCCTCCACCAAGAGCGGTTTCAGAGCAAGCTCCCACCGTACTTGATGGGCAAATAGACAAGGCAGTGAAGAGATTGGAATCATGCGAACAACATGATCGCATGTCTTTATGTGGTACACTGAAGCATACCGTCCGATTCCAGTGCCTCAGAATCAAATGGAAAGATGGAGCACTATCAAAAATCTGAAAGCAAGTGACACTCTCTTTGCCAAAAGTGACAAATCAAAGCGAATCGTTTCATTGGGGAGTACAGCATACAAGAGCGGTATAACCCAGTTCAACTCAAAACAGTTTCAATCAAAAGCGAAACGTTACCACGATCCAGTCAAATCAACATTATCACGACTCACCTGTAGTGAACCATTACCAAGCAATGTCAAACACCTGCTGAAGGATCACAAGGATAGTCAACTGAAAGGACACCCTATTGTTGTTGCTGTGGATGCTCCTGCTACAAGACTTTCGCACTATCTGTCTGACAGCCTTTATACCTCATCAGAGTGCATGTCACAGCTCACACTGCTTCAACACAAGCATTTCTGGACTACATTCTTCCGATGAATCTTCGTGAAAGTGACAATGTCGCTTCTTTTGACGTCGCTGACCTACACGGTGGCCTTACCATAAGTCTCAGATTCTCTCTACTATTTTATGCCCCCGTCGGGAACGCATTTGTGTAAATATTACTTGTAAATATTTTAAATTTTCTCTTAATTCCAATGACTGCCTCACCCAATTTTTGTATATACTTCATTCGATGTAATATATGCAGTTAGCTCTTATGTGAGTGAGACCTGTTGTACGGTACGTTCTCGATTACGTGAGCATCTTTCTTACGATGCTCACATGTACATATAGACATTTTTTAAACTACTTGTCCTGATGTTTCTTTCATTCGATGGTCTGTTATGCATTTTAACCTGCGCAATGCTGACGTACGTAGAAGCGTCGAGCTTTGTGAAATCAATTCAAGAAATCCGTGTATATGTTCAATGCATGTCATCACAAATGTCATACAAATTGAGTCAAAGATGAAGCGTAGTGCATAATAGAATTTACGATCTAACATCATTGATATTTTTCCTTATTAACGTATTGAAGCAAAATTTGCCGATGATTGCTTGTGTTAGTTGCCAAGTAGTTCATTTTTAGCAGGGACTCTCAAAAATTACTCATTTTTTAAAAGGACGACTTATATCATGTGGTTTGTGGAACACACAGACATCATACTGGTACTTTGTTGTTTTCATACCAAATTCCTTCTTGATGGTGATTCCCCAATTAATTTCATAGCTGGACAGAAGACACAAAGATGATGAAATCTTCATCAAAGATAATCATTTAGGTAAACATGTGGTAGAATATTAACCACTACAAGAAGACATCAAACATTGCCCATGTCTGCCATACAAGACTATATATAGAATCATACCGATAGAGGACGAGTACCGGTAAGTGCTGACGGTAAGCCAGTATTGATTCCGGCTTAAGAAAACGCATCTCTGCCCAATTCGATAATGTCAATCATCAAAATAAACTGAATATTTCACATTTAACATTGCTTAGAATGAAATTCCTTATCAATAGGTTGGTATTATTGCAATATAACAAAATCAAGAATTTATTATTATCAGTTGGTATATTGCTGTATTTCTCTTGCAATTGCAATGTTGTTGAATAGAGTTATGCAGTACCATCAAAGTACAATGTCTTCCATTTCGAGTTCAGAAAATTACTACCTTCGCATCATTGATATTCAGCTCATTTCGTCTCAAGTTTCATTAATAAATGTTTTATTTGAAATCCATCACAAACAACGCCAAAGACAGGACATTTGCATTACTGACTTAATGCTTGGTTCAAATAAGAAATAATCGAGAAAGAACTCCAATGAATTCATTCATCTTCTCTCAATTCTCAATCATTCGACTTTACATTACGCTTCACCGGAATATAAGTTTTTTAAATTTCTTCAGGGAATGCTTGCGAGTTGTGACCTATCTCAGTTAATTGTCATAATAAGAAATTTTGTTTATGCTGAGTGCTACGGCGCTGTAAAAATATGCATGCTACTAAATCGCTAAAGATGATATTCAATGTATAATCTCTATATGAATATTGATGGTGAGTAATGGGCAAAAGACCGTTCCAGGACACCATAAAATTCAAAAAAATAGTATCTTTAAAAACGACATAAATTCATGAATTTAGTCTTTTTTCAGGTTTTTAAGACCTAAATACATGAATTTAGTCCATTCAAAAAGTACCATTTTTTCAAAAAATGACATTTTTAAAAACGACATAAATTCATGAATTTGGGCGTTTTTAAAAATACCCAATTTTCAAATTTTTCAAAATCTCAAATTTGAGAATTACAATCGGGCGAAGCGCGAAGCGCGAAGCCCTAGAACCTTCGGTTCGATTTTCACTGCTTAAATCATGACCGTTCTAGGACACCGAAAACCCGGACACCGAAAAAATCATAAAAGTTGAGAATTTCAAATTCATGAATTTTATCCATCTTTCAGGTTTTTAAAATATATCATGTGACTAAAAATATTTCTTTAAAAATGGATGAAACAAAAGTGGAAGGAACTTCAGAAATGGATGAAACAAAAATGGAAGGAACTTCAGAAATGGAAGAAACAAAAGTGGAAGGAACTTCAGAAATGGAAGAAACCTCAAGAATATATCCTTCGTTATCTCAATTAAAAATAAGTGAAATGGTTCTCAATTATTATTAAGATTAGAGCACTATGATAAATTAAGAAGACGCAATTATTACTTAGTCATTCTTCGTTATTGTATGCTCAACATTATTTAAAGTACTAATTGTGTGAACTAGAAGATCATTGTAACTCATAAACTCAAAATTATTCAATGAACCCGTACACTGGCTGATAATTGAAGAGAGACAGAGATTGAAGAGAGAGAGATTGAAGAGAGAGAAACGTCTAGCAGCTTTCCCCTAAAATTATCATGCTATATCTTGTCATTTCAATTTACCCATCGGTAAACTTTTGACATTTCAACTTACGCGTGCGTAAAGTTTTGACATTTCAATTTACCCCTACGTAAATTATTTTCAGAATCTGTTTTCAAAATCTATTTTCAAAATCCATTTGCAAAGTCTATTTTCAAATTCAGTTTTAGAAATCGATTTGCAAAATTCATTTAGCGTTTGCCAAACACATACGGGTAGTAAAGTACTTCCCATTGTGAAGACATGAATAGATTAAGCACATAAGAGTGCATTGACAATAAAAGCAAATGACAATAAAATTCTTCTTCTGAATTTAGAACGCATAGACGGCGACATGCGGGATAGTTGTTATGACAATTTTAAACAATCATTTTAACGATGAAACATATTTTACAAATGAAGTTCATGAAGAAAATGGTAATATATAAAACAATATAGATTAGAATCGGCTAAAGCCAGAGGAGCTTCGCTCCGATAATTATAATATAATCATTTCAAAATCGAATAAGTAGTAAGGAAAGACATCATTAGAGAACAGTTTTAAATCAATACCCCCTCCCTTCTGTCTTCTAGGGGTCCTTAAGAATTTTTTTTTATTATAAAATGAGCAACATAAATGAGTTTTTTAAATTATATGGAACACAAACGACAACGAATTTCGACCTAAAGAAAATCGCAAATCAATTAGGAATAAAGAATTTTCATGTTCTAATGAGAAACGAATTACAATTCCTAAAAAATAGACCAACAGGAACCTTCAGTTCCCGGAACAAAGTTCCGTCAATAATTGTAAATTTCATAACGAATCTTCACACTTCAGACCAAAACGGCGTACATTGGTCAGCAGGTATCTTTAGTAAAAAACGGAGATAATTATTATTTTGACTCATACGGGCTTCCACCTACAAATGAAGTAAAAGAATTACTTGGAACGGGAACATACAATACGTTTCAAATTCAAAAACCGGGAACAACTTATTGTGGACAATTATGTCTTT
>CAJQUW010005633.1:0-162382 GCA_907163375.1 Prostheceraeus crozeri | reverse complement strand
ATGATCAACGTGTTCATTCTTCCATGAATAATGACCTTTAAACATTGCATTACAATAGGTTTATGAGTAATATTTCAGTTTTAAGCTTTTTTTGCAAATATTGGATCCCAAGTGCAGAATGGAACCATTATCATGGCTTGTAGTATTCTTGATGCATTTGCTTATATAGATGTACAATTACTGCATTTTTCTGCACAAAATGTAACAGATTTTCAGTGCAATCACACATGCTGACAACATTTTCGTCAGACGTCATCATGCGATAACTGATCAAAATGGATTCTTTATCAAAGACATCAATATTTATAGAGAGAAAATGACTGAGATGGTAAAACTGAAAGCATCTTTAGAGCGAGCATGCGCCGATGTTTTAGTAACGATGGAATCGTCAGAATATCAAAGTCTGAGGGAGGGCGGCTTCAGGAACTGAAAAACAGCCGGCAAAGGAACGATGCGAACTAAAGATGGAAATTGTCAAGCCTAGAGCATAGTATCAATTGTATGCGAAGTCAGCGACCTCAGACTTGGACATAAATCACGCTGTTGGCATCGCAATACAGACTCAACCATAACATAATGCCGTTCACTGAGATATCGCGCAATTCGAAATGATTTTTCAACAGATGCATTAATGAGATGAAGTTTTTTCAACAATATGTTTGCAATCATTGCGGAAACAATAAATCTATGCATAAAATGGTTAAATCTAGAAAAGATATAAACATTACACCTTTTACATGCATACACATGTACGGCCAGTGTTGATAGAAGCCTGAAAAACCGCAAGAAGTAGGCCTACAACTTACAACAACATATCTTTGGGAGTATGTGAACAGGTCACTTGACCACATGCATCATGGCTTTCATTTGTTGAAGTCTTTGGGAAGTGAATCATAGCGAGTTCACTTCCTGGGAGCCACTTCTTGAGGAGAATTAAAGAAAGAATAAACCTTGTATATAATAGGAAGCACATGAGACACGGAGCCTTTCTTCCCTGTGGCCGAGTTGTCATTTGTCCCATTTTTGCGCTGAGTATTTAGCAAGAATGCAGAATGTACCGGCACCTATTTTGAAAGGCTTAGATTTGACCCGACCAAGGTTTGAACCCAGGTCTCCCGGACGCAGAGCGAGCACTCTACCACAAGGCCACAGCGCGAGAACACAATCGTCTTGACACATTTGGATAAGCGACTTGAGATAAGCATTGACAACGTCTCAAAGACATTGTATTTAAGCTACTCATGAATTGCAACATCAGGCGATTCAACTGTTCCATTGTATTAACTGTTGTTCAACTCCGGTGATAAAGTTTTCCGTTACAAAGATTTTCTGTCGACTGTTGTTTCATGGAAGTGGAAAGTTTGAGTACACGCAGATTGACAGCTGCCATGAATTATCCCTGCAAGACCAGAGACCTGATCCACTGTTGACTGCATACAGTCTGAACAGTCTCGCATAGAAAACAATATGTCCCTGAGTGCAACCAAAACTGTTGAACTCATCGTCAGTGCAAAAAAGGAATACCAAGTCGATCACATTTTCGTTGGAGACAGCTACATACGACAGATGGACTGTGTGAAGCTTCTCAGCGTAACTGTTGATAAACATTTAACTTTCAAGAATCACGTCGAACTCTGTAGAAAAAAGGCCATGCAAAGAATATTCTGGCTACGAACACTAAAACGTTATGGTGGCAGTAGTCAAGGACTAACTCGCCTCTATCACACGTGCATTCGGAGCATTTTTGAGTACGCATCCCCAGCGTGAGTACGCTCTTGAACTGACCAAAACACCTCAAATTATCACGCATTTGAACAAAATGGTCCTCACTCAATTTATGAAAATGAAGAAGACTCATCATCCTCTCCACCATCTTATCCCTGTCAGACAGGAAGACATCAGTCGGCGAGACACGAGAGGGTCGAACAGACTGCGAATTCCACGTCATCGTTTGATACGTCGAAGGTAATCCTTTGTGGTGTATGCCACACAACTTTATAATTCAAACAGTGTTGAGTAGCTTTTTATTTTTTATGTGATCAGTACTAACTGTCTGTAACTACAAATGATTGAATTCATTTGAGAATAAAAATCTCTCTCGCTCTCTCTCGGATAAACGAAACCACGAGAAAACTGTTCGACTGTTCTTACAAGCTTGTAGCTACTTGTTATGTCGAAAACGGCCGTCATGGAGCTTGTGGAGTGAGTGCCTAGTTAAAGTGTGCTATTTGTCATGCTAACATTGTAAATGACAAGTTATTGGTATGCAAAGGCAACCACGTGTCTGGAAATTGATGTGTCGCAAAAGAGAAGACATGACATTCTGACCGACAGTAAAGTCACAAACACTACTTTGGCAGACGGTTCGCTTTCAAAAGCTTTATCGATGCCGAGTGTGTCACATAACAGAAAGAAATGCTGTGAATTAATACTGTTACACATTCCAAGGTTCATCCATTCACACTGGAAGATCAACTGTCATTGTTCAAACGTATTCAGACAACGCTCCACTTCATCAGTGAGAAAGCACAGAGAATCATATTTCTACAGAAGACTCTCATCTGAGTCCCATACAATTTACAACGCCGATGTTCTTCCTTGATCCTGTGTGACAAGAAGAGGAATCGGGTAGAACTCAGCAGACGCGTAGATTCGGCATAGACCGTACATCGTTCTGCAAAAGTCTGATTCTTGTTAAACAGAAACAAGCAGAAACTTGTTCTGCTGGCCGTCTGACCCTCTACCAGCTGTAACTGGCAGCTTGAATACGCTCATTCAATATTGACATCTGATTGTCCAGCCTCTTCATTGATGACCATCGAAATAAGTGACAAATTGTTGTTGAAACTCCTGTATTTCTTTCTATTCCGCAACGTACTCGGCTAGCAACATCATTCAAATAAATTCAGTGTTTGAAGAATTTGCAAATCTTCTTATTTCTCGGACATACAACATATTCTCTCACTTTTTGGTGCGTAGACCATGAACACACGGATGCTAAGTAGGGTCTGCACGAATCTTCAACGTCGCAGCAGATAGCTGTCGTCTAGTTGGATAATATCACCATTACTTATACAGAGTTATAGACTCTCATGGATTGCATAAACTAATAACATGAATCGTGTTTATTTTACTCACATATTGAACACATACTTTACTCACAATGCATACAAGGATATGCTCAGTCACATTGATTATAAACCATTGCTTCTGCAACGACGGTTAATTCAATATTTAGCACCAACCTCCACAATTTTATAAATATTCAAATCTGCTTATCGAGAATGATAGATTCTGAGCATTATGCGGTATATCCACCTGCAGATTATATAATTCAATTTTCTTACAGATTCATACACTAAATCAGGAACAGTTGAGATGATAGCTATGTTTTGAAGCATTGTGTCCCGGCAATGCTATCTTTTTTCTTGCTATTGTGGAAAGGAATGAAACTGTACACTGTAAACCGTTGACTGACAGTTGACAGACATTTGTCCTACAAAATCTATGGTGTCGGTCATTGTTAGTTCTTGTAGGATGATTGCCACTGAACACCTGCAATATCTGACAAAAAGCGACAAAATGAATAGCAATGAATTTTAGCTTAAATTTCATCAAAAGTGTAGGTAATTGATTTATTAATGTCAAAATAAATCATGGTTTTTTCAACACAGTAATACAGATGGCCCAAAAGTCAAGCAATCACTAATCGAAAAATCAATCAATATTCAACAGTCTTTCTTTAGATAATTTGCATACAAAGCATCTGTTTCGATGTCGGTGGAGAACCTACAAATTCGCCGGATATAGCAGGATATTGAAGGTGACAAGCGTCGGTTGATTTTGTCAGTAATTTTGTAGGATAATTGTCAGTCTACGGCATACAGTTTACATGTACATACATGTATAATGACCGTGGTTATTTCGCACTGGTCTAAAAGATACGCTTTTCCATGAACCCAGCAGGAAATGGATCTCAGACATCTTCATCCGCTAAACGGCATCGTTTTCATAATTTGTTACCCATCTTGCTTCATGTAAGACACAATATATTTCTGATTTGATTGAGATGAATGTAAAATGAACTCACAACAACCCCAAACTCCATTATATGATATTCTGCTACAAATGAACAATACAAATGGGAAGAGGAAGCAAGTCAAAAGGAAGTCAGCGCGAGAGACATGACTGCAAAATTTGCTCTAACTCCAATTTGCCGACTCTGCGTTTATGAATTGACTGTCGATTGCATCGAGCGAGCGCTACGGAATTTCTCCTAGCTATTGAGGTCAAATTCTCTGTCAAACCTTCTGACATCGAGTTAATACTGTAATTATTATAGTGGATTTTATGATTTGTGTTTTAATTGGGCGAGATTTGAGTGAAGTTTGTTCTTGTCCGCTATCAACTGATCATTGCAATCTCAACTATTCTCAATGATACGAATTCAAACATTTCATCATTTCTACTGTTACCGCGGTTAGAGATGTCAAATAAAACAGAATGGAGTATAGCGATGAAGCGATATGACAGTGTGAATGACGAGACCCTTCTGAGGCTCCTTGAAATATCCGTTGCCTCAACGAAATCAGCGGAATTCAAATGGAGAGCCTTATTTCATTCACAAACGGAGTGATTCAGTACAGGTGGCATCGATGAAATGTGCCACTGACCTGAAATGCATCTTCCTGTTGTAATACGGAAGTCACACGTCATGTTCGGAAAAGCAAGATTCAAAAGCACAAAATATTCAGGTGTTTCAAAAAGCACTCGCTAGTTAAGGAGAAGCAAATCCAACAAGCACACGTCTCCATTGGACTTTCTGATAGTCTGGATCGATATTTGTCTGATGTTTTCAAGTGTTCTCTTCGCATTGCTCTCCATCACATCACATATACGGCCTATTGCAGAACTCGGGGTTAGCATAACTGCGAGCTAAGTTAACCTTCACTCATTTAACTGGCAGTTACAACAGCAACTGCGAACGTGTTGCAGAAGTCGCAGATAAAATAACTGGCAGTTAAACATGGAATTCCCTTGCACACACATGGTTGACCCAGTTAACACAATTTGACGTCACTGTTTCCCTAACAATAGGGGAGTGATAACGTCTCTGCTCTCGTCTGGTATCTCTGGTTGGTTATGCGTTAGCAAAGTTTGGTGCATAGGGGAATACATTTCACTGCCCGAGAAGAATAAATTGTTCAGTGAAACCAGGAGAATACGTACATGTACAAAATGAGCAAGCGACAGCGCAGTGACAACGACAACGATGCAGAAAAGAATCGTCTTATGGATATTGTTGAAGAGTCTCAACTGGTCGACATCATAGAAAGCAAAGTGAAGGATGCGGAGACTTCGAAGAAGAAGAAGACCTGGATTGAAATTGAAACAAAATTCAACTCACTAGCCTATTAAAACTCTCAGTTTCGTTTTGTTCCATCTAATCATCTATCATAACAGCAGCTAATATGCAATTCATAGACAGAATTCATAGATAACAATTTCGTAAGGATAATGATCATGATATCAAATACGATTACTTTCAAATAATTCTGCAGAGTTACTTTTCACTTTTCAGTTTTGTTGAGTCTGAAGACAAGACTCTCTCTCTCTTAGAGTTTGAAATTTCGAAAATTGAAGCAAGTTCAGTGTTTTAGATGAACACCGTAGTAGTGATAAATGCAATTTAGACAACATGTAGTATTATTTTCTGTACCTATGCTGCAATTAAGTCATAAATTGTCCACACAGTGTGGATAGTGAATTGTCTACCTAAATTGTAATCTTTGAAAATTGAACTGAATTTGAACTTTTAGTTGAACTGTTGTAGCAGCCTTTCTATCAATACGTTTATAAAATTCAATATTTCGAGCAATAGCTTAATAATGCGTGTTTTCCCGAGTATCACATTTCTGTATTTCATTTGCTTTGCATTACGACGACAAATATGGTAATGTGTCGACTTGTACGTCTCCACATGTTTCGCTTGATAACGAGTCTACTGACATTGAAAACCAGTAACCGAATAAGAATTTAAAATTATAAAGTGTACTTGAAAGCAGGGTGAAAGAAACTCACAGAAAGGTGTTGCTACATGTAAAATAGGAATAATCAGTTTAGAGCTTTAAATATATTGAAGCTTTAAAAATATTGAGTTGCATCCTCAGTTGAAAACTGGGAACAGACCTGAATAGCTGCCATTTCATCCAATAATATGAATCATCAGCAGGCCTAGTTCACATCTCTCAACATCGACCGAATTTCCTACTTAAAGTTGTAGCCATGCCCGGGTAAATTTTGGATGTGAATTAACTAGTTAGCGAAATTTCGACGGATATTCATCAATTATCATTTGAAACACACTACTGGCAAATCGCCTAAGTTAGTGCTCCTGCCGGCGCTTTAGGTTGAAGTAATATTTAATTAATGAAGGACCGTCGAGATTTCATTAGCTTGCTCATTGCAAACCTCAGGCTAGAAATTGTTTACCGACCAGAGATGGACTTGGGCTACGCCTAGGCCATTGGTTTTGTACTGTTGGGCCGACTTCGTTCATCACGGTTATAAGAATATTGTTTTGTTGATACCTTGCGATTCATCATTAAGTAGAATAATTATTAAGTTTCGGGTCGGGTTCATTATGGTTCGGGTTCAGATTCGGGTGGAAGGTGGTCGGGTTTCAGTACACAGCTGTTGCACATTGACACAGTCGGTCGCACCTGCGGGTATCTTGCGTGGTGTAAGATAAAGAGCCGATTCATCCAACTCTCAAAACTTCAGGACCGATTGATCTGAAGGGCAAAAATATTTCCAGAATTCTCTGTCGACCTGGGAAAGAACCCTGCGAGGAGAGCACAGTGCCCTAGCCATCCTTTGAACAGTATGTTCAACGTTGAATCCAGCAGGTACTCCAGTCGACTTGGGCTGCAGCAGTAGCCGCAACGTGGTGTCGAAGACCGGCCGTTCGGCTGCTCATTTATCAAATACGATCACTTTTTGTCATTTGCTTACTTTCCGATCAGACGTGTAGCCTAATTGCTTCCTATTGTGATGTAATGTCATGTCCAAATATCACTGATATGCAATAAAGCTACAGGGTGTTTCATATTTACCTGCCTGTTTTACTGAATGCAGTGATTCCTAGACCGACCACGATAACTGCTTTGCGAGAGAACACAATTAAAGGATGCAAGCAACATACCGAATGCATGTGTAAATGCTGACGGTTGTCATTTTGAGCATTTTTAAATGTATGTTTTGCTATGGAATGTGTTGTTTTATCATTTACTACCGAGCTCAATCGTTATTAGTTCGATTTTTAAAATTTCACAAAATTTGGCAGGTAATTATGAAACATCCTGTATTATTATCTCTAGATTTGTCAGAAAGACATTTACGTGGCGGTCCATTTTTATCTGTCATAGATACTCATCACAAAAATCCATAATTTTCACATTGACATTTTCCAGACGAGAACTCGGCCTTGGATTAGAGAAATCTGGCTTTCTTGTCATCAAGAGTGGATCGACTGTACATCGTACGGATGTGCTGAAGGTGAGTTTCATTCATTCAAATCCTCCCCTATCCACATTCAGAAGAGGACTGAGAGACGCATTATATTCACATGATTATGGACCTTTCAATATCGGCATTCTCCTCATGATGTCATAATAAAAACTAGGACGATAATCCTGTTCGAAAGCCATCTTCTAAAGATTGGTTGTGTCGACATTGTGACAAGATGGAGACAAATGACCTCCAGTTAATGTTGTTGTTTCATTATTGATGACCTTATTTGTTCCTGAATAATAAAAGGACCGTAGGTTTATTTTCTTACCGATGATGTGGGTAGACTACTGGTACATTTATGAGAAGTCTGGATGAGGTGTACATACTCCAGTGTGCATAGCCCTACTACAGTATGATAGATATCTACTTTCTTACGTTAAATCACAGTAGCCGGAACCACCAAAATGACTTTACAAATGCATTCGTAATTTTACAGATATAATTGAATAAAGGTCATTTGCTTGAGTTTTCATACATTAGTTTATAGAATATTAGATATGAATAAGTTTCCGTAAAACCACAAAGGAATTTCAAAAGCAGAAAATTTGGTGCAGGAGGATGCCTCTTCCCTATCGTGGAGAGCGTGGACTTGCATCGATTGCTTGCAGTTGACAAATACCGATAATTATAGCTGCACATCGATATCAATATAATTGTAAGTAATTGCATTCATTGTTTTTAATATCTCAGGGGGAAATCATGCCCTTTCGGTTTTTATATTTTCAGGCCGGAGCGAATAATTGTTTGGAAGCATCATTTCATGACTTTTCTTAGCGTTTTGTTGACTTTCAGTAGTACCTACTTGCTTATATACCCACAATATTTTTACCATAAAAAATTACGAACTCACTTTTCTGACATTATTGAATTTTTACGTTGATTTGCGACTTTTCCCGCTGAGAAAAGATATGGTTGAGTAATAAGCTTATCAATAATCAGATATTTTCCACCTCGCTACGATTACTGATATTGCGCACCGTATGTTCTCTACACACTACTTATACATTCATCTTCAAACTTCAACAACTGAGCGAATCCGACAAACCTCTCTAGATTTAGCTTGTTGAGGGCGGAATTTCCATGGAAAGCTGCGAAGATGCTGAATTGAAAAACAGCCTCAAACCCTGAGGACGACCTGTGCTTGTGCAATTCACAAATGAATTTACGGCAACTCGGCAGTTACACTACTATAAAAATAGGACCAACTATGCTCTTCATCGGCACCTGACAGAATGATCCCATCCCGTCCTCATCAGGTGGTTATTAGTAATAACAGTGATGAAAATCTATTTCCCAATGTTTGCGAATCACATTACGAGAATTAGAAAAGAACTTACATTTTTCGACAATTAAGAAAAATAAGTTTTGAATTTCAAAATGATATTTATGGTAACATGACCAGCTTTGTACTGTACGTAAAACCTACACCACGATCAAAGAGAACATGAGCGAAGTGGTTGCATCCTACTGCGCTGTGTCAAATAAGATGATTAGTAGATATGAAGAGATATAATGATCCCCAGCTTAATACACCGAAAAGAAAACAAGCAGGGTTGGTTGATACAAGATAAGTGACACTGAAGTTATGGATCAGAGACAGTAAAAGGTGGAATGTAATTGCTGTAATTGGTCGCAATTGATTGTAGGAAGAAGGCAACTTCCACTTCTTGATCACTAAATGTTTTGCTGTATTTTAATTTTTGCTAAGCTGCATTTAATTGATTAATAAACGGCAGCATTACACGAGCATGTCGGCGACCAGTGTTATTTCTATATATTCTACAAAGATTATAAAGACGAGAATAGTTTCAAAATAGATGTGCAGGATTCTCTATCATCCAGCAGCACTGACGGGCCCTTCCAATGCGAAATGCAGTGCTTACGGCTGATGAATTTTGTGTTTGAATTTTTCAAGTTTGAGGAATGTTTCCATCTGTCACTGTTAATATCTTACAAACCGAAGATGACCCTTTATACCCTTGCTTTCAGACACTGTATGAATGTATTAAGAAGTCATTCATTTCATGTTCATGCAGTAGTTCTGCGAGTCTTCTCAATGTCCATTATTATGTTCAATTTTTCACTTTTAGGGTCTAGATTACATTCAGATGTATCATCAGGACATCGGAGGTCTCATAACAGCTGAAGGAGATCCTCGTGGGCATGTATCAGAGAATGGTGAGTCATGGAATACGGCAATAAGAATTTTACAACAGGATTTACTTATTCTTTGAATCAGCAAGCTGAATAATGAAAAGCTGTTTTTACGAGGGCTATTTCTTAGCTAATATATTTGCCTGTGATTTAGCGTATTTAGGTTCAATTATCAAAAGCTGTAGTACTTACTGAATACACATGTCGTCTGTTATGAGAAGCTACATTGCATCTTTAAGCTCAGAACAGTCTGAAATGGAATTTATTGGGAAAACTTGCAGCCATATCCGGAGTAAATTTGTAAGCAATTTTTGACTTGAAAAAAGGCAAGAGCGTAATTCCTGCAATAGTGATGATGAAGCGATTTATTTATAATCGGGACTTTTGATGGTGCAATTTAGTTTCAGAATGCTATTAGCAGAGTAAACTTGTAGCAATGTGTATTATATCATACAATTAATCACAATCATTGACAATTACAGTCTCGTTGAATTTGAAATGAAATAAGTTCAAAGTCTGACATGCTTGTATGCAGTATCTTTCAACAACACATTTTTGTTATGAATTTTTTATATTAATGCTTATATTTCAACGACTTTTCAACGACGTTCGGCCAAATTGTTCTCACCGGGACGTTTCTCACTTTATACTTGAAATATCATTTTCCGTACGGGACGTCAAATTTTCCATTGTGAAGAAATATCCATGCATTAAATTGCTATGAAAGAGTGTGATTTAGACATAGCACATCATAGATTATTATTTTTAAATAGTGCCAATGACCACCTTCTCACAGGTTTCACCGACCCAGCTAAATTCCATGCAAGTTCAAGATAAATCATGAACATTCAATGACCATAGATAGCGGAACCAATTTCAATTTTACGTGATCAATGCAAAGAAACACAAGGTCGCATCCAAGTTACATCTAATTTCTATGGAATAAACACAAAGCGAACTCATGCAATGTACAACTGTAGTGCTTCATCTCATGCATTCAAAGATCACCATAGCTCATCAGATCATGATGCGCAACCTGGAAGAACAGTCCAGGTACTTGGAGTTAGTTGCTTATTTGGTCTTGTGTTTTTTGGATGCTAGTCATGCTTCCAAACAAAGTAAAGATCAGAACACTGTCATCATTTAGCAACCTTTTGATACAGATGGCAGCAGCATCAGCTTCATGTTGAGCATTCGAGTATGTCTTTTATATACTAAATCAACAAAGATGTCAGATTGCAGAGCGCGTTTTAATATAAGTCTATCTTTTTGTTTTATAATTTTTCATATTATATCTTCACACAATTTTCAGAATGTCTTCATTTTGAAGATGTGTTCTGTCAAAGCTGTACAAATTACAATCTGAAATGCGTGGAATATTTATCAATGTAGTCTATGACATATTAAGGCACTTTTACATTGATCTTTGTAGTCCTTTCAGCTACAATACCACACAGCTCCGACAAAGATGTTTTTGTAACAACATAGTGCCATGATCTTGAGAACTGTCATCATTCGAAAAAAATGAACAAATTTAACATCATCAGCGCATTCAATCGCAATAGCTCTGCCGATACGATCAGCAAGGAACATATTAAATAGGATGGTCCGAATACGGATCCCCGGATGACACCACTTACAATCTTTATACACCTAACACTATTTGGGAGTGTCCTATAATGTAGTCATTCAGCCAATCTAACATATTGCGGGATTATGTCACGAAGTGTTTCACAAATTGGCATTCGGTGTCCATTAACGTCTAACAAATTGCCAGGTCATATTTCAAAGTGTTACATAGATTGGTTTTGGTGTCTTCCATCCCTTGATATTCATCTACTTTTAATTAAATTAGTGGTTTTGTTCTTCTGGTGAAAGCGTGACATCAAATTTTGTCTCATGGAAATCGAACATCATCCCAAAAACGTTCAAATGGGTCATCACCAAAAATTGGATATGAGTATTATTTCAGATTTTCAGCTTGTTCAGGAATACTGCACGTTCCGACGTTTTCGTAGTGTTCTAATGAGAAGGATGGAAGCAGCACGCGGCACATGCATCAAAGCTAAATTGGGACGATATTTTGCTTTGAATAATTATTTTGAATGTTTTCCTAAAATGTTTTTTATTCAAAATTATGCGATGAACTAAAGAAGCAAATATCAAGAAATTGCGCTTTCAAAGCAGAAGTTGCAATCACATGGAAAAATGAAATTGACAGTCTGCTGTATGATAGGGTTAACTCTTCTCATTTTTATGCAAGGAATACGAAATGCGAAATTCTAACTTGCCTTCATCCAAATAATTAAGCCAATTTTGTCTCTGTTCTATTTTCAGACTTCTTTTCAGAGGCACAAAAACAATTTAGCGCAATCGTGGCTCATTCCTCCAAAACAAGAGGATCAGAAGAGCTATGCGGTCAACTTCTATAGAACTCGTTGATTATATTCTTCCTTTTTCCATTTTCATTCTTTCTCTGCACTGCGAGAGTATTTCGGTTAGAGTAATTTCTCATCTCACAAAATGTCGTCTATGCCCTGATTCGAAGTTCTCTCGCAAACCCATCAGCTCCAGCAAGATAGCCATATGTTGTAGACGATTGATTGAGATGTTTCTAAAATCACATCATTCAAAAGTCATCAGCATACAGAAGAAGAGAGACATGGAGCATTTGTCCCTAAGCACTCCCGTCTGGAACGCTGCTGCTATGCTCAACCCACAGAATTAGATTCATCTGCGCGCGCTAGAAAGGAAGGGTTATATGTAACCTTAATATCGAAATGGCACATCACAGAATTAGACAACTTGCTCCCTCTCGAATGGATAATTCGTGTATCCTTTGCTATTGGAAATGGTAAACAATAAGCTGTCAACAGAGGACAGTAGAGCCAGTGAGAGATGCGTGCGTGCTGTGATATCACTTCGAACACACCAAAACACACATCGTCTAACTAGCATTCGATTCGATGTACATTGTAAACCGTTGACTGACAATTGACAGACATTTATCCTACAAAATCTATTTTGTCGGTCATTGTTAGTTCTTGTAGAGTGGTTGCCACTGAACACCTACAATATCTGACAAAAAGCGGCAAAATGAATAGCAATGAATTATAGCTTAAATTTTATCAAAAATGTAAGTAATTAATAAAATTACATCAAAATAAATCATGGTTTTGCCACACAATAATACAGATTGCCCAAAACTCAAGCAATCACTAATCAAAAAATCAATCAATATTCAACAGCTTTTGTTTAATTAATTTGATTACAAAGCATCTGTTTCGATGTCGGTGGAGAACCTACGAATTCGTCGGATATCGCAGGATATTGAAGGTGACAATCGTCGGTTGATTTTGTCGGTCTACGGTTTACAATGTATGCATTATACAGTGAGGAATGCCGAGGAGAGGATGTGAAAACATCAAGTGAACTAATTTTCGTGTACCTGCTACTTTTTTTAATAATGATCGGAAGGGCCAATATTATGGAGAAAACTTATGCGCAATGATCTGAATTCTTCGAATCTGAAGGAATTTTGGCAATCGAAGCACTTTGCTGGAACTCACATTAATCCGCAAGCGACGCACAACTTTTTTCCTATCTCCATAAGGTACTAGGAATTCCTTTTTGCCCACTTAATAGGTTCCTCGATGTGCCGGCGATTTCGTATTAACCACACTTGTAGCAAACCGAAGCAGATAAACAAAATATTTAATTCTGTGCTTCAACCATTTATGTTCATAGCAAGCGTGCAGTGATCGCTGAAACAAACATCTTGAAATGCAGATTGCATCATCAGGGTGTGTCATTCGCCAACAAATATGTATTTGCTCGTATTTGCGTGTTTATGCATGTCAAAGAGAGGAGAGAGGAAGATAGAAAAAGAGAGCTGCGGAATAAACCCTAAACATATCTTAGAGTTTAGTAAAAATAGGCTACACATATTGATACCTGAATCAGTATCTTTTTTATATTAGACGCCAGACAATAATAGTGTATTTCATCGTTTCCATTGTGCTTAATTCATTTTGCAAATAATTAACTCATGATTCCCAAAGCGGTGCATTTTACAAAGAGTCATCACAGGACAAAGTCTCTGATTCATAAGCTGGTTTTCATAATTCTGTCTGCTAGATAGTTTGATGTCTCTTTTTGCAGCATCATCGTTATCCCAGCATAATTCTACGATTCATTTCATTGAACTGCAGACATCAGCTATAATTATATTCTGCAATGTACTGAAAGGCAAATTGTCTCATGCTCTCGTTGCGCAGGAATATTAATCGAATCTCACTTAGGATGCATCTTATGATGACAAAATCTCTGATTAAGAGTTTTTTACCAGATATATCCGTTGAATATTGTCAACATTTGTGAACTCATGTTCGAGGACAAGGTGCGCTTCGAAGACATCATTCAGCAGTCAATCAGATGCATCTTGTATTCATATGGCTTGCAGACGCACAGCTTTAAAATAACAGTTAGATATCGGACCGCGCTGTGCTGGATCTGCGAGCAATTATCGGACCCTTCGTGTGCTCCAGACATTGAGCAAAATTCGGGGCCGGTCCGATGAAACTAATGGTCTTCGCATTAGGGAGATCTCTGTCTATTGCTGGACGTATCCCAATGAAAATAAATGAGCGCCACTCTCGATAACTTCCCGTGTTAAAAGCATAAATGCAAGCGTTAGCAGCATTATACTAAGCGAATGCTTAGACTGATCTGACCTTGGCATTCTAAATCAGTGGCGTAGGCAAGGGGGACATCCCCCGAAATGAAATCTGAACGGGGAACAATCTTTGATTTATACGAGGACATATTAACATCATTCTATGTCGAATTATTAATTTATTAATGTGAGAATCTGAAATCCTACAATAGCGCGCTTGGTTAATTATCGCATTTCCCCTGTTGCTCAACGATCGCGAAAGATGTTCATTTCTGTGAGTCAGATAGCTGGTCAGGCGCCAATACTAGTTGTACTTTCACGGACGTCTCGATATGGCTTGTAGCCAGGACACGACACGATTTTGCGACACCCATAAGTAGAGGCCATTCACGACTGGGTATATAAACGCCTGTTCTATTTCGCTCTTGCTTCCAATTACACATGTATCGAATGATGAGCCACTTATATTAGATCAATATTGTTAGACTTCATTCTACGCTTGTGGCTGTCATCGATAATCTTGTATATACTGTATGATTTTATGTTAATCATGTATCATGAACGATCAATAAAAGACAAAATCAGATCCTACTCAAATCAGACATGAATGAGTAGTAGGGCTTCTTCTGATTTACGAAATTATTAAGTATTGGCTTGCATTAATTACATTAGGCCACATTTATTTCCCCCGGAAATGAAATCCTGGCTGAGCGACTGTTCTAAATATATAATTCTCAATATAATTCAGCTCACAAGAAAATAGTTGAAAGTCACCTAATGCGATATTCGATAGAAAACTTACGGTTTTTTCATAGTATTCCTCTCGTAGTTGTAAAACTATGACTTTGCCATTTAGATCGTCAGAATAGGATCACCTTTCACAAACTAGATTCAGTCTTGAAGAAGCGAGCGTTCATTTATCTTTATCTTTATCTTTATTTGAACAATGCACTTCCAATGCATCTGTATGAAAAAACGGGAAATCATAATTAATCAATTAATTCTGGAGACATAGGAAAAGCTGCATTTTTCACATTACTACGATGCTTTACCTAATTTATAGGTTACTTGCAATATGCATATTACTATGTATTATGTAGATACAATGAATAAGCATGCATCTAACTTAGCAAAAAAGTTACTGCGAACTCATAGTTGAATTGCATAAGCTTCCACTTGGATCTAGAATAAGATGAAAACTATTTATTTTAATATGAATTAATATTCAACAAGACACAAGGAAAAGAAGGGCTAATCACATTATGTGCTCTATTCCAAAGTCATATTTTCTTTGACAAAGAACGGCACAACTATTCTGATACCCAAATACCGCACCACAACATTACTTAACCACCTCCTTGAATCTTTGACGGATAAGTCCAATTTGGGTTTGAATCACTCCAATATCTCCAATTTCGATGATTTCTTTCACCGTTAACAGAAAGATTGGCTTCGTCTGTGAAGAAAATCATCAAAGAGAAATTTGGAGATTCTTCCAAGTGCTCTAAAGCCTAATTACAGAACTCCACCCGTCTGTCGGGGTCATCTTCACTAAGATATTGTAGCATTTGCACCTTGTGCGGATGCCATTTGAAGGCATCCAAAATTCGAAGAACATGGCGCTGACTAAGTCCATGTTCTTGTGATAGACGACCAGATCTTTTGTGAAGACTTTTGGAAAACGCAGCTAAAATTGAAATCTTCGACGCTTCATCTGTGACAGACGGACGTCTTCCACTTCTTTCACGGTCTTTGACACTTCCAGTTTCCTTAAATTTACACATCAGTTTTCCAACGGCTACATGTGTAATTGGTGGTCTTTCGGGATCTCGACGATTGATATCATCTGCCATTGCTCGGCAGCTCCCGATAGAGGCGTGCAAAACGAAATGAATGCGTTCTTCTTTCGACAGTGCCATAACTGGGTGGCAAAGCGCTATGGTAATGAAGTAATGCTTTAAATGTCGAGCATGTGAATAAGTGATATCTTTCTTGAAGTTGAATTGAATAGTTTTTCAATCAATATCTTAGACATCTGTACAATTGAATATTTGAATTGTCTGTATTGCTGAAATTGACTTGTAGTTAAATGAATTCGTCATAGAAATTCGTATGGTGCATCAAGCTTACGCAAAAGTGGAGAGATTCAGAAAAGTGGAGATATGTCAGAATCAGAGTATATTCCCTATGTCTCCAGAATTACGCCTCATTATATCGAAGTGCACGCGTCATTGCCAGCTGCATACTGACTCACTGGATTTATTGATATTGACGTTTTGTCATATTAGTACTCAACAAGTATTTTAGTACTTCTGAGGTACTCAGATTCATACTTAAATAATACAGCGTAGAGTAGAAGACTATTTATAATAGACTTTCTTTGTACATTTTCAAATCGTATATTTGAGTTGAATTCAGTGTGGGTTAACTAACAGCTTTCTTGTGATGACTGCTCAAAACATGTCGTTTATCAAAGTTACTGTATATACTATCAATTTACCTGACACTCAAAACATCATTTTTTGAAAAAACGAGGAATCATATCTACACCGTAAATCGCTGGATACGAAAAAATTACATACAAACATATACCAAATTCACATACAACTTGAAACTAACATTTGATACAAAATTCTCGTATGTTATTTATGAAATGCCTTAGACTTGCATGTATCAAAATCGAATTTAGTATTGTAAGTTTGACTCTTAAATGTCATTATCTCACTACTTGCAGAACAGTAGTAGCATTAGTGTGATCTTTATTTACAAAAGGCCTTAAATCAACATATATCAGACATCATTGATGCTTTCCTTTAACATAATGCTGGTATGGCTTTAGTATGTAAAGCATACCACATTTGAAATAACATACGAAAAACATACAAATGTATACGAAATTATGTCAAAAAATATCTTGGTATGCATCCTTCGTATGTGATTGGTATTGAGCGATTTACAGTGTATAACCATGATAATCATTGTTCTATGAAGGCAAACACCAATGGCGCTTGATTTTTGAAACAATTTTGGTAACAATTGAATATTCAAGCATATAAAATATACATTGAATATTTCATTATTAATCTTTAAATGAAGTTTTGTTATGTCTCCTTTCAATTTTATATTCATATCCATTGTGATTTAAGAGACTGAATTATATGTGTGCGGAGTTGGCATATTTAAAAAAACCACTTATAAACCCGTGGGTGGGTTTTTGGGGTTTTTCAATAGGAATTTTGGTGGATTTTTTTAATGGGAGGTTTTTTTTGTGTTTTACTGTTTTGTTATGTGTTACGTCTTGACCATACACAGCCTACCCAACTTTGAAGCTCCATCTGGTGAATGAGCGTGGTTTCAGACTTTTGTTTGTAGTTGTAGAGATGTCTTACTCTGATAAGTAAATTTTTATAGCAATTCTATATTGCTGTTTCTGGTTGCTTTCACGATTGCAAGAGTTTCCATTCCTGTTTAGTATTTTTTTGTAATAGCCACACTTATTGTAATGAACATTTTTGAATCATTGATTTTATTAGGACGAAATCATACACGTGATATTATGCGCTGAGTTGTATCACCAAATTTGTTTTCATTGGAATATATACTAAACTACTGATCTCAAAATTACTTACAATTTCATGTGGACACATAATTATTAACCCCTTTAGATCAACCATACGTTAAACCTGCATTACATGTATGTCTTCTTATGTCATACTGAAAGAATTGTCTCGGTTGTATAAAAAGAATAAGACGTGTATTTCAGATAGTGAAGAAATATGTTCTGAGTAGTTTGATACTTAAATTAGAATACATCGTTGAGCTTCCGATTTGGCATCGGATATAACCTATTATCAATATCAATTCGATCGTACGTCTATCAATTCGTGAATGTATTAAAAAAGCTACCTATTTTGGGTTTTTCAAATAGGGGTCCGTCTTTTACCAACACTGCATGTGTGTGATTTTAGTGATCAGTCAGAGTTACATGACATAGATGATATCAGCAAACCTTCATTTGATCGAGAAAAACATAAATTGAAAAATTAGACATGTCATATTTCTGTTCACTTTCATGTGCATTGTAACAACTTTGATGGTAATATCCACGTCCACTATCCTTCCAAGCCAACTGCGAAGGTTCGGTAGAAGATATTTTTATCGGAGAAATGTAGACTGATTTATTAATTGCGTCTATAATGACAGTCCTGACAATGACAAATCATCTGTCTGAAGTTATTTATGTTGCCTGGAAATGATAAATAGTCATCTTTCGAATCTATCAAACCTTATTCTATAGAATTTTGGATGAATATTTCACAAGCGTTTGTTTTGTGCTGATCAATTTCAATTCGCCTGCGCTTACTGACACAAGTTGGTCAAAAATTCATTTCTATGATTCCGAAACTGAACTAGCTTAACATCATGACATTGTCACCTGCGTTATCAGGAACATTTGATAAAATACAACAATTCATAGGAACTATTGCATCAATATTGAGTTTTTCATCATCTCATAAGATTTTGGTTGCATGAAGGCATGTGAAGTAAGTGGATGTTGATCAAAATCATGGCATTAGGTTGTCATTCTGTAAGAGTGATTTTCCGTTCATTCAAAGTCCTTCGAGGATGTTTGAGGTGTGATTCTTATGATTCTTAAAAGAGGGGGGATGCAGGGACTCGCGTAAACTAACATGCGATTCTCAGATTCATATTTCTATTGTCTGATCATCAGATTCATATTTCTATTGTCCAATCATCAGATTCATATTTCTATTGTCCAATCATCAGATTCATATTTCTATTGTCTGATCATCAGATTCATATTTCTATTGTCTGATCATCAGATTCATATTTCTATTGTCCGATCATCAGATTCATATTTCTATTGTCTGATCATCAGATTCATATTTCTATTGTCTGATCATCAGATTCATATTTCTATTGTCCAATCATCAGATTCATATTTCTATTGTCTGATCATCAGATTCATATTTCTATTGTCTGATCATCAGATTCATATTTCTATTGTCTGATCATCCAATTCATATTTCTATTGTCTGATCATCAGATTCATATTTCTATTGTCTGATCATCAGATTCATGTTTCTATTGTCTGATCATCAGATTCATATTTCTATTGTCTGATCATCAGATTCATATTTCTATTGTCTGATCATCAGATTCATATTTCTATTGTCCGATCATCAGATTCATATTTCTATTGTCTGATCATCAGATTCATATTTCTATTGTCCAATCATCAGATTCATATTTCTATTGTCTGATCATCAGATTCATATTTCTATTGTCTGATCATCAGATTCATATTTCTATTGTCTGATCATCAGATTCATATTTCTATTGTCTGATCATCAGATTCATATTTCTATTGTCTGATCATCAGATTCATATTTCTATTGTCTGATCATCAGATTCATATTTCTATTGTCCAATCATCAGATTCATATTTCTATTGTCTGATCATCAGATTCATATTTCTATTGTCCAATCATCAGATTCATATTTCTATTGTCTGATCATCAGATTCATATTTCTATTGTCTGATCATCAGATTCATATTTCTATTGTCTGATCATCCAATTCATATTTCTATTGTCTGATCATCAGATTCATATTTCTATTGTCTGATCATCAGATTCATGTTTCTATTGTCTGATCATCAGATTCATATTTCTATTGTCTGATCATCAGATTCATATTTCTATTGTCTGATCATCAGATTCATATTTCTATTGTCCGATCATCAGATTCATATTTCTATTGTCTGATCATCAGATTCATATTTCTATTGTCCAATCATCAGATTCATATTTCTATTGTCTGATCATCAGATTCATATTTCTATTGTCTGATCATCAGATTCATATTTCTATTGTCTGATCATCCAATTCATATTTCTATTGTCTGATCATCAGATTCATATTTCTATTGTCTGATCATCAGATTCATATTTCTATTGTCTGATCATCAGATTCATATTTCTATTGTCCAATCATCAGATTCATATTTCTATTGTCTGATCATCAGATTCATATTTCTATTGTCCAATCATCAGATTCATATTTCTATTGTCTGATCATCAGATTCATATTTCTATTGTCTGATCATCAGATTCATATTTCTATTGTCCAATCATCAGATTCATATTTCTATTGTCTGATCATCAGATTCACATTTCTATTGTCTGATCATCAGATTCATATTTCTATTGTCTGATCATCAGATTCATATTTCTATTGTCTGATCATCAGATTCATATTTCTATTGTCTGATCATCAGATTCATATTTCTATTGTCTGATCATCAGATTCATATTTCTATTGTCTGATCATCAGATTCATATTTCTATTGTCCAATCATCAGATTCATATTTCTATTGTCCAATCATCAGATTCATATTTCTATTGTCTGATCATCAGATTCATATTTCTATTGTCCAATCATCAGATTCATATTTCTATTGTCTGATCATCCAATTCATATTTCTATTGTCTGATCATCAGATTCATATTTCTATTGTCTGATCATCAGATTCATGTTTCTATTGTCTGATCATCAGATTCATATTTCTATTGTCTGATCATCAGATTCATATTTCTATTGTCTGATCATCAGATTCATATTTCTATTGTCCGATCATCAGATTCATATTTCTATTGTCTGATCATCAGATTCATATTTCTATTGTCCAATCATCAGATTCATATTTCTATTGTCCAATCATCAGATTCATATTTCTATTGTCTGATCATCAGATTCATATTTCTATTGTCTGATCATCAGATTCATATTTCTATTGTCTGATCATCCAATTCATATTTCTATTGTCTGATCATTAGATTCATATTTCTATTGTCTGATCATCAGATTCATATTTCTATTGTCTGATCATCAGATTCATATTTCTATTGTCCAATCATCAGATTCATATTTCTATTGTCTGATCATCAGATTCATATTTCTATTGTCCAATCATCAGATTCATATTTCTATTGTCTGATCATCAGATTCATATTTCTATTGTCTGATCATCAGATTCATATTTCTATTGTCCAATCATCAGATTCATATTTCTATTGTCTGATCATCAGATTCACATTTCTATTGTCTGATCATCAGATTCATATTTCTATTGTCCAATCATCAGATTCATATTTCTATTGTCTGATCATCAGATTCATATTTCTATTGTCTGATCATCAGATTCATATTTCTATTGTCTGATCATCAGATTCATATTTCTATTGTCTGATCATCAGATTCATATTTCTACTGTCTGATCATCAGATTCATATTTCTATTGTCTGATCATCAGATTCATATTTCTATTGTCTGATCATCAGATTCATATTTCTATTGTCTGATCATCAGATTCATATTTCTATTGTCCAATCATCAGATTCATATTTCTATTGTCTGATCATCAGATTCATATTTCTATTGTCCAATCATCAGATTCATATTTCTATTGTCTGATCATCAGATTCATATTTCTATTGTCCAATCATCAGATTCATATTTCTATTGTCTGATCATCAGATTCATATTTCTATTGTCCAATCATCAGATTCATATTTCTATTGTCTGATCATCAGATTCATATTTCTATTGTCCAATCATCAGATTCATATTTCTATTGTCTGATCATCAGATTCATATTTCTATTGTCTGATCATCAGATTCATATTTCTATTGTCCAATCATCAGATTCATATTTCTATTGTCTGATCATCAGATTCATATTTCTATTGTCTGATCATCAGATTCATATTTCTATTGTCTGATCATCCAATTCATATTTCTATTGTCTGATCATCAGATTCATATTTCTATTGTCTGATCATCAGATTCATATTTCTATTGTCTGATCATCAGATTCATATTTCTATTGTCCAATCATCAGATTCATATTTCTATTGTCTGATCATCAGATTCATATTTCTATTGTCCAATCATCAGATTCATATTTCTATTGTCTGATCATCAGATTCATATTTCTATTGTCTGATCATCAGATTCATATTTCTATTGTCTGATCATCAGATTCATATTTCTATTGTCCAATCATCAGATTCATATTTCTATTGTCTGATCATCAGATTCATATTTCTATTGTCTGATCATCAGATTCATATTTCTATTGTCTGATCATCAGATTCATATTTCTATTGTCCGATCATCAGATTCATATTTCTATTGTCTGATCATCAGATTCATATTTCTATTGTCTGATCATCAGATTCATATTTCTATTATCTGATCATCAGATTCTTATTTCTGTTGTCCGATCATCAGATTCATATTTCTATTGTCTGATCATCAGATTCATATTTCTATTGTCTGATCATCAGATTCATATTTCTATTGTCCAATCATCAGATTCATATTTCTATTGTCTGATCATCAGATTCATATTTCTATTGTCTGATCATCAGATTCATATTTCTATTGTCTGATCATCAGATTCATATTTCTATTGTCTGATCATCAGATTCATATTTCTATTGTCTGATCATCAGATTCATATTTCTATTGTCTGATCATCAGATTCATATTTCTATTGTCCAATCATCAGATTCATATTTCTATTGTCTGATCATCAGATTCATATTTCTATTGTCTGATCATCAGATTCATATTTCTATTGTCTGATCATCAGATTCATATTTCTATTGTCTGATCATCAGATTCATATTTCCATTGTCTGATCATCAGATTCATATTTCTATTGTCCAATCATCAGATTCATATTTCTATTGTCCAATCATAGGATTCATATTACTGTTGTCTGATCATCAGATTCATATTTCTATTGTCCAATCATCACATTCATATTTCTATTGTCCAATCATCAGATTCATATTTCTATTGTCTGATCATCAGATTCATATTTCTATTGTCTGATCATCAGATTCATATTTCTATTGTCCAATCATCAGATTCATATTTCTATTGTCTGATCATCAGATTCATATTTCTATTGTCTGATCATCAGATTCATATTTCTATTGTCCGATCATCAGATTCATATTTCTATTGTCTGATCATCAGATTCATATTTCTATTGTCCAATCATCAGATTCATATTTCTATTGTCTGATCATCAGATTCATATTTCTATTTTCTGATCATCAGATTCATATTTCTATTGTCTGATCATCAGATTCATATTTTTATTGTCTGATCATCAGATTCATATTTCTATTGTCCAATCATCAGATTCATATTTCTATTGTCTGTTCATCAGAATCATAATTTCTATTATTAATTATACGTGTAGTTATGTAATTTCTCGTAAAACAAAAAGATGAGAAAATGCCTAAAAGCAATCGAGCTACCCATCTCTCATGCGACCTTCATGTAATAGACCTCGGCACATATGCACAAGAAATAAAATCATAGGCGCAACAACAATTATAAGATTGACTATATAATATGCATGGATTTTATATTTCATAATGCAATAATCTCTCTGATTATTGCTTCCATAATAGTTTTTGTTATCCTCTAAAACGATAAATTCTACATGGAAATCTCAAGAAATACCGTTGATGTCTACAATTCCATAGCAACTAAAAAGTCACATTTTGACTGCTATTTAATTCTGGTGGTCATAGATTTTTAAGAAACTGTGAAGCATGGAGTTACTTACCCAACTCGTGCAAAGATATCCATCTTAATTGCATTACTCTCATTGCATTTCTAACAATCAACGGACTATCCTCTTGTATTTGTTCATACGAATATATACCGGTACGTGTATATACTCTCGATGAACTACTGCCTAACCCTCGCGCATAGACATGTTGATGTCGAGAAATGCAATGAAGATGGATGGATTCCTTGCACCAGTTCGTAATCAACTTTTGCATTTGTCTTCATTCTATTTCCTCGGCAATTTTGAGTTTAGAAAGCATATTGGGACATCTAGTTTTCATGTTCCGACAATTCAGCTGTTCCCAAAATGTAGGTTGAACGCATATGGCGTATGCTAATTGTTAATTCAGAACATCATTTTACAGCATTTGCATATGAAGATCTGTCGACAGAGGCTGGATTTTGCAGTTGTGGATTTGCTAAATGAACTGAAAGGCAATTCAGAGAGCAAATTTGATAATGCTGTGGAAAGCGAAGTAGTAGGCGTTTTGTTAGATGTGCTGGGATTTCACAGGCTGTGTAGGAGGTGTAGGAAGTTAACTGTGAAAATTCCTTTGATTTCTCATGAGAAAAGAGATCTGATGAAACAGTGATCATGTTACGCTGTTTTGAAATGAAATACTCGGTTCAGATTAATTTGTGTAAAAATCGCTCTTTGAAAGTCTCAGATTTTCAGTCATGCCAAATATATCCCCTTGGATGTTTAGAAAAGTGATAAACGTTCTTTTTAACCCTCAGAGAACTGAGCTTTTTCATACCCCTTTAACATATTCTTAGTTTACTTGCTTAAATCGATATCAAAACAGTAGGAAAGTTGATTTTAAGTAAAACAATGATGTTTGCGTGTAGCAGGTCGGTATAACGAATCCCTTGAGTGACTTTCAGCCTTCTCAGTAAACACGTGCGAAAATATGGTGTTTTTGTAAGTCAACCACATTTAGTACAGCATCATTCGTACTAGGAGGCGGCTTTACGATATTTTGTGTCACCATAAAGCCTCAGATAGTTGATTTTGATGAAATTGATTTAATTCATGCAGCTAATCCTTTCCATTAGTACATTCCTTCAAATTTATCCAAAGCTATCAGAAATAGACCTAAAATGAGTCAAAATTGCTGTGCTTCTAGAACCAAAAACAGCTGTGAGATCTCAAACTTATCATTACTGCTGTGAAAAGTTTGTCATCAATCACTTTTTGGTGCTCAACTATGAATATAATGATAGCTTTCATTTCAGACATCGATTTATGTCGAGTTGTTCATATAGGCCAACCAGTCACGCAAGATCATGTGCGAAAGCAAAATATTCACATTTTGTGATCTTCCAACACATTGCACATCTACGAGCATGATGCAAACAATGAATAAATGACTTTCACTCTTTATACACCATCGTGGACATGTTCGAAATCATTTTTCATCTAATTACAAAAATTTTGTGATGGAATTTCTACACCCTCTGAGACCTGAGGGGGGGTCCAGTGGACCCCCTTGGCCTATCTGGCATACTTCTACTGATTCAATTGAAATTAAATAACACATGCAGATTCACTGTCAGAAATGATGATTCCGTATGAGCTTGAGTGGTTGATATATCGTCAGCGTAAAAAATGAAATAGAAAAATGTGGCTCCGGGGTCCACTGGACCCCCCTCAGGTCTATGAGGGTTAATTATCAAACATCTAACCATCTGACCACTTAAATTCTATGAGATATCTATGCTGATTTGACATCCACATTACCTTGTCAATGATTTTAAACAGGAATACAATTAACTACATTGATTTCCTGTCGACAGGCAGACGGGGATGCGTCATGTTCAGCTGCGCACCAGTTCCACTTGAAGTGAAAGCAATGTAAAGTCTTGTCAGATGACGTCTCACACTTAAAACTGTTTATGTTGTTGAAAACATGATCTTTCCATTCAAAGCATTTCACTCAGCAGCGTCATGAAAGCCCTTGTCCGCTTGAAAATGAAATCATGAATTGTACTCAAAGTAGGCAGGAACTACAATGTAGACGGCGAAATGTTTTTGGTGCAAGCCAAAGCAGCACCGGCGTGAACCACAGCTTCTACGTATCAGAAACTTGGCTATTAAAGCCTATGTGTTTGCTTACATTGGTCAGAACTTTTTATTTTCAGTTGAATAGCCACTTTAGGTTTGATGGATAGAATAGTAAGCTTATTGAAACCCTTTATGACGTTGAGGATGAAATCATAGAGTAACTAAATTAGGTAGAGAGGTAACTCAGCATTTATTAAATCCCCAATTTGTATACAGTTTCGATTCCATTAAATGGACATGAGTCGATACCAGGTCGAGACCCACTACCACCTGTGAGATGTGCAGTTTTCACAAGTTAGTAGAAATGTAAACGAATTTGACTGATAATGATAACAATAATAATGATTTCACAAGTTCTCTATGTCAACTCCATGTCCAGTCAACAACCGGGAGAGGTAATACAGTTTGATAAATTGGCAATTCGATGTGTTGGCATCACTAAAATCTCGGCTTTTTTATAATAGGATAATTTTCTGAAGCGTGATCATATCACAAACTGCCACTGAAAGAGCAAAACATCAAAATCAAGGAAGCTTATCATAATAATTTTTAATAGATGTAAATGGGTCCACACTACTATTCAGAGTCAAGAAGTGACACCTTGTGAATCATAAAATCATGCTGCTGAAAAGTGAGTTGAAAAATGACATCTCAAATGACGAACAACATGTTTGTTAGCGAATATTCATTCCTTTCATATCCAACTAGTTTCATACTACTTATAAAGGGGCTTCATCTCGGTAGTGTATAAATTTGCAAAAATTTAGCTTTTTAATAACTGTTCAAATAATTTTTTGGACCACAGGAACGTAATCACCGTAAAAACTGAATATTTTGATATAAGAATTTTCACTTTATACACGTATACTTACTCTATGGATGAAATCAAAATGTAGATTGATGATCTGATTGTATTTCTCACATTTTTTTCTTCCATGATTTTTTCATATGATCCATGTTTCTTTTTGATTGCTGCCTAAATGAATTTCTTATTTCGTGTGCAATTTTGGTGCATTCATTGGCGATCTATTCATTCCATTTCCTTCATTCAGATTACATAACATAATTGTCTGACATGTCATGCCCTATTCCAGGAAATATAACCATCCTGCTTCAAATTTCAGTCGCCTCTAGCATAGACATCCGACTTTTCGCTTTGTTTGAATTAGTGAGACCAGAATGGACGGCAGATGTTTGCTGATGGTCATTTCAGGTGCTCGGCGGCGATTGCTCGATCTTTAGAAGAAGCGAATTACTGAAACATGCTACAGTTGTAGATTCTTGACGACATGTGATTTATCAAAATGCTTATATAAAGACACCCCGCACCAGAACGTATAAAAGGACAACGCTCTTAGATAGAGCGCTCTCCTGTGATGTACTGACGTTTTTAGCCTTAAGTCTTATCTGTTGCCCCTGAGGAAGCGTGAACACGCGAAACGTTGGGCCTGTACATATTGTTTTTAGTAATTCTTTTAGCCAATAAACATAAGAAGACACCCCCGTTCTTTTGAATCACTTGCGACATGAAAAGTCTTCTGTATGCGGCTATCATACTTAAGGTACAGTTTCTTCACATCTATGATAAGGAGAAATTATAACCGTGAATACCTACCAAGTGCACTGATAAGCTGCCGTTGTCGTGACGATTCATGTCCGTTCTAGTATTTTGTTTTCATAATACTAGATTGCATGTTGCAACTTCCGTCTTTTGAAAATTCATCGCTTTTCCCATTAGATCAAAGGCAAGTTTGTGCACGTTCTAGGGTAGGTGTACTTGTGAATGTCAACTAATGCAAATTCATACAAAGCAAGATATGAAGAAAAGTTCAAATTTCATGTTTTTACTTAATTTTGCTCATTTTGTACACTGTAAACCAAACTGTGCCCAATATGTGACCGCATTTTCGTCACATATGTGACTTCCATGTGACCGATGATGAATCACCATAAATCATACACCTATTCGCATGTGTAAATAATTCAAATTGATTTGACGAATACTTTTCGGTATTTTTTGTTCAAGAATATCATTGGTAAGAAGATAATATCACATTGAACTTGGTTGGATTAAAAAATGTTTTAATGAGGATAATGATTGTGTAGTTTAAAAATGTGACACATTTTTCGTGACATATCGGTCACATTTGGTCACACATGTGACCGATGATGAATCACCATAGTTCATGCATATGCGGCGAGTGTTCGATGAGAATAATTCAAATTGATTTTCCGAATACTTTGCGGTGTGTTTTGTATTAAAAAATGTTTTAATGAGGATAATGATTGTGTAGTTTAAAAATGTGACACATTTTTCGTGACATATCGGTCACATTTGGTCACACATGTGACCGATGATGAATCACCATAGTTCATGCATATGCGGCGAGTGTTCGATGAGAATAATTCAAATTGATTTTCCGAATACTTTGCGGTGTGTTTTGTTCAGGATATCACTGGCAAGAAGATGTTATCATATTGAAAACTATTTTAATCAGGATAATGATTGTGTGATTGAAAAATGTGACACATGTCTTCGTTTAATCTGCTTGATCAAGTTGTATCATAGTGTTGTAAGTGAAGTTGTATTATCTTGCCTAGCCAGCGTGAAACAAATGAGCTCTATGTCAATGGTCTGCTTGTTTATTACACTGAGAATGACAGACTGGGAGAAATTACATATTGAGGTCCTATTCCCAATTAGAATATTTAATCGCAATGTCCTGAGAAGTGAGTCTATGCAAAATTGAATCAATGTATAGATGGTTCAATCAAACAATTTTATCGGTAAATATCAATAGATGCTGCCACAGCCATCGATTGTTTCATTGGCGTATAGATAAGGGTTTACTACATCAGCTTATCTATTTGTTTTTGAACATCAGGTGGCGGTTGGCGTTGAGCAACACACTGATTAAGACATTCTGAATTAAGCATTGATGGTTAATTCAAAAGTAAATGGAAAGTAGAATATGTATCTAATGATTTGCAAATATTTGTTGTTCTTTCCATAAGTTCCTCAATTGAAAGTATGGTATTTTCTTCCCACCAGGAAGTGAAATCATTTAAACCATAATTTATAGGTCAGTTTAATTTAGAGGCAGTACTTCTACTCTCCAAAACCTAATCAAGTAGTGGGTTTTAATTATCACAATAATTGGAAGAAGCGATAATCATGAGCGGCCGGGCAGATATTAGTCACATATTAGTCACATTAAGTCACATATCAGCCGAGCTGAATGTGACCGATTTGGGCACATTTGGCCACATAAAGGCAGTGGCAAACATCACATGTGTTGGGCACATAATCGGTCACATATTGGGCACAGTTTAGTTTACAGTGTAGAGGCTCTCAAACATCAAATACTGAATCATGTGACTCACTTCAACTTTTATATCGAAGTTGATGTTCTGAACTCAATCATGTTTCAAATCTCATGGCATTCTGATAGATAGTTTCTTTTCTGCAAAAGAAAATGTATGAAAATTGCCAAGTGTTTCACAACCCATAGACATTTCTTGAATTTTACCATTGGATTCCAATGGGAATCCTTTGACCTATTCTATAACCGAAAGCGACTGGTTGTGACACTCAAGAATTTGATTTTTGTATTCAGCGTTTCAAGATCTACAAATCCATGCTTTGTAGCCCTTTGTGTGCGACTTTAGGAAGAAAGTGTCAGCAGCTCCCGGACTGATGTGCTGTATGCGTGCATCCTTCGTCGCATGTCAGGGCCTCCAAGGGTGGTGCAGGGCTGTTGTTAGATTATTACTGTGTGGATTGGGTTACATTGTTGCTGGGTCCCACTGCGCACATTCAGCTGTTTATCAAACCTGCAGTTTTTGACAGCGTGTTCGAACTTAGTTAAGAGAGTAAGTGAAAAGAGTAACTGATCCTGTAACTGGTCACATTCAAATTGTGCAAAAGTGAAATTCTATTTTTCCATGGATTAAATTCAGCAACGCAATAAGATTTTTTCTTTATATTCATTGTCATTGTTTAGCCTACAGCTTTTACGTCATTGATTCAATCCAACAGATAATGGAATAGCTCCAATCCGAACCAAGATGCAAAATGAAGCAAAATACAAGTGCACACCACTATGTGCAGCCCCACGAATATCCCTTATGATTTCTCATGAGATTTTTTCTCATACATGTCTCATGAAATTTCATGCGGTTTTGGAACGTTTTCGCATAAATTATCTCATCAAATTTCATGCGTTTCTCATAAAAATCTCATTAATAAATTAACAGTAGCTCTTTCAGAATTACAGTAGTACTTCCGAACTTATTTTCCTGGCATTTAGTTATTGAGGCTTTCTTGACCTCACCACCTTCCCCTGAGCATTCCCACGCCATGTCCTCAATACTTATTCATATTCGCAATAATGAACCATTATTGTTATCACGATAAGATATTGAAATTTGATTGCATATCTCTATTTCAACATCTTGAATTCAACATCTAATTGTAAAGTTAAATTATATATGCATCATCTCGAGACGCATCGCTATGATATATTTTATATTGTTGCTTTTTATCTTTATAGACTAAACTTGGAGATTCTTATTGATTGAATAAGCTTTCTTATAATTCTTTCTTTTCGTGGTTAGCTTAGATACCTTATTACTTATAAACTTATCTTCACAAAACCTCATGAATGTTCTCATTTCCATTCATTATATTCTCATCAAATCATCATGAGTTAACTATTATCTTATGAGAGTATCATGAGACTCATCATTATCTCATGAGCTCTCATAAAAATCTCATGAATCCGCGTTAAATTTCATGAGTTTTTATGAAAAATGCAGCTAATTGTCCCCTACTATTTTTTCCAGTTCATTTGCGTCTTCGCTTGATGGATAACAGGAAGCCCAAGACTTTGTTGCCCTCAACGAATCCAAATACATTTTGGCAGATCGAAAAGGAAAACATACCATACGATGGTAAGTCGATCACGCTGTTGAGATACACCATTAAATACTGTCGAATTCGAACGCTGTGTCAGCGGACAGCAGTAGCATTTTATATTTTAGCGGAGGAGACTGTATCATTTTGTGGTAACCGAGTCACTGGGTCATCGGGTCACTGAGTCAGTTTTGAAAATGGTGGCCAAGTTTGTTTCATTTTCGCTATTTTCATTAACTTCTATAGCACCTCTATCTATTTACATGTATTTTACCGTGATTGTTACAGGATGACAGCGCTTCTTGACCAATCCGAGAGATGAAAGCCAATCACACGGTGAGAGAATATGTGTGAACTTTCAACGACAAATCGATTAGGAGTGACGTATCTCACGACTTACATCGGCGTCCACTGCAAACAAGACTATATGAAAAATAGTCTGTATTATTCCTTGACCAAGAAGTTGGCTATGAAACATTTTGTTCATGCCAGTATTTAGTTAGTCAAGGCGGAGAGCATTGAATATGGCAATGGTAACTGCGATTTACTAGGGCATTAATACTGTTACATTGTAATGTATAGAGGCAGCATCCATGAGGAAACATTAATAAATGAAACGGAAGATTTTTAATCAAGTTATATGTAGGAGGTCACACATTATTGCTAGAAAGTTCCATTATAAAGCATGAAGCACAATCACTGGGCAATGGGTCCGGTACAATACACATTTCTTTTTAGTTTCTGCAAATCCCTGACATGCAGCTATTACTCATTATTATGAAGATCATTATAAAATTGAGTTTATCGAATATAGCTAACCATGCATATTATCTTCCTCCCCCCCTAGATTTTCGACATGCAACTTAAATAAATGGAAATAAAGATCACGGAATCGTTACCCGGTTCCATCGCTGATAGATAGGCTAGAATGTCCAAGTACACTGTAATGTGGAGCACGAAAGCTGACTGATTTTGAATACGAAACCGATGTACAAAAGGAGAAAAACAAAATGTGCGAAAACACTACTGTTCGTGCTCATACACTACTAAGGCGATTGACTTTCCTATTGGATGACAAAGGCAAACCAATAGGAAGGCCAGTCGCTTTCGTAGTGCATGAAGACGAACAATAGCGCTTTCGTACATTTTGTTATTCTCCCTTTGTACATCAGTTTCGTATTCAAAATCAGCCAGCTTTCATACTCTAGAGTTTTAAGTGCATACACTGATGCCTGATTTTTCTCAACATCTGAATGCAATATTTGAATGGGCAATCTTGGGAGCCTTCATTGCATCCATTGTCAATGCTGAGGGTCAGATGTCATGGGAGTATGCGTCCTTCCTCCTCAGATGGCTCTCTCACAGTCTAAGACCCCATCGTTCAACATGTGTGCTATTTTGCAGGCAAGGTATTGACCTGGCAAGATCAAGTTCGTTTCCGTCATGCATCCACCCGGAAGTTAATGTGCATGAATGATGAAGGCATTCTCAGTCTCAGCGCGAACGCAGCGGATCCTCGAACCGTTTTCAAGATGTATCCAGTTGCTCAGGGCAACGATGATCGAGTAAAGGCTCAAAGTGCTGCTCGTATTGAACATGTCATCACTGGACGATGGTTGAAAGGCCTTCAAGATGTCCGATTTGTCAAGCAATCGATGAGCAGCAAGCAGATTGATACAATGGAGAGCATTGTGTGGGACCATGCGGAATTCCGCCAGGTGAGATGGATTTGAATTATTCATGTAGTTGTAAGTTGGAATCCTGACGAATGCGAGCGCAGTCTTCATCAGCTCCTCGTTGATGCCTCAATCAGAAGCTCGCATTCGCATTGTATTCGCATAATGCATTGAGAATAATCATCATAGCAGTTCGACTACTGATGGCCAGGGGGAATTCAATGCATCAGTGTGCAGATATATTCATAAATAACTTTGAAACATGAAAAATTTATGTTTTTCTTTTAGCCGGCACTTCGTCCGTTCTTGAGAGACAATTATGGAAATTTTATCATGAAGATAAAGGATTTATTGCGAAATTGAGTTTATACTATAAAGACGGAAAAGTTAAGAATTCGGCTATAAAAAGTTAGATACAAATACTGGAATCTATGACAATTTGCTGCATGTCTATGCTTTCAAGTTTCTGTGTTGTACAGTCAGATCTTCCCCCTCCAATACAGAGAAGGCATGATCGAATCAGAGCAAAATTTTACCTCGCCTTCATCGACGAATTTACAACACCTTTCAGTTATTATATTTTTCTGCTAATTTTTCGGTGGCATGTGAGAAAAAACGGGAGCATTCGCGACTCATTCCTCCAAAACACGAAAATACAAGAGGAGTAAATGTACCATGCTCGACTTCAAGTATTCTCTGATTATATCGTTTTTTTCTCGTTTTCATTTTTCCTATGTACTGTGGGAAGACTTTGATTTAGTTGACTTCTGGCCAATGGGTTGAACACCCTTACATCACAATATGCCGTCTGTCCAATAATTCAAAACCCTCGCAGAAACATCAGCTCTCGCATGATCTAATTCTGTTGACTTAAAATTTAGCTTTTCATTATACATGTACAAATAATTTGGCTTTCAATTATAGATACAATATTTTTGTATCTACACAGCTTTATATTAGAAAATTAGATTGACCGACTTCGAGAGAAATAAAACACTTAAAAATGTGACTCGGTAAATATCAGTCCATGACCACAGGTGAGTCTGAAAAAGCATGCTTCATACTTCCATGGAGAAAATATTCGAGAACAGAAGAAATATTCGAAGCAAAAATTGGCCATTTAGCAAAAAGTGTTCAAGTAATCTAGCTGTACTGTTTTATGACACATTTTTGTATCTTATTTTTGTCACATGCATCTCAGATGGAGTGAAAAATAAATATATCTTGAAAATTAACGCTATTTCAAAGGAGCTACAGAGATCAGATTTCACCATGTCAGATGTATTGACTCTACGCGGTGTTGCTCTTCCAAAATTGTCTGATATGAGAGGGAACGTATTTTTTGTGTGGACAAGAGGAAAATGAATAAACGTAAACTAACAGAAGCAGCAAATAACAAATGCTGGAATAACGACATCGACATAATAATGAAATCACCGAAGCGGATGCATCCAAGAGAATACAGAGAACAAATCCAAAATAATTCAATCATATGAGTAAAAGCTTGACACTTTATATAGCTCAATAGGATCAAATGTATACTTCTGTTGAAATTGCTTGGAAAATGCAGAAGATCCGCCATCGCCATCCGTAACGGTGGAACCTACAACTCTTTGCATATTCGTCAATTCTAAGCAATTCGTCAATGAAAGTCATCATTTGAGCTCAAAGGTGCCTACCAATGCGCTCGAAGTAGTCACCTGTGATCTGTCTGAGTTATTTGCTGATGATGTATTTGGACACTGCATGTGATGTCGGAACTCAGATATGAGACAGTCAAAGGATTTGACCTCTTACTTGACAAGGACAAATGATTTCGACGCGGGTTAGCCGTCATTCCAATCCTCTAAAAACTTGATCTTAGAACTGGTTACTCCTTCAGTTCTCCATTTACTATCATTCAGTATTGGATAAGTTGTTATTGTATTATTTATGAAACACTTCCTTTGTAAGTGAAACTTAACATTCCATTTAAATAAACAGTGAATAATTCACCTTAAGGAGCTGAAATCGATATTAAGATTCCAATTATATTGAGTGTTGCAAATAAGAAGATGATCTTCAGAAGCAACTATTTATTAGTAATAGTCGTCGTTCATTCTCCGACCGCTAAATGTAGTTAAATGACTACTGATTAAGTTCAGTAGCGGAGTAATGAAATTGAGCAACAGCTGTTCAGTTGTGTGAGAGAGAAGAATGATTGCTGTTGTGAGTTGAACATTGTCACTCGGACGCTTGTTTCATCTCAACGTTGACTTAATTTAGGTTCGTGAACTTTTCAGGAAGTGATATTCACCTGTAATCGTCAATGTTGTCAATCGAACAATTTTGCATGTCAATGGTAAAATACATGTCATAAAGTGTCTGCTGAAAAACCCTGGGATGAAGGATTGGTCCCTTGGATACTCAGAATACAAGGTACAGCTGTGATCATGAACTTCGTGTGATTGTTGTCTACAGACAAATGACGAGCAGTTGTCTAATTATGAGGCTGTAAATATTCTACAAGTCGGATAAGAGGAGTTTTACACACTCAACGCTATGCGACGTTAGTGATAACAAGTAGAAGCAAGAGAAGACCGTTGATGATACAGCACTTCTGTGTGTCAGCAACAGAAATGTGGGGGGGGGTAGGATAGAAGTAACAAAAACGGGTCGCCCCTCAATCGTTGACCACACGCGGACACGTTTCAGTTGTGAATCACAAGACCTACCAGCTAGCATGTTTTGTCTGTGGCCATGCAAAGGACATAGATTAATTGTTTTCTCTCGTTGGAACTCTAACCGAATGACGACATCGCTGAGGCAGTATTGCGAAAGTCACAAAACAATGAGCTTCCTGGCGTGTGACATGAGCTGGAGTATCGTCTCAAATTTGGCCTCGTTCCCCCGAGAAACTCGTTCTGACTGCCGGACTAATATCTTTTGCTCAAATTTTCATAATGATTCATTCGTCAAATGGAAATATTGACCCTCAGAGACCTGAGCTTTTTCACACCCTCTGGGGGTCCAGTAGACCCCTTTAACATAGTCATAGTTTACCTGCTTAAATCGATATCAAAACATTAGGAAAGTTGATTTTAAGTAAAACAATGATGTTTGCGTGTAGCAGGTCGGTATAACGAATCCCTTGAGTGACTTTCAGCCTTCTCAGTAAACACGTGCGAAAATATGGTGTTTTTGTAAGTCAACCACATTTAGTACAGTATCATTTGTACTCGGAGGCGGCTTTACGATATTATTGTGTCACCATAAAGCCTCAGATAGTTGATTCTGATGAAATTGATTTAATTCATGCAGCTAATCCTTTCCATTTGTACATTCCTTCACATTTATCCAAAGCTATCAGAAATAGACCTAAAATGAGTCAAAATTGCTGTACTTCTAGAACAAAAAACAGGTGTGGAGATCTCAAACTTATCATCACTGCTGTGAAAAGTTTGTCATCAATCACTTTTTAGTGCTCAACTATGAATATAATGATAGCTTTCATTTCGGACATCGATTTATGTCGACTTGTTCATATAGGCCAACCAGTCACGCGAGATCATGTGTGAAAGCAAAATATTCACATTTTGCGATCTTCCAACACATTGCACATCTACGAGCATGATGCAAACAATGAATAAATGACTTTCACTCTTTATACACCATCGGGGACATGTTCGAAATCATTTTTCATCTAATTACAAAAATTTTGTGATGGAATTTCTACACCCTCTGAGACCTGAGGGGGAGTCCAGTGGACCCCCTTGGCCTATCTGGTATACTTCTACTGATTCAATTGAAATGAAATAACACATGCAGATTCACTGTCAGAAATGATGATTTTGTATGGGCTTGAGTGGTTGATATATCGTCAGCGTAAAAATGAAATAGAAAAATGTGGCTCCGGGGTCCACTGTTCGACTCTTCACGATCCTATGTTGCTGACTGTGTGAGTTTCGCGTGGATTGGTCTAGCTCGTCAGAATTCAGGTTAGAGTTTGCATTATGTTCAATGGAAAACACCAAAGCTACTACCAAAACTATCACCTCTGACTGTACTCTGAAATAATTCACAGCTGTGAAGCAAGTTCCTCAGTTAATCAAATCACAATGCAATATTGTTGATACACAGCTAAACGATTTTCTTTGAAAATATAAAAACTGACAATCATCTTCTAAAGAACTGCAGCCAATTTTAGCAAGCTGTCTGACACCTGAGATATTTTGAAGCCGACTTCAAGGAATAAAATTTCTCTTTTCTTTTCCGTTCAACTGAAGAATGTCTGAGCATTTGACCTCATTTTATGACAATGCTATTGATGCATGGTAATATGTTCCGACTATAAAACTTTATTCAATCTTCCTTTGTGTGACTTTGTTTAAACGATATCTGTCTTGTCTGGGTCGTTAGCAAGAATTCGTAAGATGTATTATCCTCCCGTAATCGTTTGAATTAAGCTGCAGACAATTAAAGCAGATTTATTCAAAGATGGTGTGAATTCAAATGATCAATAAGGATTCGAAAAGACTTTGGCAAGACTAGTAAAACACCTTTTCACAGAAAGTGAAATTAAAAAGTGCACATTTGAGGTCATAAGCATTTATTGCTTGAATGAAACACGTTATTGTCATGCACGCTATTCATGAAATGCAATTTCATTATTCATGAGAATTCCTATAAATAAATAATTGCCTATTTTGTTAAACAAGAGAAAATAAAGTAGAACAGGTTGACACGATTCACTCTCATTCGCATGTAAAGGCGCAATCAAAACAGATTGAAAGGTGGAATAGACAAACAGGTGTCCTGTTTCTGAAATATGACCAAGTATTGCCACCCAAAGTCTGCGATCAATTTTTGAATTTTAAGCTGTCAAATTTAAGTTTTCATGGTCTCTACAATACAGTGCATATAACTCTGTAAAAAAATAATGCCTGCTAATCTACTTGTCTGAGATAACATACAAATTTGTGTCACGTTGATACCATGCTGTCCGTTTAGCCCATGTATTTCATGAATAAAAATCGCAGACGTATGGAATTGTGCAATGACTATGTTGTTCACAAGATAACGATAATTGTGAGCAATATATACACTGTAAATAGTACACTACCCAAGCGATGAAATGCTTACTGCCAAATGTTCTATTTCCTTCCATCTGGTAGTGCTGCTTATGTCAGGTAGCAAAGCTACCAAACCTGCACAGTGGCTACCTTATGCTTTATTTCTTCCAATCGCATAAATACAGTAGGTCGAAAGTAGGATCAAATTAGTTAGATCATAATTCAAAGTTCAAACTTAATAGATTGATTTCGATTCTATTACACGTCAGTCAAAGTTTTTTTTATATTATATATTAGTGACAATTACACAGAAATAGATAATAGGTAGGCTAAGATATTTGGAAATTAAGATTACAGTGAGTACGAAATGACAATGCATGATAATTCATGAGGTATAATTAATTTACATTTCATTTATGCAAACGAAACATCCTTCCAGAGTAATTATCGTGCAATTGCAATGATCTCAGTCAGTTCGGCACTTTGACTTGGGTAGACTCGTGATCGGGACGGAACATTTGGGTAGAGGTAACTTCGATTTCAATTGGCTTAGAAAGAAATGTACATTACATGTAAAATATTTTTATAAAATGATGAAGCGGCACGAAAATGTTTAGTAAATCTGCAACTGCTCAGGACATCTGTAAGTAGAGAGAGAGAGAGAGAGAGAGAGAGAGAGAGAGAGAGAGAGAGAGACAGATGTGTTTATATTCTTACGTAAATGAAAATCATACATTCGCTCAAGTACAAAGTCATCAATTATTAAAAGTAATGTGCATGTACATGTCATTTCAAAACATGAGTAAGATACGCTTCTTTTACAGTCACAAGAGAAGAAAAAGACACATGTAATTAGATCCTACATGAATGCTGGTTGTAGATGGCACAAGCCCACGGGAAAAACGTGTTCCTGCGTCTCCACGTCTTGATGACCGGAAGACAAAAATGTTTACTGTTTTTAAGACGCTGGGGAGTACAATAGTTCAACGGATGATGGGTATCCTCGCATTTCAGCAAGTATTTCACAGCCTGTTTCTCACGCCGTGGTTCAATTGCGGGTATGCGATCACATTGACATTCATGGCTACAGATCGTCCGATGAGCCCGTTTTTGAATTCTATCAATATTTTTACACACTTTGTAGGACAGTTTGCAAAAGAGTGGAGTAGCGTACAACAGCATAGACTGGACATATGAAACATAAACTTCAGTCAACTGAGAAGCTGTTAAGGCATCTTTCAATCGACGTATGACATATAGTCTCCTCGAAGCAGAAAGACAGACGTTGTTAAAGTGTAAATCCCAAGAAAGGGAGTCGCGCCAAGCAACACCGAGAATGGTGATATTGTCAACACAGTCAATCCCGTTATACATCGTCAGACATGCATTCACTGAGCGTCGTACAATCATTTGCTTTGACTTGTTGCAATTAACATTTAAATTCAAATAACGTAGCTGCGCCAAAATCTCATCTAGTTTTTGAGGATCACTAGCATCTTTCCGTAGACACTCGATGAGATTCATGTCATCAGCAAACTTTACAAGTTTTGCATGAGGTGATTCAATACGTATGGACCCCAAGAACGCTGCACATAAGAATGGCCCGAGTAATGAACCCTGAGGCACTCCTGATTTGACGTGCATAATTTGTCCAAGGCATCCGTTGAATTTAACACGCTGTTGTCTGTTATGTAAGTACGAATAGAGCCATTGCAGTAGACCTTGATGGATTCCTTTACTTGAAAAATAATTGAGCATTCTATTATGCTGTATTTTGTCGAACGCCTTGCTTAGGTCGATGCATGTTATTCTAATTGCCTCCGTATCTGAGTCATCCATGGCCTTAGTGATTTCGTTTTGAATATTAACAAGAGCACTTGTTGTGGAACACATGGGTCGATAGGCATGCTGGTTTTCTCCATACAACTTTATGAAATCGTGCTTGTACCTTGACAATATTATCCTCTCAAAAATTTTGGCAATAGTGGGAAGGACAGAAATAGGACGGAACTGGTCGGGTGAAGGATTTTTGACCTTAGGCACTGGAACAACGTAAGCCATCTTCCACACAGAAGGAAAATGTTTCTGAGATATAGATGCATTGAAGATGTCTCTTAAAATATCACATATGATATGTGCACTTTCCCTCAAAAGGCGGTTTGGAATACCGTCATATCCAGACGATTTGCTGTCATCTAATATTAGAAGTTGCTCGAAGACTTCTCTAGCTTCCACCTCAAAGTCCCACTTGGTGTTGTCATCTATAATTTGAAGGGAGACATCAGCATCAACATTGAAAAATGTTGCGAAGGAGTCACTTATTGCAAGGAGAGATTGAGATGTATCCAGATTCTTTATGCACTGTACATTATGTCTTGTTTTACCTGACATTTCTTTTACAATTGACCATACATTTTTACTCTCATTGATTAGCTTCTTGCTCCAACTTTTCTTGGCGTTTATATTTTCTTGTCCAACTTTTATCTTCAAATGCAGGTAAACTGGCCAGTTTCTATTACGGTATGCTTGCCACCTGTCGTCTATGAGAGTCTTGAGAGCAGGTGTCATCCAGGGCTTGTCACTCTGTCGCAACACAACAGTTCTAGTCGGTATTTTAGACATAGTCGCGTGAAAAAGTTCGTAAAACATTTTGCACTTTGACTCGACGTCAGGTTGTTGTAAAACAGCGGAAAAGTTGGAAGAATTTAGGCATTGCAAAAAGTTGGAGATATTAGATCTCCTATAATCAAAGACATTGCATAAAAATGCTGGGTCAGATACTATACAATTATTCGGTCGCAAAAGTATACAATTGTAGTCAGAACTTTTCAAAGGCGGACCAATTTCAGCATCATTATCATAAAAATGACACAAGTTCTCTGAAATCCACAATTGATCTAAAAATGAGCCCCCTCTACTAGGTAAGGTCACTTTATTACAGCAGGTTAGTTGGTAACGCATAAAAGATGTTTCAAAATCGTTGAAGTCCCCACATATAATGAACTTCATATCAGGAAATTGATGTGAAATAATGAAATCACGAATGGCATTGTGCGTGGAGGAATGTAAACCTGGCGGAATATACAATAAACATAGAATCAGACCAAGGTTACTAATACGCAAAGTTATACACTCAATACTGCTTGGACAAACATAGGTTGAATACAAAATATTCACGGCATATGTACTCAGTGCACACATACACCACCGCCTGTGCGACAAAGACGATCAACTCTAAATAGTTCATAATTATTAATCCTAAGAAAATCGTAATTTAATCTTTCATGCAACCAAGATTCTGTGACACAAATCAAGGAGGGCTTTTTCGAAGACACTAGTGTGACCACCTCATCGAACTTGGGAACAATCGATCGTGCGTTCAATAATAGGACTAAAGGATAGCTACAGCTCGACCTGCAATTTGCTAAAAACCGACGCGAAAATCCGTCTGTGATGCCAAGTCCTTCAGAACGATTTTACCATGCTTTATTACAACATTTTCCCCGTTTTCCCTTCTCGTTTTCAATTCGTTACGTAACATCTTCTGTTGCTGTCGCTGTAGAAGAGTTAGGTCCGGATTAATAAAAATAGATTTGAAGATCGATGAATTTCGGAGAGTCTTTGATTTAGCCAAAATATCATTCCTTGTAGTTACATGATTCACTCTGATTCGAATTAGTCGGGGCTTTTCCGTTCTCCTTACACCGATTCTGTCCACTTTCTCTAGTAAGTCAACGTCGACTCCGATGTGTTGAAATAATTTAGAGATTTCGACCTTGTCACTCTGTTTGCGAGCTTCCACAGAGCCAGCGCCGTTTTCTGGAACTCCGAATATCACTAAATTTGTTTCACGAAGACGTCTTTGATGGATTTCATTCAGTAGTATTCAAAGACAAGATCAATATGAGAAGTTCCGGTGAAATTTATGACTATGGGGTACCAAATCATCTGGTAGAGAATCACAATTGCTGCAAAAGTAATCTCACAAGTGAAAACACTTGCAGTTTGTTTGTTCAGATTTGTGACGCAATGTATCGGTCTCTCATTGATTTTGGGAGATGTCAGAGGATAGATTTCTACTCTCCGACATTTCGACACACCTCAGAGTCCTGTGATAATAATGATAAGTTTTCTGCATGACAAGTACCACCAAAATCACCGATCCCTGGTCACTGAGTACCATGTTGGAGCACATTGTACTCTAAAGAATTCTCCACTCGGTTCAAATACATTTTAGACCTTTCCAGCTTAGTTATTCAATTAACCGATTGAAGACATCTGTTAAAGCCGCGCAAATCCAACGCAGTATACCCCCGGCAGACTAATCAGACTAATCGCTCCTATATCAATGATCTAACTCGGTTTCCTTTCCAGCCATTCTAAAATCTAGGTTGTCTTGTTCGAAGTTGTTGCAACTGTGATAACCGATGTGAAGGACCGATACAATCTGTTTTTGTAGGCATTTCTGAGGTCTCGTACAAAAAAGTTGGAGTTTCACCTCACATCGGCAGCTCTTGTCACTTCCTTATAAACCAGGGATGCGGAGTCCTATCATTTTGCTAGGACTCCGACTCCGAGTGGCAATTATATAAAGTAAGTAAGTCAAATCTGTACAGTAAGAAGTCACTATCTGCGATACTACTCTCGAATGAACGGGAGTACCACCTCACCAACGCAACCATTGATTAGAGAGTGTAAATTACCATCTCGTTGGATATACATGGCTTCTCTTGCTCGTCTTGCGGAACCATCTCTTGTTGTCTCCACTACTTTCCACTCAATGTTGTCTTCAGGCAGGGATGTGTGCTCATCGATGAAATGCTCATATACTGCCGAGGTTCTAGTCTTGATATGCTCCTTGATTCTGGATTTCACTGTTCTCTCTGTTTGACCAATGTACTTCAATCCGCATAGTTTGCATCTTATTTCATAGATCACGTTCTTCATATAGCATCGCTTCTCTTTCTTTCTCTTCACAGCAACTGTTGCTTACCTTTCTCCACTTTTTTACCGGATAGCCGAAAACGAGGACTTCTTATTGGTGAAAACTGGAGAACAACACGAAATGCATCTTCTTCTCAATTGGCAAGTTCTAAAGGGTTACTTCGTCATCGATTTACAGAGAATGGTTATCCTAAGAAATGGATTGGCAGATATTATGACCAACCTATTGAGAGACGAGCCCGTAATGAAGAAGAAGAAGAGCCCCTAACTTATTTGAAGATCCTATTCATTGACGAGCAAACCAGGAGAAGAATTGGAAAATTAACCAAACAGTGTAAGATGGAAAACAAAATAAGGGTTATATATGAAACTGAACGTCCATTAAGTCACCGATGGCGTACAAAGTCTGAATTCAGTGCAAGAATTTAGTCTTTCATATAGCTATTCAAAAGATACAGCCGATTTATTGATCAGTATCGATCTGAATGACTATTGATTTTGTTAAAAATGCATCTAAAAATGCTACAAGAATGAATTCTAACCTAATTTGCAACGTAGAATTCGAATATGGCATCAAAATCTTTCGCTGATGAGTCAATATGAAGATAGAGGCAAGATATTGATCAGTATCGATCAGATTGACTGTTGTGATTGATTTTGCTAAAAACTCACCTAGGAATGTCGCAAAAATGAATCCTAGTCTAATTTATAACGTAGAATTCGAATTTTACATCAAATTTATGCCCTGATAGGTCAACATCAAGATAGGGACAAGATATTGATCAGTATCAATCAGACTGATTGGTGTGATTGATTTTGTTAAAAATGCCAGAAGAATAAATGCTACTACCGAAAATGTTGCGTTGAATTTAAATTTCGCACTCTTATAGGCTAAGATAAAGGCAAGATATTTATCAGTAACGATCTGATTTATTGGAGTGATTGACTACATTGTACAGTATGTCACATGAATGCTAACACAAAATGATAGAAATGAATGTATATGTATAAATGAATGTACAATAGAAATGATGTACATGTAGAATTCAAGAAATAGAACTATAAGCGTGTGTCAACAAAGTTGTATTGTTAAACTAACAAAAGTAAAAGTAAATTGAGTGATCATACATGGCGCCCGTTGTAAGCGCAAACAGCTTTGCATAGTCTCGGCGCATATTCATCATGACCAGTTGATTTTCTTTTGTAGTGTTCCCATATTTTCAGGAAGTCATAGTGAACAGCCTCGCCGCTTTGCTCCGACCACTTGCCTAAACCTGTATTCGTCATCGTGCAAAACTCACGCACATGGTGCATCACGGCATGAATTTTTGGCGTCACCCTGATGTCGAGATCCCGGTATGATTCTGCAAATCGATCGATCTGTTGTCGGAAGTCATCGCGTAGCTCTGTCCCATAGCAAGTGTTGACAACCTGCAACAATTGATCAGGATATACATGACGTAAATGAAACATGAAATTCGAAATTTCGAGATGTTTTCTTAACTGGAGGAAACAGCACAAAGTCCTCACATGTGGAAGGCAAGTGATGGGACACATGGCAGCAAGCACGTCAATTTTGTTCAGTAGCTGCATGCATGAATTGCCGGTAAAACAGCCTCCATGTTGAGGATTTCTCTGAACATGACACTTTTGTAACCAAGCATCCGCTTGAGGCCAAACACGGAGGATTGCCTCAAAGATTGTGCCGAAAGGTCCTGTCAGCAGCAAATGCAATTCAGGGGGTGACAGCATCAGTAAAATTGGAGAATCAGGGTTCGCTGTCTTTACTATCGAAGGATGAACCACGCTTTCGAAATGCTTTGATCTTTTTGGATTTTTTCCATCATCGTGTAAATGCCAGTACTTTTCTCTGAGAGACTGAAAAGTTCTTGGTTTTCCTTTCTCTATCAGAGAGTCTTTATGTGAATTACACCAGCAACACGGGTAGGTGGCGCCGTGACTCATCAGACCTAGAAGACAGTTGCCGAGCTTCAAATCACACGCTATTGTGACATTCATATCATCACTACAGGTGAGACGATCAAGATCTGACGTGATCCAAAGCTTCATCACATTTGAATAATTTTCCTGGACGTTTGGAGCAACTGATACGATGATTAACTTTTTAACACCTGTGTGTAAGTAGTCTGATGACGATGTCTGCTGAATCGAGTCTGAAATTGTCAACGAAATCTTCAGGAAACCACCGCCGCCGTCAATGAGTTCTTTGATCATGGAGTGATGTTTGTCTAGTCCTCTCTCACAGCAGACTGTTTGAATAAGTCCTAGAATGTCTTTGCAATAGACTGCAGGTTGTGACTGGGTCTATGTAACAACATTCTGCTCAATTCTTTTGAAGTCTAAAGGTTTGACATCAAAATAGTCGCTGAGAGATCGGTCAATATCTGTCAAATGTCTGGAAACATTCTGTTCTACAATGTTCTTGTCTACAGATCCTATTTCGGAACACAGTTTCAACGTCTTTCTATGACTCAGAGTCAAATTATTTTGAATATTGGAAATGTTTCGATCAGTCAATGTGGAAGGACTGTCGTCAAGACCGGGTCTGCCTGGACTAACTTGTTTGCATAACATCAAAGGTCGACCACCCCTAGGTGAAGTTACTGGTGTCATGTTTTCTTTGTCTTTCATGAAAGAATGAGTGAGCTGCTCTGCCATCCTATCGTTTTGACAGTCATCAATAATTGATCGCATGTTATTCGTCAAAGTTGATCTAGTGCAGATGTGCTTGAGTTCTCGTCCTATTTTTGACAGACACAATGAACAAAGTTTGATACGATCTGGAATATCTGCATCAGCTCGTGAGGACGATCGTGGCCGCCCTCTCATTCTCTTCGTGGAAGAATCCTTGACTGTACAGTTTGAATGAGCCGCTACGCATACAAGACATTCACAATCAGTTGTTATCGATGATGATCTGGTAGCGTAATAGTTGGCTTCTTTCCCAATAAGGCTGTGATCGAACAAATCAATTTGTCTACTAAATTTTCCATTAGAAAACTCGGACAGAGCTACTCGACATGTACCACAAATTGCTTTTGGAAGACGGTTGTCCTCTTTCTCATAACCAGAGAAGACATACTCATTGATTAGTCTGTGATTATCTTCCGTGAGAAGCCTCATCGATGACTTATCTCTGCAAAAACAAAGTAAACAAACTCTTTGTAGACTTTCATCATGTGTTAACTTGAACTTACTATGTGATGCACATGCCATGATGCATGTATGATGTGCTAATGAAAGCAGTGACAACAATCAAGTAAAACAATCTCAAGCTGTTCAGTGAAGTGATCGGGATGAACAATGCTTGTGGCGTAAACAAATCGACGACTGCAGATAGAGACCAGCCACGCGCATGCAGCAGCTGCATGACTGCATTGTCATTTCATGATTAGTCACACTCCGCCTTAGTTCGACCGACAACACAAGGAGAATCAATCGACTTTTTAGTCAACAACATGTACCGTAGATGAGCAGTAGATCCGTTTCTCGACGAAGCGCTTTCTCTGTAAAATCATATGATAAAGTACAAGGTAGGGTCTACAGTAGATTCTGATCAAGATAGAAAAAAATATTGTTGATAAACATAGAAAATGAGTAGCTACAGTGTATAGCCTACATGTATTTACAGCACAAAACACGGATAAGTATTTCGATACAAAATCAGTCAAATTCATGCTGATCAATATATTGTATCTATCTTCATAATGAATCATCATCGGCTTATTTGGATGTGAAACTTGAATTCAACGCAACATTTTCGGTAGTAGCATTTATTCTTCTGGCATTTTTAACAAAATCAATCACACCAATCAGTCTGATTGATACTGATCAATATCTTGTCCCTATCTTGATGTTGACCTATCAGGGCATAAATTTGATGTAAAATTCGAATTCTACGTTATAAGTTAGACTAGGATTCATTTTTGCGACATTCCTAGGTGAGTTTTTAGCAAAATCAATCACAACAGTCAATCTGATCGATACTGATCAATATCTTGCCTCTATCTTCATATTGACTCATCAGCGAAAGATTTTGATGCCATATTCGAATTCTACGTTGCAAATTAGGTTAGAATTCATTCTTGTAGCATTTTTAGATGCATTTTTTAACAAAATCAATCACCAATAGTCAAACAGATCGATACTGATCAAGAAATCGGCTGTATCTTTTGAATAGCTATATGAAAGATTTTCGAATTTAAAAATTTAGAATTCTTGCAAAATTTTGGTCTAGAATCAACTTTCCGTTTTTATGGTCATTTTTCTTTCCCAAAAAGTTGATCTGTGCGCACCGTGCGCTACCACCGACGAATAGGTTTGTCAAGCTTTGAGCTGTGAGAGTTACGCGGCCACATAATGAGCCGTACAGCTTGATTACCGCTCGCCACTCGTCAGAATTGTTGGTTTACTACGTTAGTTCTAAAAATAGATCATCCCATAGCTCTAGCTTTGAGCTGTGATAATTGAGAGAGAAATTACCGCAGCTCGAAGCTAGCTGCGACAAACTATCACAGCGCAGCTGGAGCTACTAGTGTAGCCGCTCCGATTGATACGCATACAAACATTTTCACAGCGCGGCTACAGCTCAGCTCAAAAGCTGTTCATGTGGCCCTACCCTTATAGAAATGCGATTACATGACGGAGCAATACCTGTAATTACGTGCGATACCAAAGCTTCTTACGAAACCGGTGTAAAAAACGAGAATAACAAAATGTGCGAAAGCTATATTGTTCGTGTTCATATGCTACGAAAACTGATGGTACACTACGAAACACTGCGACACTACATTTTGTTACTCTCGTTTTGTACACCGGTTTCGTAATCAAAATCAGCCAGCTTTCGTACTCTGCAGTTTACAGTGTAGATGAGAAAACTGCCGTAGTCCTTCATATTCTTTGTCAGAATATTTCCTCTTCAAAGTAGTGCATTAATTATTCAATTCGTCTTCTTCTTATTCAGATAATTTTGGCTGATGATAAAAAATACGATGACGCATTCAAGTTGAAACCTATTGAGCCGAAAATCATCAAAGACTATCTCTATGTGTGTGGATTCACCCCCATTTGTGCCGATCTTCAATACTGGGTGGACAACGATCGTGATCTACCGGCCAAAGAAGTTATCAAGATGGTTCAGGTAGGTAGCGAATGTTTCTTTCATTAGCACGTGGTTTGATAACTCGCAACTTAAGGGAAGTAAGTAACTAGCTCGCAATCCAGTTCTGTGCGTACACTGCTAGGCATAATGGTCCGCATAACAAGGGTCAAAAATTTATCAGACACATTTTCTGAATTGCATATTATTTGTGAATGATTTGTGCAGATATCTATGCAGAGCAATGTAAAGAAAAATTGCTGGAACAATGCATTTCTGTATAAAATCGGGATGAGGTCCGTATTTAAATGGCGCAAATGGAAGTCCGAAATAACAAATGCTGTCCATATTCTGGACGGGTACGCATTTGAGGTAGAAAAGAGAAAACGGGTCTCATGAACTTATAGCAGGTGTTGTGGGCATACAACTTCACAGGTGGCAAAATATCTACTTTGAAAACTAAGATGACAGATAAAGTGATCTAAGGTTCGTTTAATTATGAATAAAATACATAATTATCGAATGATTATAAGAATTGGAAAAAATCTGTAGAAAAACAGAGTTATTTATTATCTTCATTGGCAATTTCAGTTGCAAAAATTTTTCAAAGTATTTTCTTTCACAAATCACAAATCAGTCTGTTATCGGACCACAACGAATGGCCCAAGATCTAGTATTTTATGTAAATCGACAAATTAACTGAGGGATTGTAGGAAAATGTGTCCTCTCGGTGGAAAGTGGAGAATGGTGTTAGCACGGCATGGGTAGGTATCTGAAGGTAAGAAGAAAATAATAGAACCATTTGACCGGCCCGTAAATCTTTAAATCTTTCTACCCTATAAGTCACATATGGACCCCATTGGACCTTCAAAATGGACCCCATAGTAATACGGACCCTTGTAAAATACGGACTAGAAAATTTTACGTATCCACTCCGCTAAATAGTGCAGAAATCAGTCGAATAAAATTACATCTTGTTCGTGTTGTATCACTATAGCGTTCATCTCATATTGTTAACCTTTTATTTCAGTCTATTCACGAGTTACAAGAGTTTCTGGTCGTTAATTCAGAACCCAACAAATTTCGTCAAAAATTACTTCGCAGCAAAAAGGTAAGTTTTAGTTTATCATTGATATCTGTAGCGAGGGAAATCGTGAAAATTCAAAGCATGATGCGCGTTCTGCTGGAGAGTAAATCCTCAGATTTTCCATTAGAACACGACGGTATAAGCCCGGCTTAAAGAGATTTGTGAAAAAACATCGGCCCAAAAGTGATGATGAATTAATATCCTCTTGTTGTCAGTGTTTCAAATGACTCTAAGTCGATTTTCAGCAAAATTAGCTACATCACATATCATCTGTTTTCCCTCGAAGCAAGATGTGGAAGACTTCTTTTTGGAGGCCGGGAAACACGTGAGACGACCACGCCCGGAAAAAAATGCGAATGAATGAATGCGACACAAATGTCACTTTCTAGAGCAATCCAAATGATAATGACTACATGCTGAAGCAAATTGTCGATAACTGTGTAGTTGACGAACAGTTATTGATGATTTATTGAAGCAACGTGGACCAGTGACACGAAATGAATCTTTACCAATTGATTTACAAGGTGAAACAGGAGAGCATCTTCTTACCTGTTTATGGTCTCAATGAAAACTGAAATGAAAGCGTTTTTCTGTAAACTAAGAAAAGATATGAAGCGCATGAAGAGTGGTGTCATTTTGTGCCTTATAACTCAGAACATTCTGTTGATACTTAAAATGAAATAAGTTAGGCAGTTATTCATGTTGTATGTTCGCCTCATGCATTGCCATTATTACTTTCGTGATATAAAGCATCGCTAAATCTGTAATCACTACAAAGTCACAGTTATGATGGTCACTGTTGCTATTTCTTTCAATTAACCTCATGAAATGTCTAGGCTTTTTTGCTGCTTCATTTGAAATTCTCATATTCCACTACATTCATTGTCCGTATTTTTTATTTCATTTTTATCAAAGTCATGGATAGCATAAATGCCATTCAGCATTAAAACACGAAGAATGTAAAAAATCTTTTACTTTTGAAAAACAGATTATATCACACCAAGCACTGCAGATTGAACAGTCTAATTTGAGGCAAATGCAAGGTCGACTCTGCGAGACACGAATGTCTAAACCTACTAACATCATGGCAAAAAACCTAGCACACCTGCATGTTGAATATTGGAAGCAATATAATCAAAATTTTGAGAACATGTGAGTCATTATTGTCTATGCTTAACAATTCAAACGGTCACGAAGTAACGTTTGCATTCACAATCTGGTTAGATTTCCTTTTTGCGGAACGTCTTGCATTCTGTTTGACATGCAAAATCCATGCTTTCGACATAATTCTACTGCGATTTACTAACCTTATGCAATCTTGACAACGTCTATCAAAATACTTTCGGAAATCGTGGGTGATGGCTGCTGTCGTCTTTCACCAGCAGCTCTCAATAAAATTGAAGTCAAGTGAGCTCGATAGTGACTCTGACTGGACTGGCACGTGGTTTTCAGAGATCAGTTTTTTGCTACCTTTAAGACGTGGGACAGAATCTGGTTCTAATGCTTCAGGTTGGTTATTTGTCATATAAGGACACATCTTTAGAGAAGATTACAAGACCAGTGCAACCTTGTGAAGTTGGGTAGGTCTGTATCAAAGTTTTATTATCAAATCTGGTATCATGCTCTTTGCCATGAAGTCGGCGAATGTAGTTGGAGCAAGTGCTACGGATCATTTAAAAATCCCTTTATCGGAGAACTGGTGCTCTGATGGGCTGTCCGTGACGCCGATAGAATTATTCCACGTTGCGATCTCTGTCAACATGAGCTTTCTTGGAGGTCGTCGAGCAGGAGGTTTGACGTCTTTCTGTAAATGTCGAATAGGTCGATAATTCACCTCCGGTCCAGTATTACTCAATCTTTTGCTTCGGTGAAGACAGATTTGGATCTTTAGGAAGTGGTAGACTCTGTCAATTGATAGACCCACTCGTGATTGTTCGTACACCAACGGTGTCACAGAAGTAACAGCCCAGCGTATTCTAATTCATTTGCACCATAGAAATAAACTTTATCTGAAGTTCGCTAGAATGGAAATTGACTCAAGGTCGCGGCACATCCGGGGGAACTAAGTTGGGGCATGAATGACCAATTAGGAGCTTAGATTTACACATGTGACTGATTCTAGCCCAATGATTAAGACGTTGACAAGTGTATCTAAGTGAAAATGCGTGCGATTTATGTGCCACTATTGTGCATTGCATGAAGCTTAATTTCCATTCTAGAGGTTTTATTGTTGTCAATTTCTATGATTTGCACCTACAGCTTTAGGACTGACATGCATGACCAGTGCGACTTCTTTGCAAGTGTGATGCAGCACATTGAACCGATTTCTATGTAATTATAGAAACTCTACTTCAACAATTCAACAATTAGATCCAAAAATGAATGAGTTTCAAGCACAAGAGCTCTTTTAAATTTGTTCCCTGATATATCACGGTAAGATGATCATTTCAAAGATTAGAATATCCGTCTGAATGGCTGCTATCCAAGCAGAAAAGTTTTTGGGCTGCGATGTCTAAAGAGAAAGTATTTAAAGGCGCATTCTAATTGATTATCTTGTGTCATAGAAGTTCATTCCCTACATCATAACAATAGCAACTGGAAGTTAATCATAAAGCTACAAAAAAGAGAAAACACAACAGAGATAGAGAACATTCGGATAAGTTGACAAAGAATGCTTCCTACATAAGTCATGGATTTGTGTCTAAATGCAGCAATCTTGGGTAGAAATTGAGCGTTGTGAGTCTTTGACAAACCGACAAACCAATAAGACAATGAAATTCTGCCTATCGATAGTTTAGAAACGCTTTCAGAAATCATTGGTCACACGGTTCGATATCTATGATTCACGCAACTCATACATCGAGGAAGTGATGTCAGTTTGGCAGAAAACTGTGGCAACAATCAGGTTATACCACTCTCCAATCGCTCGTGGTGTAACCTTTAATTGATCGCATTTCATTATATTTTCGACAGAAAATTGCACTGTATTTCCAACACCATCCACTCGATAAACTCAAAAACTCATTTTGACGTGATGCTCAGCTTTCGGCCACACCTTCACCGACTTCACCATTTCCAGTGCGCCAACGCTTTCCGAAGTCTGGAGCAAAGAGCAGAAGCATCAAGACCAACACGCACACCTCAAAACAACTGCAAACTGACCGCATACCTTCCTCCGCCTCAAGAAGGGGGGCTGCATCTTAACTTTCACACACCTACACATCCCCGACCCTTCCAATGCGATGCTACCCGGTCACCCCCGGATCAATCTCATGCCCCCCTAGTCTCTTCATCCGCCCACTCATTTCCCTTCAGCCCACAGTGCACTTGGGCCCACACAAACCATTCTGCTGCGGCTTCATTCAATAGATTTAATTAATTAAATAGAAATCATTGGTAGGCTTTCAATTAATTGTAAAAAGTAAATCATATATCTCCATATTATCCTTTACCACACACGATTTATTTCTATAATAAGGATTTAGACGTGTTAAGGACAATTGATAAAGACCTTTGCGCAGAAGTTCAAATGCTTTGGGAATAGAATTCAAATGACAGCTCAACGAAAGTAAATAACATTTCACGCACTCTGTCGAAGATCAAAATTAGTCAACTGTCTCGTTTAGCTTCGTGATAAACCTCTTCAAGCTGAGATAATTCATTCACAATATTCTCGTCTAAGGAAAATGAAACGTATTCCTCTAAAAGGTTGAAAAAACTCCATTATGAAAAACAGATGTATAGCCGTCAACAAAAGGTTTTCCAGCTTCCCCAGCTCTTGTTGCATTTTGTGTTTTACTATTTGTGACATTTTTAAACTTTCAGAAGATGGTTTGGGATGATAGATTCCATTAAAATTTGATGTTACAAATCGTAATTACTCAATTTCATTAATGCATCGCATTAATGTCATAAACTTCAAATGAGACTGAAACAGAATCTGGTAGATCAATTATCAAATAAAAGAGATGTACGATTTATGTACTGAGTCTTGTATATACATATGGACAGTTTCATAAATGAAACCGCCCGAGGAAATTTATGTCTGTTTCTTCCAGTGAATGCGAACTAACATCGTGCACCAGTTTGATCATTATTTGAAAAAGTCGATGAAAGTGTGGTGTATTCAACTACATTCATTATAACAAGACCACCGATGTATATTAGCTAAGTCAAGAAGTGATTATATTCCTGTCTTCAAACAAGGCATTCAAGTTATGAAAGTTATATATGCATCAATAGGTAGCGGCAATAACATGAACGAATGCATACTGTTATGCGGTTAGCTGTGTAGATCAAAGAGGCTAGAGCAAGATGTCCGCGTGATGCAATAATGATGGATATCAAGCAAGTCTCGTATCTCCGCAACATCTTTGCCTCAATGCATGCATTTACACCAACAATGTAGAAAAGGCCCCTGTTTTGAGGCAGTGATTCGTCAATTGGTAATTCTTAAGACATAAAAATGATCCGAATCACCAACGCAAATGAACACTTAGAGAAGTTTGTCCCCATCACAAGCCCTTGAAAGTTGAACGATGTGGATGAGAAAGTATTTCAATGTATACATGTAGTTTCTACTTAAATGCGCTTTTCGCTCACGCTTTCAGATTATGAACATGTTCATGGAAATTCTGACACACAACGTCGACCACTCTCATGAGAACCTGCGCCGTCTCCTGGTGGAGATTTATCACAATACATTCCACTACCTGACCGGAAAAAGTCGAAAAAACAATTTGTATTTGTCCAAATACTTTGACCTCATTCACAGTCAGATCACTCAAGATGTAAGTTTTTATCATGATAACCTCATATTGTAAATTCAGTCAGCATTTTGACCCTGCATTTACTCATACCTCACACTTTAATCGTCACTTGAAACTTGTCCATAGAACTTTGCTGACTCTTCTCTTATGTTCATAGAAATTAGATGCGATTTGATAAAATCATTTTGTTTGTCTCCGTGAATATATTGTAGATATTCTATCGCTTTGTTCGATCTATAAAGCAGATTATTGCCCGCGCGGGAGATACTATTTACTCCAATGCATTGGAAGGAGCGTAACCCATGCCAATTATGAGTGCTCTTGTCCACCTTTAGCATAGACTAGATCTGTGAATAGATATCTGCATTATTGTTCAAGCTAAATTTCTATTCAAATAGTCTTGATAATCATAGACATGTCAATCACAATCTGTGCTTGATTATCATAGCACGTCGGCAAATAAAATTCTCAACACAACTCGTGCATGAGATTGCTTCATCATAGCATTCTAACTCGTTAGATTGAAATGGCCCTCACCCTAAGGGTTCGGGCATTTAAGATATCTAACTGGTGGAATGGTGTATAGAAGCAATAATGCACTAGTTGTGTAAACAACTATTAAAGAGGCTGGCAGAAGTTATGTGTCATTGCTACCCTCGCAAATACATGTAGACTGCCTGATTGAACCTCGGACGTCTCCTATTCAATCAAATCACGGTATAAGCATGCAATTAAACAAATGATTAAAATGAAGCGCATTAGTGACTTTTGGAGGAAGGATCTGCAGCCCATCGTTGACAAGATACCAGATATCTATACCACGATCAAATCTAGGAAAGTCATGAATTATATTCAGATACCTGCAGCACATTCATTTTTATAGTCAACTATTTTGTCGCAATACGCAGGGTCGCGGAGAAGGAACCAGGAAGCAATCTGGAACGTGTGATGAACACGTATTCCTACGTAGATTCAAACACAGTAAAAATGGGGAGCAAAGCAAATGTTTCCCCCAGGTTCTTGTCTAAAGATGCCTGGTGCACTATTCTGGCGGGTTTGAGCCAAGCTAACAGATAACACAGTCAATCCTAAGCTAAGATATCTGTATTGGATAACAGATGCTTCTGCAGCGATAGAAAACGGTTGAAAGGCTTCAATCTTGGATTCATAATACTTCTGAAGTTGTTGGATTAAGAAGGAGTCATTCACACAAGGAATGAGATGAACATCAACTGAAGAGGTGATTCCAACGAAATAAGACAATGAAAGCAGGTTTCGCATGTCTAAGTTGGTAATTTTAGTAACTTTGACTACTGTGAAGCTAACTGCTCTGCATGGGTCCCACAAGTTGGCGGAGCCGGAAGGCTTTAGTGGTTCCGCAACCTCACGGTAACAAGTATGGGCATTTTTCGCAACATTGCATTTTATCATTGCCTTTCACGACAGTGCATTGAGGTACATTGGAATTCATGGAGACCTGAGGATAAGCATTGAAGTGATGAGCAAGTCATAGAGTAACACTTCTGATAATGTTGATGCTTTGCAACTTGTTGGCTGCTGCAATGTATGAATGTATTGACGTGAACTTCACAATATTGCTGCAATGTTTTAGTACCTGTGAGGTGGGGGAGGTCGACAGTCAAGTTGTTTTTACACTGCATGAGATGATTGCCATTAGCCTTAATCATGTGTATTGTATCATTCATTGCCTTGTTTTCAAATCAGCCTTTACCAGATCTAACGAATCCCTACTTCATGCGACGGCTGTTCAAATTACCTCGTCCTTGGGGCCACACTGGCCGTCAGGTTTGTAGACAGATTCTGTACGTCATTCTATCCGTGCACGTATATTTCAGCAGATTGCATTCATTATAAGATGGATATGCATGCAAATATCTATGTACGCTATGCCACTGATTGCATGATATTTCAATGTTTCTTGTATATCAGCTATATTTAGCATACCTGGACTTCCTTCAGATTTACCGTCTTGTGGTTCATACAGAACTTCATGACCACAACTTCTCTAAATATTCGAACACAAAATGTCTAGAAAGCTGAGGGAGTGTTACATGGCCATTGCGGAAGTGTTGAGAGCCCTGGTAACAATCCATGACATACAGCTGCCATGTAGAGCAAGTACTAGAGTGTGCACAGCATTTGCATGTGCCTTCATTATCTATCCCAACCCAATCCCAATGAGAATTTCCACTGGGTTCCCAATAGATCCCAATCCCAAAAAATCCAAATAGCCTGCTTTAGAGCTAAAAACGCACGCAATTTGACCCCAAGCTGCATCGGGCTTACCTCTTAAGGCCTGCCAAATGTGATACTTTTTGAATCGACGAAGTTCACGGTCGTAGGCTTAGGACTAGACAGTCCTTAATAGTAATAGGGGCTTTAATTGATTTTAAACAATGATGTATAATGGGCGTACTGGATGGCTATATTTTGCATCAAGATTGCCTTCACCCAAAAGCTTATAGAGGTCCACGTGTATAGCTAATATCTATGTATCAACTACAAACACACTTGGTATTTTAAGGCCATTAAGTCTATTATTTTATCGGAAGTGCGTTGTTAATAATCAGCTCGCTCGCTACACGGGTTCACACGTACAGTAGGCAGCAGGCAGTAAACAGCGGCTTATACCGTTAAATACGCTTGAAATGCTTACAATGTATAGCTTAAATACAGAAGCGGCGAAGCGCATGACAACGTATAGGCGAATTGTATAAGCCTATACATACTGCTATTACATAACTGCTACCTTTTTTAGCAGCACAATGTTTAGCAACTAGGGAAGTTAAAGCCAAATAGTAGGGTCAACGCTGAAAATTTGTGCAGATCACACTAAGAGCTCTCAATGCTCGAATTCGAGACAAAGAAAAATAAACTGCTCTGTACAACTCGAAAACATTTGTATCGTACTGACAAATGTCATGCATATTCTGTTGGGAGAGGGCTTAATGGAATGTATTGGGGAGATTTTTGGTAGCTAAATCCCAACCAATCCCAATAGCTATTGGGATTCAATCCCAATCCCAATCCCAGCGGCAAGCCTGAACACTCAGCAGTAAAAGAATGAGAGTGGGATAAATATCACCTCGGCCATATGGAAGAAAGGCTCCGTGTCTCATGCGCTTCCGAGTATAAACAAGGTTCATTTTTTTACTTGCTGCAGATGAGTTGTAGTGAGGAAGAAAGTGTGTTGAGATTTGACATTTCATTGGCTTGTGAAATCTGGAGAACCCTAGTTAATGCGTTCAGTATGCTATACAAGTATGTAGCACGAAATCAGACTGCTTGGCTGAAATACATGTATATCAAAAATGCAAACTATATCTTGCATGCTTTCATGCCGTCACAAAGACATCAATTCCAATAAAATGATTGATTGACTTATTTTCCTTGTAGAATGATCTTGGGGCTGCTGCAGTGGTAACTTTGACTCAACTCATCAAAGGAAACCAAACGATCGTGGACCGTGTCAGGGAACATCACATCATGGACGTTATCAATTATCTCCGCGCAAATCAGGTAAAGATTAACTTCCTACAATTCAATATCACTGTCCATGAGAAGAACAGGAGGATCGGAGTTGGAGGCATGTTTGTGCGCTTAAGTAGAGGAATGTTTGTGCGATGAGGAGGAGGCATGATTGTGGGCTGAAATTGAGGCATGTTTGTACGCTGAAGTAGAGGGATGTTTGTGCGCTGAAATTGAGGCATGATTGTGCGCTTAAGTAGAGGAATGTTTGTGCGATGAGGAGGAGGCATGATTGTGGGCTGAAATTGAGGCATGTTTGTACGCTGAAGTAGAGACATGCTAGTGCGCTGACATTGAGGCATGTTTGTGCGCTGAAGTGGAGGAATGTTTGTGCGCTGAAGTAGAGGAATGTTTGTGCGGTGAAGTGGAGGAATGTTTGTGCGCTGAAGTAGAGGGATGTTTGTGAGCTGAAGTGGAGGAATGTTTGTGCGCTGAAGTAGAGGAATGTTTGTGCGCTGAAGTAGAGGAATGTTTGTGCGCTGAAGTGGAGGAATGTTTGTGCGCTGAAGTAGAGGAATGTTTGTGCGCTGAAGTAGAGGAATGTTTGTGCGCTGAAGTGGAGGAATGTTTGTGCGCTGAAGTAGAGGAATGTTTGTACGCTGAAGTAGAGACATGCTAGTGCGCTGAAATGAAGGCATGTTTGTGCGCTGAAGTAGAGGAATGTTTGTGAGCTGAAGTAGAGGAATGTTTGTGCGCTGAAGTAGAGGAATGTTTGTGCGCTGAAGTGGAGGAATGTTTGTGAGCTGAAGTAGAGACATGCTAGTGCGCTGAAATGAAGGCATGTTTGTGCGCTGAAGTAGAGGAATGTTTGTGAGCTGAAGTAGAGACATGCTAGTGCGCTGAAGTGGAAGAATATTTGTGCGCTGAAGTAGAGACATGCTAGTGCGCTGAAATGAAGGCATGTTTGTGCGCTGAAGTAGAGGAATGTTTGTGCGCTGAAGTAGAGGAATGTTTGTGAGCTGAAGTAGAGACATGCTAGTGCGCTGAAATGAAGGCATGTTTGTGCGCTGAAGTGGAGGAATGTTTGTGAGCTGAAGTAGAGACATGCTAGTGCGCTGAAGTGGAAGAATATTTGTGCGCTGAAGTAGAGACATGCTAGTGCGCTGAAATGAAGGCATGTTTGTGCGCTGAAGTAGAGGAATGTTTGTGAGCTGAAGTAGAGACATGCTAGTGCGCTTAAGTGGAAGAATGTTTGTGCGCTGAAATGGAAGCATGTTTGTGCGCTGAAGTGGAAGAATGTTTGTACGCTGAAGTGGAGGAATGTTTGTGCGCTGAAGTGGAAGAATGTTTGTACGCTGAAGTGGAGGAATGTTTGTGCGCTGAAGTGGAAGAATGTTTGTACGCTGAAGTGGAGGAATGTTTGTGCGCTGAAGTGGAAGAATGTTTGTACGCTGAAGTGGAGGAATGTTTGTGCGCTGAAGTGGAAGAATGTTTGTGCGCTGAAATTGAGGCATGATTGTGCGCTTAAGTAGAGGAATGTTTGTGCGATGAGGAGGAGGCATGATTGTGGGCTGAAATTGAGGCATGTTTGTACGCTGAAGTAGAGACATGCTAGTGCGCTGAAGTGGAAGAATGTTTGTACGCTGAAGTAGAGGCATGTTTGTGCGCTGAAGTGGAAGAATGTTTGTACGCTGAAGTGGAGGAATGTTTGTGCGCTGAAGTGGAAGAATGTTTGTACGCTGAAGTGGAAGAATGTTTGTACGCTGAAGTAGAGGCATGTTTGTGCGCTGAAGTGGAAGAATGTTTGTACGCTGAAGTAGAGGAATGTTTGTGCGCTGAAGTGGAAGAATGTTTGTACGCTGAAGTGGAGGAATGTTTGTGCGCTGAAGTGGAAGAATGTTTGTACGCTGAAGTGGAAGAATGTTTGTACGCTGAAGTAGAGGAATGTTTGTGCGCTGAAGTGGAAGAATGTTTGTACGCTGAAGTGGAGGAATGTTTGTGCGCTGAAGTGGAAGAATGTTTGTGAGCTGAAGTGGAAGAATGTTTGTGCGCTGAAGTGAAGAATGTTTGTGCGCTGAAGTGGAGGAATGTTTGGCACCTGACTGAAAGTAACTCCAAGTGCAATGAAGTTATTTTTGGTGACATCCGCTCATTTTCCACAATAACCTCCAGGTAATATCCTTCAAGAGCACTTCCTGCAATTAATGTGAAACTGCGATTTTTCCACTTTCACTGCGTTGCCTGAAGGTAGTTTATGTCAGACAGATTTCCATAATAAGCTTCAGCGTTCAGAAAAAATATGAGATCCTAGACTACTTCCTACCTGAAAATCGTCACAATAACAACATCAAAATTATTAGTTCCCATTGAAAATTGTTGAGTGATGCTCCGGTACTTGTGTATATACCGGTACTTGATGTTCTGATGTAGTAAATTGATGAACTCTGGCTGTGCAAGGCATAAATACATAAGATATTGGAAGCTGAAAGGAAATTTCCATTTCATAGGCAATTTCGATACTGAAAAAAGAACGCAAATTTTTTAGTTTTATATTGGAAGTATGGCTAAGTGTTGGCTATCGTGCATTTGCAAAATTCTCACATCTGTCTCTGTACAGTTTATATTTGTCGCTTAATTATTACTTGTAAAACAAAAACCTGAATGAGAAGCATGTATTTCACTTCAAAGCATTTGCCTCTTGCAGATTGTCTCGTCAGACATGCGCGAATGTTTAATGCAGCCTAGGTCACGCCCTGACTTATAGATTATGTAGCAACGTGTTCATATTCCATTCATGCTTTGATTTCATCACCTTTCTTCATATTTGAATGTTTGCACTTAAGGGTCTACCTGTGGTGAGTATTTCAATGAATGGTTTGATGTTTTCTTGTTATGACTTTCCACTGATTCTTCCCTCAACTCCGTACGACATTACATTACCGGATTTTCCTTTGCTAACCATAACTGTCATTTGCAGTCATCTCAGCAATGGTAGTAATTCATGAGAAGTTAAAGCAAAACTGTGAAGACAATGTAATATTGCAGTTCAGATATCTGAACCGCAATATGCTATAAGGCTGAGGGCTGTCAGGCACGAAGCCATAGCTTATTGCGGTTCTGAGATCTGAATTGCAATATCATTGTGTTGAGGTTATCTATGATTGAACCACAATATGCTAAACAGGTATATTGCGGTTCAATATTTTAACATTGAAAGATATACGAACCTAAACACAATATAACATTAACACGGATTTTTGAGGGCAGAAATGTAGAAAAACAGCGGGCAACAATGCTATGAATACACATGTACATATACGCTGATTGAGATTTCTAAGATATCTGTCACATGCATAGATGCAGATATCATCATTACAGGATACATTGTTGCCTTCTTCTTCCATATTATGCCATAGCTAAATTACGACAATAGGCATTAGGCCTACCTGCATATGAATTCACCTGATTAGTTCAACTGTATAGTCCGGGACACTGCTGCTGACACTTCCTACATTTCGTAACTTCGTAAATGTCATGTTTTGACTTAATTTTGATGATTTTCCTCATTTTGTAGAGGCTTTCAAACATCAACTACTGAATCATGTGACTCACTTCAACTTTTATATCGAAGTTGATGTTCTGAACTCAATCATGTTTCAAATCTCGTGGCATTCTGATAAATAATTTCTTTTCTGCTAAAGAAAATGTACGAAAATTGCCAAGTGTTTCACAATCCATAGACATTTCTTGAATTTTACCACTGGATTACAATGGGAATCCTTTGACCTATTCTATAACCGAAAGCGACTCTGGCTGTGACACTCAGGAATTTGATTTTTGTATTCAGCGTTTCAAGACCTACAAATCCATGCTATTAAGCACTTTGTGCGCGAATTTAGGAAGAAATTGTCAGTATCTCCCGTCCTAGTATGATTCCTGTAGTGTTGTGGTTCGTCCCTACTAAGATAATCGAAAACAGCACTTCTATGCCGTCATTTTTCATGTATTTTGAAGTGCAACTAATACTAATGTATATGACATCAATCATATTTTGCATTTGACAAACTCACTTGATATAGTCTGCTTGTAGATGAACATTTGACATGTAGAACTGTGTAGGTCTTGCCATTACTGAAGTATTTCTAATAATCTTTGACTATAGCTCTTCTTTAGAAATTCATTTTTATTTCCTCCTCAAAACAGTCGCATCTTGATTTAATCGACACCTTTTACCTTCTTAAATAACATAATCTGTAGGAAATACAATGCATTGATATACCACCTTTAGCAAGATCAGAAAATTCATGATCAGCAAAAATGATTCCCTTTGACTAATATTGGATTGAATTTGAAGTGTAGTGAACTAACAAAATAAGCCTGAGAGTTCAATTTTACAGACCTAAGGACGCGTTCACATACAGTGATGTGAAATCCAAAGAAGTAGACCTTGAAATTTTTTTTAAAAATCGATTAAGTTATGGTACAAAACATTTACATGTATATTAAAACAGATACCATTGTCTCTATATTGCTTTAAAACATGAATAAACAGACGAAAGCACATACAATTGTCCTTTAATATTTTGTTTGTCCTCCTTTTGCTGCCACACAAGCAGCCACACGCTTTGACATGGACCTGATGAGTGTTTCGCAAGCGACCGAAAATGACTCGTCTGTGTGACAGTATTTGATTAAAGACGCGATGAGTGCATTTCTTGTTGTAGGATTGTACTTACTAATCTTGACCTTCAGCATAAGTCAAGATACGAGCTTTAACAGTCTCTGAAACGTCCTTTTTCCTGACCATAATGACAAAAATAAGCACAACTGTCTACCACACTCAAATGGGAGAAATGAATTTTTAGCTCGAAATACTGCGCCAATTGAAACACGCCAATTGATTGGAGTAATTGTAAGCCAATAGGAATCAAGTTAGGCAAGAAGTTTGTTTCTCGTACGTCACACCATTGTATAAGTACTTATGCACTCAAATTCTGCCAATTTTCACGGCTAACTCCTTTGGATTTCACATCACGATACACACACGTACTAGCACGATTACGATAGCGATAAAGTAGTAACGATATTTTTTCTATCGTTAGCTCCACTGTTTACATTGTAAGTAGTATCGTTAAGAAAATCGGTCTAGCAACGATGTTACACGTGCAGAGCGATTTTATTTCAATTTATCGTTATAGTTATCGGTCTAATGTGAATGCGCCCTTGTTATCGAAAAGTGGGTTCTTTTCGAACGAAGGTGCACTGACTTTCGTATTTAAGGTATGCGAAATCATTTATCGACTGTAAAGCTGTCTCTATACTACAGACTGTTCCTATTAGCGGCTCAGTGAGCTTGTGCAAAAGTGCTGTCCGCTCTGTGTTCAGAAGACCTTGTGTGAAACAGACAAGGTGGTTGGTTCAAACCTAGGACTGTTAGATTAATTACACGGAGCATCTTTGTTCTGTACATTACAATGACACACTGGGATCTCGCCTGATGAGGAGCATTTCTTTTATTATCCCCGCATTTGCAACGCCTATGGTCTCAATCACAGTAAAAGCAAAGCAAACACTAGGCTCCCGAACAGACGTATGTCCTTAAACTTGTAATCGCTCTGGTTTGCTTTGTTTGCTGTGTGGCAGTCGAGAGTGCTGCAATGATGACTTGATATTTGCTGCAAAATGCTTCGCCTGAAGCGCTCCGCTTGTAGTGTGGCCGAGGCCTAGTTATTATTGTCTTCCTCACCCAAATGACGCTGTCTTTCTGTTTGGCACTGTACAATACTAGTGCTCTTGCTTCCTTAACTGTATCAGGACCGGACGATATTTAGCGTCGAAGGACCGGGGACCACTCAAATTTTCCACGTTCTGATTGATAAAACTTTTTGAAACAGGGATACTACATATTTCGAGTCTCCTATTCGAATGGTAGTGCTTATTTGCATGATTTGAAGACCTCCATACTAAAAATTTTAATTTAAAATTTGTATTTTCAACTTTTTCCATTTTTCATGAATCTATGTATCTTTTGACTCTTCAAAAATTGTTAATTACAAGTAAAGTATTTATGCAAGCTTTCACGCATATCTATTGGTGTTATAAGTATAATATTCTACATTAATTCTAGTACTATGAATTGCAATTTGAACGTAAATAATGTCTTTTCATGTATTATTACATTTTTCTATCTTTACAAATGTCTCGTTGTAATGACTTATTCGCCACGAGTATAAAGACAGGGTTATAATGCATTTCCGAATGCAGTCTTTCGAATCGGTGATATGTATTTTGCATTATTCTGTTGGTTTCATATCTAAAAATTCACATCAAAACTTCATATTTTCACATTTTACATTTGCATGCACATGTACTCATTTTGGGAGATAAGATGAATGTATATTTCAACAATTTTGAATTGCACATGCATAAATATCATGTGAATATGATACAGAAACATTATATCAATAATTAATGTTACTCTAAATGAAAACCATCATTTTTCTAAAAAGAACTTTTAAAATGACCTTTAAAACTGACCTTACAGTAATTCAATTTTGCCCAAATTTTTACTGAAAGTTCAACATACATAAAAACTAAAAACACAAAAATTTGAGCTTATATCTAATTTATTTTAGGAGATGTACAATAACGCTGATAGGGGGGCACCCCAACCCCGGTCCTGATAAGGTTAATGCCTCGTCAGATTCGGAATTTCTTTTTAAGTTTTTAACTTACGTTTCAACAGCTCAAATTTTTCAATGAATTAACAGCGATTTTCTGTTCTTGCAGAATCATTTGTATCTCATCTTATTAGCCGAATTGTGTGTTTGCGATGGAATTGCGAAGGCCGACAATCAAATTCTCATTACCAACAACTGGCTAAAGAAAATGAAAGTAAGTTCAGTTATGAACTCTATCTGACACAATCTTCACAGAGTGCAGCCGTATGTGCCCTGTTTCTGTAAATATGTGTTTCTGCACGCACGTTGGAAATACGTTGGACATTCGTTACTATGACACAGACTGACACTGATTGGTAAATTCCAGTCGCTGATGATCCCATTTCGGTGACAGTTGAAGATTCATGATAATCCTCACTTTTCTCAAATTGTAAAATTATTTTTATAAAATGCAATGCAATTCAGCACATCGCTTTTCGGCAGGACACTCATTTGATTTGCCTTTACAGATCATCGAAAATAAGACAATGGTTAGTGTACTTTGTGAAACTCGATGCGGTTCGTAGAAAGATATCATTGAAAATGTTTGTGACAAAATTAAGAATTTCAATACTGAGGAATTTTCAACTCTTACCTATTCCCACACCCCCGACAATGCCTTAAAATGTCTTACTTTACGGAAATCACAAGAAATCGAATGGGATCATAGGACCAGGAACATAAGTATCTTAGATATCGGGAACTCATGCTGACGGCGATGATGACTCATATGTGACGTCATGAAGTGCTCACGCGTGGACTAACTTGCAGGAGGAATGTGATGCACGAGTATTTCTTGTAGCTGCCGTCTTCTGATTTACTTCGCAAATCAGGGTTTCATCTTCAGAAAACTTTTGCATACATTTCTAAAAGTCTTATCCCTCTGCAATCTCTATTATTCCATATTCATTCATATTCCTATAAGTTTATATCTCATCGTTATCGAATTTGTTGATCTGAATGTGCTACTTGTTTCTATAGGGAAATTGACTAATTCGCAGATTATTGTTGCCAAAGCAAAATCTACATGTATTGTAATTCCAAGGATCATCTGATATTATCACATGCAAATCCATCTACGTGACAAATGAGCGAATTGCTTTTCTTACTTTATAGACAGGAAATAAAAAATAACGCAAATTTTGAAAGTATAAGTTCTATCACGAGATAATTTATCACGGAGAAACATTGAGTAGAGGACAAGTACTGTTCACTTGGTGGATGTTCAGGCTTCAATATGAAAAAGGTAGTTCGTGTGTTCCCTATTCGACTTTCCTTGGCCAATGGTAGACATACAATGGCTGAGATAGAAACACGTCACATATAAGAGTAACAGCGACAGCCGAATCCATTTCTGTGGTACAGACAATGTCCTTCAGCATATGGCCATTTAAAAGAGTAGGGCTAAAAAATTTTAGATGTTGCTGCAGCTCTCTTTAACAGATTGCGGCATAAACTGATGCTTTCGACCTGGTTTTTAAATCAACATTGATTCATAGCAATGAAAATTGACTTCATTTTTTTCTGGAAATCAATCAATTTCTGTATGATGCACAATTCATTTATAAAATCCAACTTTCTTTCCAGGATGGATTGTATCTCATCACCAGGGGACAGTTCATTGATCGCATCAGGAATATTCTATACATCTCATCGGATAACGGCAGTTCTTGGCTCCCTTTGCACGTATTTGTTGATGTAAGTCCTAATTGCACATGTGTCTGAGGTGTCAGATTAGGTTGACTTACCTGTCCCCACAGCGAGTGTTTTCCACGGTAGCGAAGAACATTAGACTCATGAACATCTCGTGATGTTGAAGCATGTTAAGAAGAGGGTTCGAACCATTATTCTATCGATCAACGCCGACAATGTAGACTGCGTTCTGCCGCACTGTAGAAGCTGGCAGACTTGAAGTAGATTATTTGGATAGATAAGCCTGGGCTAGATTCATACACATGAATTCATCGAAAGTAACGAAGGCAATTGAAATCGGAAACTTTCGGACAAGCCTACAAAACAGATGCACAATATTGACCAAATAACCGAGAGAATTGGTGTTCAATGTCATTCCGACCTTCGAAAATGACGTCGCTTTAATAAGCAATCCAATTAAGACGTGACAGCTGCATGAAATATCAAAATATGTCAAAATTTATCAAAACTCGAGAATCAACGGCAAGATAATGCATCTTTTAATTTAATACCAATTAATTTAGTAGCAATTTGATTGTTCATTATTTCCAAAAGAGAAATCGAAGATAGCAACAAATTCGAAGAAGATTTTCTACAATGACTTATGAGGCAGTTTATTTATAATTCGTAGCTATATGTAAAATGAATTGTCGCGCAGTCCCGAGTCACAGTCTGCACCGCATAGGGCTCTGAGATGGATTCAATTTGATTACTTTCTAAGCAACAGTCGCACGAACCTTCGTGATAATTTATGAAGGAAATATCAGTCAATACAACTTCAATGACAACCTTAACCATATTGTCGGTGAAGTATTAAGGGGGGGGGGGCAGTATAAAAGGATCCCCTAATATCTTCTAAACTATTGACTTACATGACATAACATATTATCGAATCCTTGTCTATGTTGAGAATAGTAATGAAAAAGTGCCATATTTTGTGATATAGATCGATGAAACACATCAAAGGATATCTTTTGACGTAATATAGAACGGCAATATAGAGCGGTAGTATGGAACGGTAATATAGAACAGCAAAGAACAGTATCGCAGTCGTATTTAAATTCAAATTTTTGAAATGGAAATTAATACTACCGTAACATTCGATCCATCATACATTCTAGAACTCTATAGATCATGGACATCTACATTGCTGTGATGCTACATCTAGAAGGCTATCTTTAGATCCATTTCTGCGCTACTGAAATTAACATAGACATAATAGAGTGGCCACAATGATATCTTGTAGTCCATGTAAGATCGGCCATAGATTTCTTAATATTAGTAATATTAGTTCTTCAATATTAGTTTAATATTCTTAATATTAGTTCTTTATAAGTCTATGAATCGGCAGGCAAAGATAGATGTAGATATCTAAATCTATTAGATGACCATAGCGCGTTCGATAATAGTTATACAGCTACTCCATCCGCACTACGCTCAAAGATATAACACTCGGCTTCGCCTCGTGCTTGGAATGTCATACGGATGTCGTAGCTATATTACTATAATAGAGCATGCCTATCTTGGGTATGCTCTATCCAATGGTGGTATCCGTTTTTCTTTCCAAGTTGATCTTGATACTATAAATATCACTTTGAAATTCAAACAATCACTTTTTTGTATAAATTTCGTAATTGTATGCAAAATAACACACAGAATTTTATGAAAATTACAGTAGAATTTATTTAACACATGCTCTGTCTGGTGATATAGTCGATTTTGCATTTCAAGCGGCTCTTGCTACTATAAATATCATACTAAACTTCAAGCAATCATTTTTTTTAAATTACGCATTTATAAGTAGCATACGCATTAGTATTATTTACAAGTATAGTACGCATTTATAGAACATACGTAATATTAGTCATCATAGCGAAATAAAAGTATCTGAGTATCAAATAGCATAATTAATCTATCATATTTACTGAACGAGCAAGCTACAGAAGTTGCAAATCATCTCAAAACTCAAATTTCGTATCAATAGAAGTGAAAATCCAATATGCATAATGCCCCCTTGAGGCAAATAGAAAAGAAAAATGAGACAATAAACCGATGAAAGAAGCATCACCTTCACTGACTGCGAGCTTTGACCCAATCATCCCTCCGGTACATTCCAACTTCGCTATTTCTTCCATAGAACAAGCAGCCGCGATACAGTGACGACCAATGCAAATTTCTCTCTCACCAACTCGATCTGTACGTTGCTCTGTGTAAGGTAAGTTGTCAATTTGTCGATGGTATTCCGAGATTTCATAATACTGGAATTTATCATTTGTCATTCCAGGGCAGGAATGAATATTGTATCAAATTGATCACAAAGGAACTTGAATTTATCAACTGGGAGGAGGCATTTCTGTGTCTCCAGGCTGAAATCATGCCAGACTACATGAGAGCAAAGTTTTGTGAGACAATAATTGGTATGTTGACATTTTTGAAGAATTCTGCAACAAATTCTCGAATATTTTAGCAAATCATTCAGTACAATGACTTGATGATGACAGTTATTCCTCCATCTTCGCAAATGATGTCAGTAAGGACTTTCTGAAAGCAGAACTGAATGGAAATTAAATGAAATTGGCAGTCGGTTTTTCAGTGCAAAATGATTTCTTCCCCAGTTATAAAGAACTTCATTGAGCATGCACTGTGCGGATCGATGGCGACCGTGCACAGCTTTTTGTTGCTTTCTTTTGTTAATCCAGTTTTAATTTTGCTATGGACATTATAAAACAACTCTGCATCATCTATATGCGCTTTCATGATCTTTAATTTTAGCACACTGTCAAAGTATAAGATGGATCGGTCACATGGAAGAATGCGTGTGTGCCTATGTGCTAATCAGGGTTGGAACCACAGAATTAAATATGTTGTTTATCTGCTTCGGTTTGCTAGAAGTCTGATTAATGCGAAGTTGAAGGTACATCGAGGAACCTATCAAGTGGACAAAAAGGAATTCCTAATACCTTGTAGAGATATGAAAATAGTCGTGCGTCGCTTGCGGATTAATGTGAGTTTCAGTAAAGTGCTTCGATTGCCACAATTCCTTCAGATTCAAAGAATTCAGATCATTGCGCACAAGTTTTCTCCATAATGTTGGCCCTTCCGATCATTATTAAATAAGTAGCAGGCGTACGAAAATTAGTTCACTTGATGTTTTCACATCCTCTCATTTCTCACTGTATAGTGCATACATTGAATCGAAGCCAGGCATCGATGTGTGTTCTGGTGTGTGCGAAGTGATATCACAGCACGCACGCATCTCTCACTGGCTCTGGTGTCCTCTGCTGACAGCTTATTGTTTGCCATTTCCAATAGCAAGCGATACACGAATTATCCATTCGAGAGGGAGCAAGTTGTCTAATTCTGTGATGTGCCATTTCGATATTAAGCTTACATATAACTTTTCATTTCTAGGAAACCGAAGCGCACGCAGATGAATCTAATTCTAATTCTGTGGCTGGAACAGGCCGTGTTTTGGCGGCCAGCCCATCAATAGCCGTTCTTTCGTGTCTAGGAGGTCGGTTGAGGTCTCTTTATCGTTTGTTCAAGACATTGCATTATTCAATTTTCACTACGTGAATGGTGGGCCTTCCGCTGCTCCGGATACGCAACCTATTATAATGATGTATTATACATGTACAATGCAATTATTCAAACTTTGATACACGTTAGTGCACATCACGTGGGCATTATGCGCACAGTATGTTGATCATTTTTTCATAAAATGCCTAATCTTTGCATACTACATGGTTTACAGTGAGATATTGATAATATTTCCTAGCTGTAATTTATTGCAAATAATCCACTGGCCAAATATCAAAAGGAGTGGAGGTCGATGATTTTGACGTGTTCCCGGTCTAGATTTAGGTAATTTTCACCCAGGAAGGGCCTAGCGAGAGATGTTGACATCCTGCTAAATGAGATTGAATGCATACAACATTTGGATGTTTTGGAATTCTTCATTCTTGTTTTATTCTCAAGACAGAATGAAGCATAATGGTAAATTGGTCGTTAGTGCGTTTTCAAAATGAATTTGAATAGCAAAAGCTTAAGACGTTGTGACCGTAGAAAGCATTTTGATTTGTCTTATTTCATGTTCCTCTTTTGATTCCTTTAAGGAAGTGAATACAGCAGTAGCATGCATGCAAAACTAATATGATTATTATATTGACTTCTTTCAACTTCTTTCAAATTTCTTTTGATGTACTTTTACTGTAGGTCTTCAAAATGAACACGATCTTCCAAATTACTTCAAGTACATGTGTGATGATAAAGATGGCGATCTAAAAAGATTTATAAGAATAGAAATGTCATTAGAGGTATGCGAACTCATGAACGTTCGCTGAATAGTACTTCAATTGACCTAAAGAAATCTTCCATTGCAAAAAAGGATGAAAACTGGGTGAAAACGTAAAACATATCATTGAAATTACTAATTTGTAATCGTGACTATGCGACTAACAAATTTGCAGTAGGATCTTGACACCACTTTATACACTAGAAACACAATTGTATAATTGAAAGAAGTTTTGGAAGACGTGTGCATTACTGCATTCCTAAAGTCCTCTTTCCAGCAAAAACTTCTGGTCTTAAGAGTAAGAAAAAAATAATGACGCAATAAAGCCGACCAGGTATACATGTACATTCCATGGAGCCTTCAATGTTGCTGTCACAGTGCAGCATATTTCGTAACTAATTTGCCAGCTCATTAATACACAGTTTGTAAGAGAGTAGACAGCTTGTATCATCAATTCTGACAATGTGAAATCAAATAGATTCTTAGAGAAGATATCTATACATCAAATAGAGAGTGCACTCGTAGAATAATAATCAATAATAGCAAATTCTTTATTTATTGAGGATGACATTGGCAACATGAGCTAATATGAGAAGAATATCATGAGATAGTGAGACTGGCATAACCGTCAGTTATGAAACAGTCGAATTGTAATCATAGAAATCGAATCCAACATTCGAATATGCCTTGTCAGAAAAAATGATGAACGCTGGACTGCTGCTGCGATGCGGATATCCGGAGAGGGGGTGCTGAAGCTATATTTTTGATATTGCTTCAAAACTGTTATCCACGCTATTATCTTTTCACTTCTTTTGTTAGTTGAATAAAGTCAAATTGCAGGATCTAAAGTAGTGAATTCAATCTCAAGCTCGCTTCTCAATTTCGAAACCTCAAGTTCAGAATTTCCAAAGATATCGAGATTGCACGTAGGCCTATATTGGATCTGTTTCAATTGCTCATAAAATTCATTTTTCCCTTTTTATTATGCGCACATCATCATGAGGCGTGCTAACTATTGTGGGCATTTTGGGATCGATCTTAATTTCCGGTGGGCGGATTATAGCCTTCGGATTTTGGGCTTTGGGGATCGCCATAGGTGATTGATGGCAAATGCGTTGCATTTCAGGACTGTTCGTGGACGTTGGAACAAATTACTCCGTCGTCGAGCATTCTATCACTGCATTTGATTGGGACGCAATTGGAACATTTCAAAAGGCTGACCAGTTCGCCATTAAAGATTTGTCAACGATTTTTCCTGTTCTCCGAGACTGGATCTTCCGTTTCCTCAATGATAATGCAATTCTTGTGTCGATAAATATCGAGCGGAACAAATTGATGGCAAATGTAAGTGTTTTGTCATGTGTACAGTTTTTTATGGAAGTGCTGCAATTCTTTGATCGGAATAAGTCATCTACCAAATAAATCTTTTTCATTGTCAACATGAAAATTTATGAAATTTGCTTTCCTTCTTCACGAAAAGGATTCAAGGACATTTAGATCACTGACCAGACTTTTGTGGCGGTGATATGGGATACCGTCGCGCGCATCACTCTGCCGCCTAAATACCGATGCCAGCACCTGAAAAGGTCGTCATTTTAGCCTATTGTTCATGCCGCTCTTCCAGTTTGGCCAGAAAAGATGAACACGAATGATGGAAGTCGCAAACAGGATTGTCAAAGTCATCAAATCTGTCACTGTACAATCTACGAACACACATGCACACACAGGCAGCAGCTCATTTAGTCTTGTATTTGCATCTGCAACATCACAGATTGTTGTGTTTATTACAATGTAATCAGTACATCCGCCATTTGATTCTGTTTCAAATCATATCAGAACTAGGTGTTGTTTTCTATAACGACGAAATAAAAGTTTGATGTCGGCTCCGTTTCTTTCCAAGTCTGAACATAAATCAAAGCCGGTAAAGAAAGGCTGCTCTATTACTGTGATTATTAATTATTGCCTTAGTAATACAGGGTTCTTTGCGCCGATTCAATCACCTACATTGCAATGAAAATCAGCCGTGCACAGTTAGTGCTGAATACTTTCCACATCAGATGTACAGTATGCATTAACTTCCACAGCCAGAGTGGGTGGTTCCTTTGTGACTGCGCATCTCAGGTTTATCAGAAAGTTTATCGATACTGGAGTCTGGGAGGAACTGATGAATGTGATCCTCCAGCGTGCCAAATTCAGCAATTTTCATGGAGGTCTAATTTCATAAGGTCTACATCGAAAATGCAAAGAGATAGAACCGCCTCATCTGCAGTATGGATAAGGTTTAGACTCACTAGGTGATATGCCACGCGATTTCAAAAAGGTTTTGGCCAGCTTTACTCGATCTTGTGATGAACATTAAATTGCTATCAGACATATTTTTTATTCAGCATTTTACGTCGCAAGGATTTTTGTGTCTTCATTTCCTCTTAATACGAAAATATGATCTTTAGCATCAGCAAATGTCATAGACCGATTTCGAGCAGCCAACATCAACACTCAAGTTGTCACAATTGGCTACTTGAAGTAGATCCATGAACTTTATTTTCAATCCGCGATCTCGCATGCCGATGATATGTCATGTGGAATCGCGCGAATCTACACGCATTGTTGACATTGCCGGACAGAACATGATGATATCTTTCAAGAAGTTGCACTTCTAAAATGATAAGAATGTATTTTGATCAATATCTCTTATCTTCTGAAGGTCTTTCAACTGCTGGCCTTCCTGGTGAAATTCGGTTACTTTGATGACACTTATCCAATCGTGGATATGATTCCACCCATCTTGGGAGTCATCGATGGTCGTACCGATGAACCGTTTCAAAGGAAATTCGATGACCACGGGGAACCAATTCCTCTGACAGAAATGGAGGAAATCCTTCTCAGTCAATATCAAGAAGGAGGACGATATCATGTGTCTCCTGAATGTCGAATCCTTGTGGAGGCCAAGAAGGCTGGTCTGCAAGTACTGGAGCTGATAATGAGCATGCAAGTGACAGACAGGATCAAGGTGAGTGAGTCCCGGTTCCATAACACTTCCACAATCCTCAACATCTGCCCATCTTTCAGGCGTTCACGGAGAATTTCAAAATGTGCCATGAAAAAAACGGAAATCGCCTGGATTTGGACGAAGCGATGGATCCTCAGTTTAATCCTTACGAGCGAGGAAGGTTCGTTAAGCAGTTCATTTGCCCACTAGCAGTTGTCTTTCTAATGAGACTATGTCATGAATCGTACATAGAATTTCTAAAGTATATTTCATTGAAAGACCTATTTGTGATAGATTTTCATTCTATAAATTGTAATACAAAATTGTACGGAATTATCACTTTAAAGATCATGCACTCAGACATTTTGTGCTTGGAATGTATGGTGTCGAAAAACAATTTGATAAAAGATGATGCCATATTCCCTGCTTGTTATGAAACTCAGAATTCCTACCTTAACGCAGTCCCCTGTTATCGTATTCAATGAGACTGGTTCCAAACGCACCAAAAGTCTTAACCGCAAACTCAGAAGCGCTATGCCGTATACTCCGATCGCTGAGACCCCACAGAAGGTGAAGACGGAGCAAAAAAAGAGCATTTGAGAACACATCCTTAACTGGTGCGAAGAGGGACCGTGCAAAGCCTAAATTAGAGCAAGTACCTTCTTATGCAACAACGCAAATTCCCTTGATCTGCAGCCAACGTCCATCGAGAGCTTCTTTCAGAGCGATGACAAACTGCATACATACATGCAGATTCAAGGACCCCCCCCCCATCTGTTCACATGGAATTTACTTATTGTTCTGACTTGATGCTCTCTCATTTCCCATTTTACTTTTCCTCATTTCTACTTTTGATTTCCTTTTTCAGTAGAGAGCATACTTAGAGGTCAGTCGGCCAATTTAGGAACGATTGAAGCATTGGAACGTTTTTATACGGCCCCAAGGATTATGAGTTTATAGTCCGACTAAAACATTGTAAAGAGAACCAATAATTGTTCCACTTTGAATCATCACTTACTATTGTCCAACCAAGAGTAACTGGCAAGCTGAATATGATGCACAAAACATTTCAAGTTCATCCTTTTAAATGAAAATCATCATCCTCTAGGAATCTCAGTTAAAACTACATAAAATAAACTAAGATTAAGCCTACTGTACAAAATATAACTGTAATGAATAAATTTGTAATGAACTTTGAAGAAAAGAAAAAATAAATAAAATAAAATACATGTGAAACTACAGTATGGGTACTGAACTTGCTAGAATAGACCTACAACGTCTCACCTGGAACTACTCCATGAAGAAAATGAAATAAGGAACTAGACTTGTTATAAATGGACCAATTGGTGTCTAACTATTCATGAAATTTAATCTACCTCTCAAGAGGACCGGTCTGTGTCCCATCATATCTAGCCTTAATCCGCAAACAATTATGACAAGCGTAATCTGTACACGACGGAAGATGCTATCAATCACCTATTTCACTGCAGATGGGAAAGGAGATAATTATTCACGTTGTTACCTAACTTAATATTGTATAGAAAATAAGCTAACCAAGAAATTATCAAAGTGTAGATCGTGCTAAAAAATACAAAAAAAAGGAAAGTGATGGGTAATAAATTCTGAAAGATTAACTGCTGAAATTGATTAGTAAAGTACGACTGTAGTGGAATATTGAAATTGTAACAAAAGAAAAAATAATAATAATAATAATGAAAAAAAAATTGAATGAATAAATAAATAAATTTAAAAAAGGAAGGAAATAAGCAGCACAAATGAAAATTACTAGGTAAAACAAATCAAAATCTGAATAAATAAATATAATTGATAGTCACAAGAAACTAGTGTAAAATAAATGAGTAGACTGCAACAAAAAAAATTAGTGCAAACGAATAATGTAATACATACTGAAAATAAAATGAAATTGGTCCTTAAAAGGACTGGTTTTGCGTTCCCTGTACCAGCTAGGAAGTCATCAGCAGGAACTCAGGTAGGATTCGTGTTTCGGCCCCAATTTCTGAACACTCAAACCCACCTGAGCGGAGCCTGCACAGTAAAACCGTACAGCTTCCACAAAGTCAAAAATCGGGTTTTGACATTGTTTCGTCGGGGACTTGGCATTTTTCCTAAGTTTTTACCAAGAACATTGTCGAACAAGTATTGTGATAGCAGCTATTTCTCTACATTCAGTAAATTGCTTACTAATGAACAAAACCTTCATTTTCAGCTCGGAAATGTCCCGTCAGGGGACTCTGCGTGATGATGTAAACAAAATGTTCGAAATGAAGAAATATTTCGATGTTGAGCAACTGCAGAACATATTGCTGGTAAGTCAAAGTGTAAACACTCACTGAGTTCTTGAAAGTATGCTGAGTTTCACCTTTCAACGGATAATGATCGAAAGGTTCGAACGAAAAACTTAGAGAAACTGTTCCCGATGCGCTCCAGACAGGATTTATTCTAAGACAGAATAAAGGACATCGAGCAACAGGAGCAGACATCTCAATCATAATTTTAACTTCAGTGAAATATTTCAAAGTTAATGTTTCTACTAATAACAATAGCAAGTAGTATCCAGCTCTTCACAAAATTACAAGAAGTTTCGCAAAAATCGATCTGGATTCCAAAAGTCTGATTTCAATAGCATTAGTCCGGCAGCCAGAACGAGTTTCTGCAGGGAACGAGGCCGAAAGTGAGACCTTCACAGAATGATGTAAACCCCATGCCTACTACGAATCTGCACGTCTGCCGAGTTCTAGTGAGTTCCTCTTCTTGTCAGACAGGATAATAGAAAAACACATGTAAATCCAATGGGATGCAGATTGCAGTTTTTGACAAAAATGAAATTTTCTATGTTTTCTCTGATTAAACGAAAAGTACTAAGGCCAGAGTCATAATTTTTGGCATAGAATGTCTTCAGGTCATTCCCTATCATGTGCATTTTACTTTTATCATGCATCTGATCGGCAATGTATGTGAGAATGTGATTGAATGTGAATAAAGTTGCTAAAAATGTTTTGTGTTCGCGAACATTAAGAGGCTCGCCAAATCTAAATGTGCTTTGTTTTATAGACAGGGGTGCATGAACATGAAAGGAAATGACCAGAAGACATTCTATGCCCAAAATTATGACTCTGGCCTTAGTACTTTTCGTTTAATCAGAGAAAACATAGAAAATTTCATTTTTGCCAAAAACTGCAATCTGCATCCCATTGGATTTACATGTGTTTTTCTATTATCCTGTCTGACAAGAAGAGGAACTCACTAGAACTCGGCAGACTCGCAGATTCGCAGTAGACATGAGGTTTACATCATTCTGTGAAGGTCTCACTTTCGGCCTCGTTCCCTGCAGAAACTCGTTCTGGCTGCCGGACTACATAATTGTGTTCATTAGCCTCACTTGGTTAGCTTACAGGAATCAGTTGAAATTTGAAATTGCTGCTTATTATTTTGAGTTCATATACTCACAGCGACAACAAAGATTGATAAAAGAAGTCCCATTTTTATTTGTTATTAAAGACTCGTCCTGAATCAGAAACTAGTGATGAAGCCGATGTTAGGTAGGAAATGATCTCTTAAAATAAAGAAAAAATGAAAGTCGTGTGGGTACAGCTGCGTATTTCCTATCTGGCAGAAGGTGACAGTGTGGAGGTAAATTTGGCATTGAGTCATTGCCATTGGCTCAGCCTGGGCTCTCAGTCATGCTGACATCATTCTCAATTTTACTCTCTTATAATGAGTGACGACTTTCGAAACGTTCATTTTCAGGATTTGACACTTTACGAATACGATGAGCTCCTGCAAAAGGCCGTTTCCGTCTTGTGTCGTTACTTCTTCAGCAAAGGTTCTGTGTTCACCAGCGTCAGCGATGGATATGTAAGTAAAGCAAAGAGTTTGCAGTGTTGTTCAAAATTACGGATCACACAATTGTGTCAAAATTCAATCGATTTTCCTTCTTTTCAATCTGCAATTTATGTGTTGTTTCAGTGGGCTTATGTTGAACTGTTCAAATTATTTTTAGGAGTCAGTTTTTGTACGAAACATTCGCTAATTTGATGAGATTTTTAAATTGCTTCTGTAATAGTTTTAAACCCGTGACAATGTCTCATGAAAATTTATCATCGATGGTCAAAGAAACAGATAGACAAGTCCAGTGAAGTCATGCGTCCCTGCGCCTGTTTTCCAGTTTCCCCTCCATAGTACCGCAGACAGTTCTCTGGTTACGAGAGATTCAGGACCATCAGAAGGCTACTACTACAATTCCGATTCGTATGCATTGAATGACGCATTTATTTTGCTGATATTAAACAGCAGATGGCCTGTTGAAACCCTGATTTGCTAAATGAATCACTGCGACAACAGTTGCAATGAAAACTTGTGCATTACGTTCCCCTCGGAAGTTAGTCCACGCGTGCGCACTTTGTAACGTCACATGTGAGTCATCATCGCAGTCAGCATCAGGGATGCGGAGTCGGAGTACCGGAGTCCTATCATTTTTGCCGGAGTCAGAATCGGAGTCGGAGTCCTATCAAATGATATGACTCCGGCCTATAACTAGACCCAAAATATAATACAATCAAATTATTCATCATCGTGCATGGCTGTCACTGTCTTGATGTCAACTTTCTCCGTCAAACAAAAGTACAGAGACATCAGTGCATGCAAAGCTTGTAATAGTTGAGGGAATGAACCATGATAATGAAAAAAGGGATTGTATATTCACTCGATGATTTAGTAGAGAAGACAAGCCTTCCTAGCTTCGATCACACCTACGCACCAAAAGTCAGATCAGAGAAAACAAAATGAAATACTAGTTTTTTTGAGAACATTGCCTCTTGTCCTAACATTAATCGTGTGTGATGGTTCCTTAGAAGCTCATATTAAAATCGAAAGTCTACTCATATTTTTTGATGAAGGATGGGGATTTTCCTGCCTGGTAGAGACCGGAGAAAAACCGTGTGAATCACACATCAAGAAGATGGGAGGAGCCGAGTCGTATGCATTCAACTGAAAGCGACATTTGATCAACTTTCATAGAAAATGATTCATATTTGATGCAGCAATGATCACTTAAGATAGGTTAGGTAAGCCTATAAATATCTATAAGCTTATTGTAGGCTAGGCTACCAGTTTTTTGAAAAACTAGCCTATAAGTACTTGCCACCCGGAGTCGAAGTCCTATCAAAAGGACTCCGCATCCCTGGGCAGCATCAGCTTCCCGATATCTAAGATGCCCATGTTCCTTGTGTTATGATCCCATTCGATCTCGTATAATTTCCGTAAAGCAAGACGTGTTGAGGTACTGGCGAGGAGAAAGTGGACAAAAGTCGTGCCCGCCTTATCAAGGATGAATTCCGATTGTTCATTCCATTCACAGGTAAAGGACAAATTGACAACTGTTGTACTAAAAAAACAGTTTCTGTCTATGTTTCGATATTGAAACGAACATACGAAGTACTGTACAGAGTGGGCCAGAAGTGACTACGTTTCAAATATTACTTTATTTATAATATCAAAATCACTCAAATATCATTCAAAAGCTCAAGTATCATATGGATCTACCTCCAGGCCATTAATGTCAGTGCACAGAGAGAGTCGGAATGTGCGATTGTGGATTCTTCGGAGTTCTTTATCAGCATCAATTTCCTCGAAAGCTTGTCTGACAGTCACTTTGATGTAATTCCTTGTTTGTGGCCTCTCATGGTGAACTTTTCTTCTCATCATGCCCCAAATGGCATTGTCACAAGAAGTCAGGTCAGAGCTTCTTGCTGGTCATGGGACTGGACCGAATTTACCCACCCATCTCTCATCAAAGTGCGTATTCAGAAATTCTCGAGTTGTTCGGGAAGTATGAGAAGAGCCATCTTGCTGGAAGTGGGCAACTCCACGAATGACTCGTTTCGCAAGATCTGGCATGAACTCACCCTCCAGCATTTGGAGATATTGATTAGAGTTCATACTACCTTCAATAAAATATGGACCAATTAAATACTCCTAAAACATCGCTTCCCATACCATACCGTTGGAGGGATGTTGATGCACATGTTCCCAAAAGTGAGGATTTTCATTAGACAACATGACGGCATTCTTGTCTTTTGATGCAGCATAAACTGCACATTCATCCGAGAAAAACAATTTCTTTCTCATCCGTGCAGATTGATACTTCTCAAGAATAGCCGTACAGCATTCAACACGATTCTTATGATCTTCTTCAGTAAGATATTGAACAAATGTGGGTTTCCAATCTTTCAGAAGAAGTTCTTTAAAATACGACGGATATTTGTTCTCGGTATATTGAGTTCATCACTAAGTCTTCTTGTTGATGTCATTGACTTGGTTTCTATCGTAGCTTGAACGTTTTCGATGCTATCTCCTCTTTCATTTGGGCGACCGCTTCTTCGTCTATCCATAATCATCCCTGTTTCGAATAATTTCATTTCCCAATTCTTGATTACACGACATTCAGGTGGCTCAAGATAAAACCGACCTCGAAGTTTATCTCGTAGCTTCATCATGGAATGCCTTGTCCTGTCCGTATCATGCCACCAAGCTGCCGCTAGCACACAATATTCGATTGTGTATTCACTTGTGTCACGACTTTCAGCCATTGCTTGACGCAAGAATATTGAATAATGAAGCGAGCTGCTATTGTGCATATTTAAAAATGAATTTCATCAATCAAAAACATAGAAATATATGACTACATTTAAGTGGAGAGTTACGTTTTAGGCGATAGCAGTTACTGATTCGATTTTTATCATTTTCAATTACATTTGAAGAGAGGAGGAGCAGCAGAGGATGTAATATATTTGAAATAATATTAACAAACAATTAAATAAAATGACTTGAAAAAGCTTGACCAAAATTCATGTAATATGAAAAATGGGATGATTATTGCAAAATAGGCAAAGTGAAATTATTGATGTACCGAATAAATTTAGGAATGAGCATATCACTCGAAAGATGATTGAAATATGCAACCAATGGCATCAGTTTTACTAAAGAATTGTAGAAAATGTTTTCTACTTATCTATCCTAATCACTACAAGTTGAAACAAGCTCAAATCATCCCGAACTTCCCTTTCATTTACGTTATGACGGGAAGTTGCTTGAATCCTCGCATTACTTGTGGTCCGCTTGTATTATGAACTCCATGAGTTGCAGGATAAAACGTCTCTTTCACTTTCAGTTCATCACCAACGATGATTCTCGGGAGCTTCATATTACCCTCAGTCGAGAAATCCCTAACCTGATTGTTTACATCGACTCGAAATGGGACGATTTCGTCACCAACAAAATACGGGAGATTCTGGAGAAAATTCAAAGGTAATTCATGTGCCCCTGTATCCATACCGAGTGACAATTCGTCGAGGAGCAATCTATTTACCTTAGGCATAAGTAATTGGGATTCTTTGGTGTCAATTATTCAAGATTTCGATAATAGTGATGCGTAAGTCTGTGGCTTTCTTTGGTTCTTTTCAAAGTTAGATTCTCCTCAACATTGTCTCTCTTAACCGTCATGTGGAACTCCTCCATAATGGACAAAAGGCTCTTCGACCGGCCGCGCGACAAGCCTGCTTCTCTTACTGCGTCATGTTGTTTCCATCTTGTACAAAACGTAAGAGCTTTACTTTGCACAGTGCACCGTGGTTGTTGTTGGACTGCTCTTTTGGAAGAGGAGGAGTTCTGGTTGACCAATTTTTCGAGTAACTTGTTATCCTATTGACTGTCTTCAAAATGCACAAGTAGACAGAATTACATGCTACAGCACTGTACATGGATATGAATGAAAGTATTTTTTCGAAGCTCTCATTTTCTGACTATCATAATTTGTCCCTGTCGAAGAAGGCGAAGCAGTCGGACAGTAATAGACATATTATTCATTTGAAAGTGAGTGACATTTTCCTCTTCTCTGACGTGGAGGAACACAATTTCTCGTCTGCCACGAGCTCGTGGCCATTCTGAAGACGTCATGCCATGTAAGCCATGATTCGCAAGCAGATTTCGTGATGCAGCCTTGATGACTGCAAAACCTGTCATCAACTTCATGAAGTCACTTCAACATTTCATCTTCGCAGGCTTGAACCTATTCGCAGATCAAAGTTTCCTTTTCAGATGAGATTTCATATGAACTGAAAGCATTATCATTGGAGTGATTTACGTCATAAAGTTAATTGAGATCATTAGATAAATGAATTATGTTGTACATGGAAATGATAGATTTTGAATTCCTGTTTATTCTATTTAGTAAAACAGACAGCCACCATTGTAGAGATCACTCGCCAGACATGCGTTCTGGTGATTTTTTGTAATTTTGAGAACAGAATTTTGTACATTTGAAGAAGTGGGGAATGCAACTTGCAATACGCACCGAAAATGCTTGCATGCTTCTATGTTGCCACTTTTTATCGCTCAACATTATTATTGCTCTTCATTTTCAGTTACTGCGTAGTCGAAAATACGGACATGCCGCACTACATCAACCAGAAGATAATTATCAATCACAGTAAGAACATTTCGCTTCAAAGCTGTTATGTTTTTGACCAGAAGATGGAGTTTTTTAGTGTATTTTCCATTTGCTGTGTCATATTCATATTCCCGTCATATCTTTGTTGTGATTCTCTAGAAAAAATAAGTAGATTGACTTGCACATTTGTGAATATTTCCAAAACGTTTCAACAAAAATTCGTTGGATGCGGTGGCCTGAAAGGTCAAATTTATGACCTATCTTGAAAGTGCTGTTTTCGAAGATCTGAATTGCGCCACGTTCTGCAAATATTGTGTGTCACAAATGAACTTGGGACTATTGTTCATTTTCCTTTTGCTTAGAAGATCCCAAGTTGCTGACGAAGCAAGAACACGAAAAACAAAAGCTTTTTCTCTTTCTTCATCAGCAATTTGAGATCCTCCAAACAAGAAAAAAATGAGTGTTAAAAGTTCCTTAATAACGCATCGAATTTCACTATGAGTGAAGTCTATGAATCATACATATCATGATCTTACTTGCAAATTAATGTATCTTTGTTTTAATTTACAATTGGTATGATTTCCGACAGTTCAGAACTTGGGTTTTGGGTAAACTCAGGATCTGGTCGGTATATTCGGGAAGAGGTGTCTATGATTTCACTTCACTTCTAAATACTGTGTGACACATTTCAAATGAATAAAACTTAAGATGAATCCTATATGAAAATTTTGTTTAAATCTGCTACTGTTCAGGAAATATATAAGTAGTACGTAAAACAAAGCTAAATATGAGAAGCTCCAACTAAATTTAATACTGTAGATACCGAGTCATCTGGTTGCAAATCATCACTACTGCGAAATGATGACAAATGAAATTGGATAGTAGACAATTAAATTCATGGTAATGTGGTAGTCGTTTTAAGATTTGGTAGCAAATTGCCTACGAGACCGTCAAGTCTTATTCAGACGACCGCTACCAGATGGACGCGCTCTGATAGCCATGAAAGCCAGACCGTCATTTAGGAAGAAATGTTAGTTATTTCATACAGAGGGTTTCGCAGCGAAATTTATTTCATTTATTTACTCACGGTTTAAAGCGCTTGGAAGTAAAGGAGACCCTGGATATCGATGCATCTCAGTAAACGGTATGGAAAGGGCTAGGCAGATACCCTGTATACGTCCCGTTTTCCACAGAGAAGCTTCTTTTCAGTGATTTTTGAATTCTCAGTAATCCAATTAATAAGCGATATTGACATTTTGACGTCCAAAATGTAATTGCTTAAAAGCTGTTGTTTCCTTTTTAGACACGATTGAAGTTTTGCTTGGAATTTTCGAGAAATATTCGGACGTCACAATGGAGGTTGTAAGTGCCATCTTTCTTTGCTTCTATTCACTAATTAATCCAATTACTCTCACAAACAATTTCTGGAAATTTTTCTGAAAATACTTTTTCAAAGTAATAGTTTCGAATGATTGATCCCGTATGCTGAAATTAGCCAGCTCTTCATCGCAAGTAGATCTACACGTCATGTCCAACTTTGCTATTAGATCTGGAGGAATGAATGCTTGCATCTGAAAATCAACATTTCATGTGCCTTAAGTCGGTACAGTTCAGAATGGTATGGGTTCGGCCTGTTCGGTAGATTGTGTTCTCCCTTGGAAGTTATTGTAGACAGCGATCCATCCCGTTGGTTAAAATACATGTAAATTATGGCTATTCTTGGCAAGGAATCATATTTCATGAGCAATGAATATGACATTATGACTTAAAACGCTAGCTACACTCATGGTCATCATTGAAATGACCACAAAACGACGAAGTTCATAGAGATAGAAACCCTTCTGGGTTTTTCTTGAAATTCAAATCAAGTAAGGGATCGATCATATGGGGTCTCATTTTCTTAATTTCTTCTTTTTTAACTTTTAAATAGTTGTGTTCTTCAAGATCTATTTCAATTTACCAGACTAACGTGCTTAATTGTGAAGTATTGGATACTTTCAGGGTGAAGAGAAGGTATGTGTCATAATACTTCTGTAAAGTTATCTTATTGCTTATCTATTTTAACTTCTTTGACCACTCAATCAGCGGATTGTCGATATTCCGACGCTGTTGATGATGTGTTCTGCTTCATATTCACATTCTGCTAGTGTGCTGCTACATCATCGTGCTGATTGCCTTAAAATGTCAACACCTACTGTGGTATTGTTGCAGCATGAAACCTGAATTCGACAGGAACTGATATCAAATTAATCGTCTAACGCAATTATAAATTCACTTACGAACGTCAGATGAAATGAAATGATCTACATTGCATGACTGGAATTTAGATAATGCTGATTACGAGTACAGTACAAAAGGGAAGCCAAAAAATAAAAATCCGGGTACATTGCGAGTGACACGCCAAGAGAGCTTCTAAGAATTTTGCTGTTCTCGCTTTGTAAAAGTTCAAGATCACTTCGGTGATTTCATAGCTCACGCGAAAAACACTTGAATGGAATTCATTGCCCTGAGTTACAGACCATACTAAAGGAAAAATCTGCAATCATCCAAATACTTGTAAATAGTATTACAATTTATTCAAATGAAAGTTGAGAGGTGATAGACATAATTACCGAACTGATGTCATTTGAATACACAGACGTGATGAAATAGATTTTGATGTTATGACAGAAGACGGCATCTGTGACTCACTTCATATTGTGCACTTATTTCATACTACGTCGTTTTTAATCATTTGTCTTGCTGTATTATATGGACCCACTTCATTTAATGTGCTGCAACCACACTTTATGGCTCTTTATCTCAAATTGTGTATTCGCTCCGCGATTTTCGAAAATATGGTTCCGCCCACATACTAGTGCATTCGCAGAGCCGCAATATATTGCTTTCCTGCTCAACACAAAATTCTGTAGCCATGACTTCCGTTTTTTCCTTTTTCCTCTACAAATTAGTGTTGCACGTTATTCACCTCATCCATCCATCGGTGCAAAACAGCCTTTTGTATGAATTCATTACGGAATTTACATGCATTCAGTGGCCAAAATGTGACCTTTTTACGACATCAATAATAATAATAACTGTCAGATAACATGATTGATCCGCTGGTTCAGTCGGTGTCTTATAACCCTCAGTGGAATACTCTTTTCCGGTAACTTCAACGGTATGCATTGATATATCTTGTAATAATGATAAGATGTAGTAATTAGCGCAGCAGATGGACTTAATTATATTTTTGCATTCTTTTATGTCTTCAGATCTAAGGAAATTGTCAAAAACTACACTGAAATCTATAGAATGCGACTTTGACTACGAAAGCAAATTACAAAACGAGAATATCGGGGTATCGTTGGCGTCTTTTATTGACTTAATCATTGTGATTTTCTTTACACTGTAAATCGCTCAATACCAATCACATACGAAGGATGCATACCAAAATACTTTTTTGGTATATTTCTGTATTCTCTTGCTATATATTTGTATGCTTTTCGTATGTTATTTCAAGTGTGGTATGCTTTACATACTAACGCCATACCAGCACAATGTTAAAAGAAAGCATAAGTAATGTCCAAAGTATGTTGATTTAAGGCCTTTGTCAATAAAGATCACACTAATGTTACTACTGTTTTGTAAGTACTGAGATAATGACATTCAAGAGTCATACTTTCAATAATGAATTCGATTTTAATACACGTAATTCTAAGGCATTTCATGAATAATCAATAAGTATTCAACCATCAACAATTATGCATTATGTAATTTTGAAATTGAGCATATTATCAATCCGAAACAAAAACACATTATAATTCATGAACGCGTGAAAAAATAGTTATGTTTGAGATATATAAGTCAACATGATCGCACGGAAGATATCGTTTGTATGAAATGATGCTTATCAACTTGGTGCATAAAGTAGAGTTAACTAAACGTCATATTAATGTTGCTAGACAAGTAGCATCGACGACATATTCGTGGAGCATAAAATTCACAATAAATATAATCCAGTTAAATATCACTCTATCAAACAAAAAATATTCACGACTGGTATTACCGAAAAAAGTTATTTAACAGTAGTGTGTAATACATCTATTTTTTGCTATGTGACTTAAAGCTGCACATACCAAATGCATACCAAAGACATGCGAATCAGGATGAATTTGCATCGGGTCTCGTATATAAAACATACCAACAACTCGTATTTCAGTGTAAAACAGCCAATAACAGATAGAATAGTTCGTATCGCTACATACCAATCACATACCAAAGTAAGTGAGAATTCGTATGAAAAACATACCAGATTTTTGTTAACATACGAGAGTCTCGTATCAGATGTTAGTTTCAAATTGTATGTGATTTTGGTATATGTTTTTATGTAATTTTCGTATCCAGCGGTTTACAGTGTAGATATTCAATGTACTGCGACAAACCTTTGTTGTCGTTCCAGTCCTATATTATTACAGCCTGTCGGATTTCCATGACCAAAACCATTGACTGAATTGACCATCAAGAGACAAGTGAATTATGGTCTCTCCAACAAATAATTTGATTTCTAAGGTTCTGCCGTGCGTAGATGAATTCCATTTATTAGCCAGCAACAGTTGGGCCCTACTAAATCATTGTAAGATGAAATGTCCCTTTTTCCTTTCAAAGTTGTTGTAGTACGCTGGTCATATTCAAAGGAGCTCCAGCTTGTCAACATCAAAATGCTCTCGGCTGACGCAGCAAAATATAACAGCGTGCTGATTCTTAAATGTCAATAATTACAAATGCTTGATTTTAAACCTCCTTCGTCACATTTTCACCATTTTCATGATACAAGTGATTTCTTGCAGCCAAATTCCAATGAAATCTATCGCGTCGCTCTCATCACATTGCGTGCATTATCCCGCAAAATGGACATTGTGAAAAACATTCTTGTGGGACGATTCGATTATCTCATCAATATCAGACGAGAACGTCAAGAAGTCATCAAACTGTTCACAGAAATCTACACTGATCGATTGGATCTATGCGAGCAAATCACTGAGCGAGAGGTGGAACTCATCTTTGGATTGATACGAGAAGAGAAAGAAAATCTTCCTGAAATCTTTCTTTGGTTGACAGGTTTGTGTGTAGTGAAGAATCCCCATCGCATGATCAAGAAGAACATGAGATTAGTGGTGAAATTGTTCATGGAGAATTACAGGATTATCGCCAACACCTTTGAGTTATCGAAGGAAGAGAGGTAATCGTCGCTTTGCTCTTAAAGTGCGTGTAGACTGGTTTCGTGTACTTGCTTCCTCGTAGTGACTGATGTCATGATGTCATATGATGTATTGTAGAGCCTCAACAACAGAGATAAATTCCTTTGTGAGTGATTTAGTATAGAGTGGACATAAATCTGTCACGGTCAGTGTATACAGTGGTAGTAAACGATGGAGATTGACACAGAATTCGTCTCGCTTTGGCTTGTGTGATTGGCCAAGGAAATATTATTTACAGCCTTCGAAGCCTTGCGATCTAAATTTACTGACTGTGTACGTTTAATTTGGTGTCAACCTCCAGGTTCGTCAGAATTCAGACTTGAATTTGCATAACGTTCAATAGAAAATTAATCCTATTGCCCCTCCCGACTCGTTCGGCCCGTGATATTGAAGGAAGCCATCTCTAGACACGCAGACAAGGCAATTTGTCTCTGTAAGGACTGCGTTCCATCAACAAACTTCTTTATAGCAATCTTAATATCCGACATCTCGGCCACTTTCACGATTGCGAATTTAACTTCCTGGAATGGAAAAATATGATTAGCTTGGAAAAGAGTTCATGTTTTGAATTTTTGAAACTCAAAATACCTTTTCAGATTCAACATTCTGAGGATGGAACACGGATCAAAGAAAAAGGCATTTTACATCGGGATTGTTTTCCTTCTTTCAACATGCGCAGAGGTTTGTATAACTTCAATGTTTACCTCATGAACGCAAGTGGATATTTCGTTACTAATTATTTTACAATTTGAGTAATCTGTGTATACTGTACTTTACTCGTACTAAGGTCCTAGGAAATGCAAACAAACGTCAGAAATAATTATCTTGCGCTCATGTAAATGCTAATCTACTGGGGCGGTTTCTATTCGAGGCCGGTATGAAGACGGGTATTTGAGGATCCTTTGTATTATGTTCACGTTGTGCACTTGTGTTATATGGAATATACAAGCTGTGATGTTGAGTGGTTGCTTTGCGCTCAAGCTTGATAACCCCATATCAATTATGAGCTCTCTATGCCCAGCCGGATCAATTCGAGGAAAGAGTTATGGATAGAATTTCTAAATTTGATCCTTAAGATCATCGGTAAGAAGCGTATTCGTGGGAGTGACTGCTACTTGGGTAGATTCACAAAAGCGCATTGGGCAGTATGCCTATTTACGCGATTATCAAGAAGTCTAGAGGTCTCCGTAGCACAGTGGTAAGTGCTTGGCACAGCGATCTCTTGGTCTAAAGGTCGTGCCCGAATGTGTCATTGGAAGTCGGCAGGAAGGGTATCCAGACTTGAGGAATCAGAACCTTCCAATAAAGTCTGACTTTAATTAGCACCGTCCAAGCCTCCAGTATGAGGGAGCTGTGACGTTCATATCAAACAATGCATTTGATTACAATGTAGACGTGTAACTCATATAGAAGCCTATAATGCTTGACAACACAGATAGCAGGAATTCTATGTATGTAGCCAGAAGATAAAGAGATTTATAAATTCGAGGCCGCAATTCTCGAGTGTTCAGATCTCTACGAGTTTCTTACCCGCCTGGATTAATAGAATAATGAATCTTCTAAATCTGCAGCGAGCGTCCAATATTATTTGCAATTATTTCTATTTCTGTAGAATTTATTTTGCCTTCCCTGAAGGGCTCTGCATCAAGAATGTCCGGCGACATTATTCATATCATTGCATTTTACCCTCCCAGATTTCGAAGATGAATCCTAAAGTATCCTTGTGGTGTATGAGAATTCTCACGAGAATCCCACTGACATTTCCTGCTGTGTGAGACAATTGTGAGAATGAAGCATCGCGTCCACGACAACTGTGTTAGCAGCACACTTTTGAAGTTTATTGACATGTCTGCTGTGCTACATAAAGCTTGGGCTGATATACAATACTCTTACAATACACTGTGCAAGAACTGTGCAGTTTGAGGAAACCACTGAAGTATATATGAAAGTTTATGAACATTTGTGTTTCTTCTTCCTCTTTAGTTAAACGACGACTTCATGGAATCCCTCTGCCAAACACTGCTTCCAATGGATGAGATCCTAGAGGTGATCGAATCAGGAGGACTGTCACTGCTCACACAAAGAGCATTCATCAAATTTCTGACAGAGGTTTACTTGGATACCAGATTATCAGCGATGCAGACAGGGGTATCGGACATCATGCACAGAGAGTAAGCCACATATGTGTGTCTACGTTCAATTGACGGCGTCCTGTGGTAGCAGTTTAGGAAATAAATCGCTTAATATGTGCAAAGTGTTGTGTTTTCATGTATTTTGTAATTCCAATTTTCTGCATTGAATATGACAGTTGAATTCGCGTGCATTGTGAACAGGCATATAATCTGTTCTAATGGCTCTTGATTTCAACAGTCACCTAGATGATTATTGGGATGATGATAGGTACGTATTCTGATATCATTGTGTTCTTCTCTCTTCATACCTGTGAACCAACGTCACATTTAAGTACATGATGGTAGATAACTAACAGATTTCAGCATTTGTCTCTCCGTAGCAGATTTCTATATTTATTTTTGTTCATCTGTTCGACTTGTTTGCCTGTCGGCGACATCTGAATTGCAGCGGCGGCTGCCGAGAGAAATATATCTATCTGTGTAGTTGACATATTTTCATCGTGTTTGACGTGCTTGCACAATAACTTTTCATTCGAAGAAGATAGATTGCGTGAGTGACGCAAGCAAAAGTGTAACTCAGCCCTATTTTCCCTAAATTACGTGTGTCACAGGCGTCTCGCAAGCCTGTAGTGAGTCTAGCAGGTGATAATCAGACATACATGTAGTTTGCTGTACTATCGACCATAGAAGGCGACGGACGCCAATCAGTTTGCTATAGGAGATGAACTTTATATTCTCGAGACCAAAAATTTATTTTCCCGGGAGTTTGAACAACATGAATTGTAACAAACACTATCATTGGCCATGCAGCAGGTAGCACAGAACACACTCCATAAATCTCTGAGCGAATCAAACATGAAGCTTGCTCCCCATAAAACGGAAGCTTCATAAGACCAACCTTCTTTTCGAAAAAACAGTTGCTTCTTCGATGCTGTATATTGTTATTTGTCAAATATAAATATTGCCTTTCTCTCTTGTAGCGCTCTGATTTCATTGTGTTAGTTTTCCTTTGTTCTTTTGTGTTACGGCTGTATGTCTCCATTTCTCAGTATTGTATCTACATGCTCATTTATATTTGTTCCGCTCGATTGAAGCCAGGAAATGTGTTCAATCGTAGCTGATGAATACCGTCTGGAAATTGCTATTTCATTGTCACTTGTCCTGTTTTATCTTTCCGGACGTGTCTTTCCCTATATTACACCAATTATAGCATCATTGTACACTGTAAATTGTATGCTACGAAAGCTGGCTGATTTTGACTACGAAAGCGATGTACAAAACGAGAATAACAAAATGTACGAAAGCGCTATTGTTCGTGCTCACACAGTGCGAAAGCGATTGTCTCTCCTATTGGATTATTTTTATAATCCAATAGGAAAGTCAATCGCTTTCGTACATTTTGTTATTCTCGTTTTGTACATCGCTTTCGTAAGTAGCTTTGGTATTGCAAAGTCTACAGTGTAGGGATTTATCAATTACTCTTGCTCTTACTCTTTTTGTCGGCTAGGCCAAAGTTTGAGGATGCGACACCGTGCACATTGAATGCTTTTGTTGTTCGAATGACATGTAAATAAAAAAATCATTGATATAGAATTGACGCCTTGTTGCATGTTTCTCAGAATTCTCTCTGTTTCAAACGTTATATTCATGCTCCGTTATCATTTTCATCTTTTTGTCATTTTGTAGTAAATTTCGGTAAGTACTCAAGATGCAAAAAAAGCTCTGCTTAATCACAAATGATTGCTGAACACGTGTATTCAATGACACTTTTCTAGAGATCTTGATGCACCTGCAAGGCATGTTTGGTAACGTAATGAAGCATTAGTTAAGCTTTGTGCCAGCAATTCCCTTGTTAATAAGGATTAAAGTTGTTTGGTCCACGCACGATTAAAACTAAAATAAACATAGAGGTCTAATCCGAGCAGCTTTTGTTGACATGATTCCTCACTTTAAATGTCATCATCATTGATAAGGCAGAAATACGCTGACGACGGCGACAGTAATTAAGGGAGTCCACAGAGGACATCGGCTGCCAGAGGGGAGGGAGTTATACACTGTAAACCGCTGGATACGAAAATTACATAAAAACATATACCAAAATCACATACAATTTGAAACTAACATCTGATACGAGACTCGTATGTTAACACAAATCTGGTATGTTTTTCATACGAATTCTCACTTACTTTGGTATGTGATTGGTATGTAGCGATGCGAACTATACTATCTGTGATTGGCTGTTTTACAATTAAATACGAATTATTGGTATGTTTTATATACGAGACCCGATGCAAATTCGTCCTCATTGGTATGTGTTTAGTATGAACAGCTTTAAGTCACATGGCATAAAATAAGTTATATTGCATACTCCTGTCAAATAACATTTTTCCAGTAATACCAGTCGTGAATATTTCTTTGTGGAAGTGTGGTATTTAACAAGATTGCAATTATTGTTAATGTAACGCCGCAAGTCATCGTCGCTACTTGTCTTATGGCATTCACAAGACTCATAATTAGCTCATTTCCATGAACTAAGCTGATTAACATTAATTCATTCCAACGATATTTGTCGTGCAATCATGTTGACTTATATATCTCAAACATAACCATTTTTGCGTTCATAAATTGTAATGTATTTTTATTTCGGATTGATAATGTGCTTAATTCCAAAATTACATAATGCATAATTGTTGATGGTTGAATACTTATTGGTTATTCATGAAATGCTTCAGACTTACATGTATTAAAATCGAATTCAGTATTGTAAGTTTGACTATTAAATGTCATTGTCTTACTAATTGCAAAACAGTAGTAACATTAGTGTGATCGTTATTGACAAAAAGCCTTAAATCAACATATATTAGAAATCATTGATGCTTTCCTTTAACATTGTGCTGGTATGTCTTTAGTATGTAAAGCATACCACATTTGAAAAAGCATACAAATATATACCAAGAGAATACAGAAATATACCAAAAGATATTTTGCTATGCATCCTTCGTATGTGATTGGTATTGAGCGATTTACAGTGTAGAAAAGACGACACATGTGGCATGGCTCAGGATAGTGGATGAGGAGTCTTCGCTTGCCCATCGATAGATCAGCCGGAGAAGAAGAACTTTGAACTTTGAAAAAGCTTGAACGATCCCCCTCTGCAAGCTATGAAATGATTTATCTATCAATGGTCAAGCCCATGGTTACTTACAATCAAAAGAATCGCAATATGATAAAGAAGAGTTCATTGCTGAGCCGATTCTCTTGGATGTAACTGCAACTGAATGGTATTATGTCATTATGTCAGCAGATGGTGCCATTTCATTTTAGCGTTATGAAGCTCAGCTTCCCTTCTACAAACAGAGGAAGAGACGACCTGTGTAATTCTATGACCCCGCCTCATATTTCTCAGCTACAAGTGACTCAAGTCACTCAATATAGCAAGAAATATGCATCAAAATGTGTCTTGACTCACGTCCTTTGTCTTGCTTTGCCTTACTTAGTCTTACTTCGTCTTCTAAGCTTTTTTATTACGAGAGTAATCTGCCTTTCGATTGAGGACGCAGGACATCTTGTTGTTTCCATTCACCTGCCAAGTTGTGGCAAGTGATAATGTTGTACCCGTCTTACTTGCATTGAATCTGCGCCAGTTCGACAATTGTGCTATAACCAATTGAGCTAAGAGCAATGGTCGCATTCGGACAATGACCAAAACTGCCGAACTGTCTTCAAGAGGATGAAAGGGAAATCAAAATGATTACAAGGACAAATTTATGATGAATGCTCAAATAAATGCTGCGTTAAAAGTGTGTTCACCGAATTTGGAATCACTTGTACGTCAAAATTAAAAGACTATACTGTTATATAATTAGATGAAGACTGAAGCACATGCTCCATAATCAACCAACCTTTAACATTGCTTCTGATCGATCGCCTGCGGGTCTAGATTTCATAAGTGGGCGTTTTATGTTGTTAACTCTTAACTGTTTTGATTTAAGTGATCCACTGCAAATGTATGGAAATGATGACAATATCAGGAACAATGTGATTAATATCTCTTTGGGGCGCAATGCAAGAAATTGCATCAACACCTGCCGTGAGAAAGTCAAAGGCTAGTATAATTAAGCAGAATGTTGAAAAAAATAGTCCACTTAGTTCAAGACTTCCGAAAAGTTGAGGGAGAAAAGGGGCAAATTTCTGACAGGTTGTACTATCAGTGCAAAGAATCTTTGCAAGAGATCCCTAAGCTCAAGGATGAAGATGCCTGTTCTAAAATGGCGCACAATAATATAAATAATTTGCTGTTTAGATAACTAATGTCTTTCAAGCGAGACCACAGTCTTATCGAGACACATTGGTAGCATTGATCGAGGTCTGTGTTTTCAATGTTCAAGCAATGAGGATCGATGCTCAGTCAGTTGTTGCGGATACATGATCTTCGGACATATCATTTAGTAGCTCGATTTGCGCGAGTGAAGTTAGTGAAACCTTGAAATATGGACTGCCCCTTGGATTTCTTAAAAGCAACAGCTAAATTTAGAAATCTGAGTGCAGATTCGTGATTAGGAGACCTTTTGTTTATCAAGGATATGTCAGAAAGTTTAATTGTTGATTTAATCCTCCAACAGATAAGCAACTTTAATAAAATGCTTTTGTCCTGCTTGCCGCTGATATAATGAACCCACTAAACCCACTTGTGTATGCGTGCGCTTTTTTGTCCGATGTATGTTACTTAGAAAATCAGGTAATACAATAACAGCTTGTTTGATTTATTAGATTGAATTTGATGTGTGAGGTTTGATAGCATTTTTCTAATCATGCATACCTCGGTTTGCTGAATAGCATAAAGAGGATCCCTCAAATAAGCATGAATCACTCCGAGGCACTCTAAATTGCTGTGTGAACTTCAAGGGGTGTGCTCAGAGATATGATCCACCTACTAAAGTCATTGAAAAACTGTATATCCTACAGTTCCATTTGAGGATCCATATCTGAGTGATGTTCGAAATCACCTGGAAATATTCATGATAAATGGACTTATCTAAAAGTGATTCTACAGAAGTGATTCCAGTAGTAAAAGAATAAGTAAGTAAAACTTTCAATGCGACGTTTCTGAATCTTTTTCTGTGTAGTAATTTATTCATTTTATATTAGATGTCAAAGCCTACACATTGTGTGTTCTTTCAACTGTGCAGTGCGAGAGGTTGTCATTTACCGAAACATACTTCGTAAATTGGCCATTTCTAGAAGATAATTCAAATTTGCTCCTAGAACCAATATTGACAATTAGAAACTGTGACAAGTATGAAATTCCCATATTTAAACAAAGAAATGAAACGCAAAATATCCCAATTATGAAAGAAGTGTGATCCTAGTTAGCAAAATCAGAATCACACAAAACTCAGAGTAACCGCTGAGTTGTCGTTGGCGAAAGAGGATGGAAACAGAATTGCAAGGCAGTTTGCTGGACGTGTGAAATAGGATAAAAGAAAGGAAGTTGCACTTCAAATGCTACTGAAAAATGGAAATTTTGAGGTGACTAGCAAGCTTTGCAATAAACATAATATTGAGTACAGTATAGTTATACAAATCTAAAATCAAAGAACATGTTGCATTTTAAGACTCAGCAATGTATCAGCATTTGAGTAGTGAACTTCTTCCTTGCACGAAGACATCAACTGAAAAGTTTTGCAAGTGGAGCACAATCGGAAAGAAATGTGTGCTGTATAATCTATAATCATTCAAAAGAAGAAGTCCTGAGTCACCACTGTATGAATTGGCGAAATACTAATACTTTCATAAGTAGTATGTAATACTTTCATAAGTAGTATGTACATTTTTTCTTTAAAGGTACATAGATTTTCATGATCCTTCATAAGTATTCCATTGAGTTTTGTTAAACAAGGTCTTTCATTCAAGTCTGTCTACTGAAGTATCACTGGTTTGCTAATGACGTTTTATTGATTTTCATAAGCTCTCTTTTAACAGCGAGCTTCGCATGCATTGAGATCCGATTTCATTCATAGCTGGAACGCGGACAAAGGAAACCGAAGTAATGGTTGCAATAGCAATGAAAATAATTCCTGTGAAGTTAGGGGCAATTTTGAATTCGTTTACCGAAGCTTCAATGCAGAGCAGGACTCTGTATACAGTCATATGCTTGCAAACTACCAATCGGACAAAGTGGCATTGAGAACAAACATGGATATCACACAGACACAAGCAAAAAACAATACGTTTTGCAGACAGACTACGTAGCACTTTCAAAATAAAAATTGACAAATAGTTTCAAGAAATGACATTTGAAGATAATTTCGCAAAACAAATTACAAATTGTGAATACATTTTTTGTAATATATTTATTACTTACATTAGAAGATTAAGTACTATACATAAAAGCTCTTCTAAATGAGAAAATAAAACTGAATATCGAGTCATAGTGTTTATCAGAGGAAGATGCACATTGCATCATAGATTAATGATAATCCCTTCATTCTCTTTGGTGTATATTGAAGACAATTGTGTTTCCCTTTCCTGAATTGACATCGTAAGCCTGAAATAGCTCAAACATGGCAGATCAGAATTTTCCTGCCTTCACTATTTAATTGCATAAGAGACCCTGAAACAGCAGAATAGGACTTCTATCAATGTCTCCTCTCTGCTAGTGATCACAACAGATGAATGCTCCACACCATCACTCACGAACATCTACTGTGTAATCAGTGTGTATCATTCGTGATAGTTAAATTGGTAATATTGCAGTTATTTATTACATTCTTATCACATATCATTATTTAGGTCTTGCTATTGGCTTCAACCTCGCAATAATTGAGTGTAACTCGCTTCATATATGACTGAGTGATCTGTAATGTGAATTCATGAAATATGAAGTCGGCAAACTTATACAAATGCTTTGCATAAGATAACAATAGAATTGCTTCCAGCTATTATTCCGATGCTCCTTGATGTGTTGGACGATGAATAGTGTTAGCCGAGAGATTGAGAGCTTGTGTGATGCGAACCTACAGCTGAACTTACAGAGTGCTGCTATTGGAAGAGCGATGGCCTTGGTGTGCAGAAGTCAATTCCCCAAACAAACAAACAGCTATTTAGGTGTCAGATGAAAAGAACACAATAGATTATTTGAATATCTATGATCTTGGTTCATCATTCTAGATCTTTGAGGAAGATCCTAGCGCAGAATTTCATTTGTGTCTATACATTCAAGATAAGAAAACAGCCAAGAGATAAAATACATGTACATGCATGTTGAGTTGGGCAGAACCAAGTTTTGCTGGATATTCAAAATCTAATAATTTTTTTAACTCTGAGTTTTTTCACACCCACTGAGACCTGAGTAAAATTCCAGTGGACCCCTTTTACGAATTCCTTGTTTACCTGCTTAAATCGATATCAAATCATTAGATAAGCTGATTTTCAGTAAAACACTGATGTTTGCGTATAGCAAGCAAGTCGATGTAACTAATCCTTAAATTGTCTTTCAACCTTTTCAGTAAACACATGCGATAACGTGGTGTTTTTGTAATTCAACGACATTGCACAGCATCAGCTGTACTAAAAGTCGGTTTTACGATGTTTTCTGTTACAAGGTACCTCAGACAGATAATTTTAATAAAATAGATTTATTCCATGCAGCTTAACCCCTACATTTAGCAATTTTTCAAATTTATCCATGCCAATCGGAGATAGGCCTAAACTGAGCCATAATTACTGCATTTTAAGACCCTCGACAAAGCTGTGGAGATCTCAAAATCATCTATTGCTACAGGAAAACTTTGTCAACATTCTGTTTTTGGTGCTCAACTATGAATATAATGACAGCTTTCATTTTGAACATTGATTTATGCTGATTTGTTTATGTACGGTCAACCAATCATGCACGATCATGTGCGAAAACAAGATATTCACATTTTGCGATCTTCTAACATAACGCACATGCACGAACATACTGTAAACACTGAACAAATGAATTTCACTCATCATGAACCATCATGGATGCGCACAAAATCATTTTTCATCTGATAGTAAAACTTTTGTTATGGGAATTTCTACACCCTCTGAGACCTGAGGGACCCCCTTGGCCTATCCACCATACTTCTACTAATTCAATTGAAATGAAATGATAAATACAGATTAACTGTCAAAGATGATGATTTTACATGGGCATGAGCAGTTGATATATCCTATCCTCAGCAGAAAAAGAAAAATAGAAACTGCTGGGTCCACTGGACCGTCTCTGAGGGTTAAGTTTACAATACATTTCGATCAGCACCTGCCAACCAACTTCAACTTGTCTGAACATGGTGGGCAGGTGCTGATCGAAATATGTCGTAAATGTAAAACAAATGATTAGATCCAACAAAACTTGGTTCTTCCCAACTCAACATGATTATGTCAAACCAAGGCATCTTTGCAACATTAAGAAGTAAAAATCCTTGTTTAAAGTCGATTTTGTATGAAGTCAGTACGAGACAAGAGCCATGCCTTTGATCGTCAGAATACGTCTTTTCCGGACCTGTTAGATGTCATAGACGTCATTGAGCAGTATCAACCTAACCTTGACTTCAAGTGTATGTTAGAATTTGCAAACTTATTTTTAATTGTTAAATTTACGTGATTCGTTCTGATGGCATTTCGCAAAGTTCGAATATCCAAAATCTCCAAAACTAACTCGAATTGCATCGCTGAAAATTAAAATAGTCACATTGAACAACGCACTACTCTAAGTCTCCCTTTACTAAAACTGATCAAACCGTTTGAAATCAAGCAATGACCATCTGATTTCATAATTAGAAGAAAAGAGTTGCTGTGACCGCTTCCTTATAATTAACTAGAATTACTTTGTTCACATTTTCTTTCATCCTTTCAGAGGATTTTGGAGACTTGTGCAGCAAGCAACAGCGCACTGTGCCAATATCGTAGAACGCCTGAGAACGCTTAGTGATGAACAAATTTACTCAACAATGCAGCAGATTTATTACGCGACGTATGTATTATTTCTGTGTTATATTGTGAATGATGATTATGTGACATGTAGTGTTCAATTGGCCCGGTGCGTGTTTGTAACTTGATATTAATTTGAGGAAACTCGAAGAATAGTGAGCAGAGTGTACGAGCTTGTACTTAGGAATGATTATTATCTTCTAATCTCGTGCTATGGATATATAGGATATATAGATTTATAAAATATAGATAAGATAAGGATATAGATATATAGGATTTATAATTACGTATAATCGAAATTTGAAAGATCCCTTTTCTCAATTTAAAATTTCTATGTGATCTTCTCTAGCATAGACTTTAAAGGCGCATAGTGACATAGAACTTAGAAGATTAGAAGGCAAGAAAATCGTACAAATCTTCAGCCGCATCCCGGCTTCAGATTTCTACATTTTATTGCCTTCCAGAGGCCACAGAATGCCTATTTTCTTGCAGATGAAAACAGTCTAATAGGCCTATATGGATCAACAGAAGTGAAACCCGAGGCCAGAATTTTTGTAATCGATGTCTGGGTCCGGTGTAGTTTTTCATTTTCGGCAAAGGTTCGGCTCATGATGAACAGCCACAAGTACCGGGCACTCGATCGTTGCTTGTTTCATTCAAAACCAGTAACCATTTGAATCCAATTGTAGATTTTCCTTCAAAGATAAATTTTCTTTATTCAAAGTTCACTCAGGATGCTTTCCTGTTCAGACTAAAGGTACACGGGTACTCATTCAATCCAATAATGATGAAAGCGAAATTTCTAAACCGGTCAGCCGATCTGATTACCTCATATTCATAGCCACTAACTAAATAGAAAATCTGGCGAATATTCAGTATACGTGTACATGCTAATGAACGCAGTCATGCATGGATTCATACTTCAAACACGTGCTTGCTTTTCAAAGCGCCAGTTTGTCCAGTGAAATGAACGCTCGTTATGTTAGACATTACTGCAAACTCAATTGTGCATCAGCACAGCACAAGAATGATGAAGTTATAGATGAAGCCAAGGGAAGCCACGTTGATATTCGACATCACAGACCCTGTCCGTCACCAAGTTTCAAAAGTGACGCCTTCAAATGTTCGAAATTGTACCGAATTTTGCATAAAATTAGAATGATAATTTTTGAAAAGAAGTGTTAATTTTCAATAAACGAGTAAGTATACTGCGCTTTATCGTCTGAGTACATGTTCATCAAAAGTAAAGCATTTTATCATTAAGTATTTGATTACAACTAGACATAGTTTTAATGCTTCTGCTGTCTAGAATTCTAGAAAATCTGGAATTTCAATTATATTTTTTTTGCATTTCTATGCTTCTTGTAGTTGTAGTTCCTTTTGCTCTTCCCCTCTTTCTCCATGTAAAAGCTGTAAAAATGAATCAATATTGATGAATCAGTTAATCATTCAATTATACAGCGATAACAATTATTCGAACAAGAATTATGCAATTATATATTGACAAATTAGTTGCTGAGTTGTTGTGTTCTCTTTCCTAGCCGTTAAATGTCCATCTTTCGACATATCTAGCGAATCTATCAGATTTCTACACAAACTTAGTGTAGCTATTCAAATGTCTTTACCATCACGTTTCGACATCTCTTGTGACATGATTTGAAGGCATATCAGCTCTCACAAATGATTCAAAATTCAAAGTTCTGCACCTGAAGGTTCTTAAAGTTCAAAAGTAACGGAGCATGCAACAACGTGTGATATCTGATGATTTCAATCTATTACTGAGTTTTAACCACTTTTCATTGGCAAATCTTCGTTTTCTAACTGGGATTCATTTTAATGAATTTGAAGCTTCATTGAGAAATGAGGGGAACGCACAATGTCTGTAGTAATTTCTGTACATATTTGCTATAATATTCTTGTGTTTAGTTTATCCTGTGTGCTTCTACTGCATATTTCCAGACTGAGGTAAGACGATTTTTAACTGTGTGTTATTTTCATCAATTCCACATGCGCATTTTAATAAAAGAGATTGTTTTCTCGTCAGCGTATAACTTCACAATCAAACCAATTCTAATAATGGTCAATGTCCTTGGTGATTCAAATATGAAATATCACCGTGTTCGACACTTATGAAAAGCCAACTTAAGATTTTGCTAATAAGAATAGTATACGGAGACGCTATAACCTGAGAAATTTTTGACATGTTCCGTTTGAAATGGTCAATAATTGACTGTCGGAAAGTTGGATGCGGTCGAGATTCCATGGCCCGACCCGCGGCATAGTAGCCTGAAGTCCACCGAAGCCCGGCATACGTCCTACATCATTAAATTACGGCCCTGTGTAGCCCTCAAATTCTAGTAAGGGATCCACGTGATCCATTAATTGTTCTCTTCGTTGTGAGTCCCTGTTTAGTGCACCTGATGCACCGCGGCAAAATAATTAAAGTACATTAGTCACAAGCATGACTCAATGCGAATTTTATCGCAATTTAGCCATTATTTTTTCTTCACTTTGTTTTGGTATTTTGTAGATTACTGTGAAAGATTAAAAAATCAACATTCTGGTGTAGTAATATGAGCTGAGGTCCGCAAGGCCCGCGGGTCTAGTAGCAACACCGACCCTCGATCCGCGGACATTCCGCATGCCTGCACCACACCCAACTCAGTCGGTCAATCAGTTTGTACTCATGCAATGATGTAATGAACAGAACCAAAATATTCATTGCATCAACTGCCTGTAGGAGTAATTTCGAGAACCTATAGAAAATCATTCATTGTATGCATTCAACTGCCTTGACTGTCTCAACTGCATTCAAAAGCTGCTCACATTTCCTCAACTGCTTCATTGAAACATAAACTTGTAAACCTCGCTAGATTAAGTTCAATCAATTGCTTTACCTGCTAAAGTGAATTTACATTGGATGCTCGGCAGTCATTAAAGCACAGCGTTTGTGGCATGGCGCTAAGAGAATGTGGACTCATGCTTTGACGCCATCCATCGGCTACAAGTCTGCAACCTATCGACGCAAATTTAAGCTCAATTGTTAATGCTTTCACTTCCTACAAAATGCAGATTATTGATGCTTTAATATCATAAGGGCTATCGATGGAAGTGATCTTATTTAACATTCTAAAGCTCCATTCACAGCGAATGCGGCGCGTACTCACGCGTCATAAGTTTCGTTCAGAACCTTAATTGACCTACCGGACTGGTCACACAGAGACGCGGGGGACCGGCCAGGGAATGGACCTCAATACGGTACATATTCACTTGCAACATGAATGTACCATCCGTAACGAAAGTTTGAGACCAAAGCAAATTTTTCATTGCTTTGACATTCTAATGGAAGCATTATTGAATGTATTGTATCGGAATATATTCTTTTAACCAGAATCAATTTTAAATGCTTTCAGATGACTCATAAATACAATTCAAGATGAACATCACCCACATCATCTGAATTTGGAGTAATTAGGCTGCGTCTGAAGGTTCCTGGTCAAAATGGTCCTGGAACTAAGTCCTGCTAAAGGGAATGCCTGAAATTTCAATTTAAATAGGGGAAGTGTTCTCCGCAACATCTGAAACACACAATTCGCTGTTAAAATATTATCCGGAAAGTCATTGGCTTGTGACTGACAGCTCGTGGTTCATGGAGGTAGTCGCAATTCGACTACTCTCAAGCGGTTTTTGATTTTCCTGTTAAAGTCTTGTCAGGAACATATGCTTCAGATGCTCCCAAGAGCTTTCCTGCAATTTCGAATTTATTTCGAGGATTTCTATGGACAGAAAGATGATGTGGGACCATTTTGATTTGGCGTCCTTTATTCGACAAGGGTCAGCGTAAATTACTTGGTCCAATTGTAAAAAGCAAGGAAATTGCTGACATCATTAGACGCTGAAAGACTGTCTTCGCGCACACGGCCTGTTACGACATTTTCATTCCAAGCCATTCTCAGTCCGCTTAATAATCCCATCCAGGAGGATCGATCAACTTTTCCTTCCTTGCTAAATTCGGTGGCGACTTCTATTATTGAGAATGGAGATAAATCCATCAAAGTTCTCCCTCAGATGATTCCATAGTACCACAGCATCGTCAACATTATCTGATACACATCTTCGGAGAGGTGATGAACTAAAGTTAAAAACCGCCGGTCCTAGGCTACTGCCCATAGCACCCTCGTCCGTAAAATCACTTTGATAAAATAACTTACAATAAATCGCCTTACGACAGGAATCCACAAGTGCTTCATGTTTCAGTAATTCGATTCGTCTATGGATCTAGCAACATTGACGTAGACGTAGATGGGCACGTAAATCATCCGCTGACCTGATCATCAACAAACCGCCAGTGTCCATTCAAGCACCTAGTAACTTAAACAAAGCGAAAAGTCAGATTTCTGTGATAATTTTCACAAGCACACGGATTCAAGCACCTAGTAACTTAAACAAAGCGAAATGTCGGATTTCTGTGATAATTTTCACAAGTAAACGGATTCAAGCACCTATTATTTACCGGTATGTATCATATTGATGCACAACTGCACTTGTATAATCGACATTCCACAGTGTCTAGCTGCAATGTTGCATGATTTTAGATGATATTCAATTTGTATCATCTCTAGTAGATATCTTAACACTCTTGCATTTACTTCTTTGAAGGAAGTCCCTCCTAAAGTGACAATTTTTAATTCCTGTTGTTATCGATCGGACGCATCTCTTACCGACGATCTATTGTAAAATCCCTCAGAAAATTCATTGAATTTCGATACTTTCAGGGAAGTGGATGATGACCTTGCCTCCAGTTTGATCTACTTCATGGAATCCTTGCTGGGAATGATGAACGTGAGTAGATTTGTCGTACTTCACCGACAACGCTTTTGATTTCTATCTCAAATTCCGATACCGGAACATTTGGAGTTCTGAGCGTTCCTTTTGTTAAAAATTGTTAAATGGTTCGCTATTTGAAAATAATGTAGCGATAATTTGAGTGTGACGGTGAACACGATAAATGAAATGATTCAAACAGACAGTGTTACAAAACGTAGCGACGTCTGATCACAAGCGTTTTGCCGACTTCCAGTGCGTGTATGATACAGCAAAAGGATAATGCCGACAGAAATATCAAAGTCGAGATAGATTATCATTTATTGGTTATTCATCTTTATTATTTCCAACTGATATGGTCGAAGATCGCTAACAGTAAAAAACAGAAGGTACAGACAAAAACTCTCAATGAAGCATTTTGTCATGCGTGGTATAAGTTTAGAAAGTGTTTATGTATCGGGATGCACAAGTAAAACTGAGATTTCTTCGGTTGTAAAACTTATCAAAATGGACTCTTTATTCCATGTTCAACGTTATTATCTACCTCTGAAGCTGCCGATATATATAATTGATGCATTTTGGTATGATAGGTTTGCAATGTATTACGCAAACATGCCATAATTTGTCTCCTTGCCTCATAGAATTTAGGTGTCATTTGGTTCTCGATACTTGACAATAAGAAACTTATGCCTCAAATCTTGGCGCTAGTCGGAAGAGTTCATGTTGTCATCAGACATTGGTGAAATCGATTATTGGACACAGAATGATCGCGTGAGATATGTGTGGCCACACAGATTCATGGTTGGCAACTGCAAGCTCCGATTGGATCCGTGACAAAGGGCAGCTAACTAAAGAACAGTTTCAACCTCAAAGGTGAATGGGTGCTTGTTTTGGTACACATTAGTCGATTCGTTGGTTGTAGGATTGATCGAAGCACAGCATCAGTGCAAAACAGACAGAATGGGGAAGTCTTGTTAACTGGATAAACTCTTGGTTCTGCAGGAAATTCCAACAAGTTAAAGACGGCGATTCACTAGAAGCGTAATAAAATAATTCTACCGAATATCATTCGGAGACATAGAAATGAATACATAGATGCATGAAAACTTATCTCCGACTCGTACTCGTACGTTAATGGTTGATATTGATGTTCAAATTCTGCTACCATGCGAATTTTTTCATTTATTTATTACTCTTACATTCAAATTTGTTTAAATTAGCATAATCGCCTGGAAATATGCGCATTGCAAATGGCAGTAGCGTGAGTGTATCGGTCATGGAATTTTATTGAATTTGGAGTTGAACATCCAAATTTGTATTGGAATGAAAATCATAAAACTAAGGATCTGATAGGCTGATGAAGGATTAGAAGAGGGAGAATCGGTCCTTCGTATTATGAATACGCTCTGGAGCCCGGTAGTGTGTTAAAAAGAAGGCAAAATATACTTCGACTATCTATATTTGAGCCAAAAAGAGTTAAAGCCGATTCTCCGCTTTTTGAAAAAGCGCTCAGAAAGCTGTCTCGCTCATCCAACCGCCCGCAAATGCGGTTATAAAGATAAAATTCCTTGCCATACTCGCCATCTTCGGATACACGTACGCAATGCATCTGCTCCCACAGTAATCCATTTAATCGGAAATGATTACTGTAAAGAGCAGGCTCCGAGATAAACATCGAGAATCGCATTTTTTTAATAACTGGTAAATTGGAACACACTTGCACATGGCATTTTGTACCTATGAAAATATAATACATTATAATCTTATTATGTAGAACTGTTGATGTTAGTTGCACGAAAATACGATATTTTCAATCTTCTGGTGTCATGTTTTAGACGCTTTCCATCTAATTCTTCTGCTCTCCATCACATTTGTCATGTCAGTTGAAATTACTTGTGTAGAGATGTCTAATTCATTCAACAATGGACTAGGCATATTATTTCAAATATGGAGAAGAAAGCGTTGAAAACAGAGGAATTTCTTCCTCTCTTTTATTACGAGTCCTTTTCAACCGTAATCAACAGCTATCGTCAGCCAAGTGATCATTACAAGCTGGTCAACGACCAGACCGTCAATAAAAACAGTTCATGAGCTATGTCACGAATGTGTCACGAACCAGACTTTCAGATCACGTGCAGGCATTTTGTTACCAAAAGAAGTGAAGAGATAGAGCATAATTCTGTTAAAGTCAATACGTAAGATCATGAGGACAACATACTTTACGGAAAGATAAAGAAAAACTGAGTAGGCCTAAATGAGTCAGTCAAAACTACAGGAGTCCCACTGAGCACTCAAAGAATGTTTGGTCAGGTTTGCGAGAGAGATGAGATGAACAAAATCATTTGATTTCTGGATTTTCCCACTTTATTTGTGAGATCTCTGATTATCACTTACAGTCGTCGCCGGCCAGAACTGATCGCACAGTAATAAATGTTACTCCAATCTCTATTGACCTAATCATGACTTTCTATCGATACCATAGCATGCAATATGTGTAGCAATCAATCAAAATACAGAAAATCTTCCCATTGTGTGATGCTGTTCGGTGAACACGAGCAATCCTTCTTTAATATCGCTTCAAGCATCGTCCTTGAAGAATGCTATTGCGGAAAGAAATCGACCCAAGTCTAACACAAAGGCTTATTGCATTAATGTCTGAACGTATTTTACAGTGATTGCAGCAGGAAGAAAGCATGCAAAATACTGACAATTCTACTGAGCTCGCCATTTGTGCATTCACACCACTCTTCAATTGTTTTCAGTCAAACTAAGTTAATGCGGCATGCACAAATCATATTTTAGAAGGTTTGAGAAGAAAATATCTACCATTATTCAATCACTGTGCGATCAATTTTGTCCACGATTGTACACTGCAAATTGCTAGATACGAAAATTACATACAAACATATACCAAATTCACATGCAATTTGAAACTAACATTTGATGCGAGATTCTCGTTTGTTTACAGAGATCTGGTATGTTTTTCATACGAAAGCATACTTACTTTCGTATGTGATTGGTATGTAGCGATACGACCAATTCTATCTGTGATTGGCTGTTTTACGATGAAATGCGAGTTGTTGGTATTTTTTTATATACGAGGCCCGATGCAAATACGTCCTCATTGGTATGTCTTTCGTATGTAGAGCTTTAAGTCACTGAGCAAGAGAATTACATATGCATGATATATTACTGTCAAATAACTTTTTTAGCAATATCAGTCGATAATATTTCTTTTTTGATAGTGAGGTATTCAACTAGAGTAAATTTGTTGTATTAATTATGCTACATGTCGTCTTTGCTACTTGTCTAGCAACATTAAACGACGCTTAGTTGTCTCCACTTTAAGAACCAAGTTGATTACCATTAATTCATTCAAACGATAATTGGTCGTGCAACCATGTTGACTTATAAATCTCAAACATAACTATTTTTGTGCTCATGAATTATAATGTGTTTTTGTTTCGGATTGATAATATGCTTAACTTCAAAATTTCATAATGCATAATTGTGGATGGTTGTATACTTATTGATTATTTATGAAATGCCTTAGACTTTCATGTATGAAAATCGAATTCAGTGTTGAAAGTTTGACTCTTGAATGTCATTATCTCACTACTTACAAAACAGTAGTAACATTAGTGTGATCTTTATTGACAAAAGGCCTTAAATCAACATATATTGGACATGATTTATGCTTTCCATTAACATTGTGCTGGCATGGCTTTAGTATGTAAAGCATACCACAGTTGAACTAACATACGAAAAGTATGCAAATAGATACAGAAATATGCCAAAAATATATTTTGGCATGCATCCTTCGTATGTGATTGGCATTGAGCGATTTACAGTGTACATCACAGTGAAATTTCAATTTTTGATAACTTGAGGTAAACAGTAGCATAAATACCATCATGATTGCAGCTTTGTAAATAACAAATACAAGCAGGATATTAATACATGGTCCATCACACACGAAGAACAGCATACATTTTACAATTCTCGACATCTGGGCAGTGTTCAACACGTCAACAACCTTTCCGCAGCATGAATTTCGAAGACAAAATGGAACTTCTTTCATTCCAAAAATTCTCTAATTAATAACTGGGCTATAAATGAGTCACTGTATTTTCATTTCAGTCTGTCTTTGAAGATTTGATCACCAATTTGAGTGACCTGGCGAAGGATCGATTCTCATTGTTGACTGAGCTAGTCCTTCAAATTAACAATACGATTGACATCTTAGGACCTCTTTGTGCCTCACAGTATCAGATTGAAGTGATTTCCAACTATCTGTTTTCCGGCCTGAGAATCGGGATGTTGAAGGGCGGACAAATCACAAAGTATCTCCAAAATCTGGGCACGTATGTCCGAGAAGGTCGTAATCCCGAGATGGAGTGGGTCATTGCATATGAACTGCAATATCGTGCAGAACTAGAACTTAATGAAAAGTTTCAGACGTTCGTAAAGAACTGCAGGAGTCTGTATGAAGGTCACAACACGGTGGACAGTCAGCTGTCTGTGAAAGGACGTCCGCGTAAGTATTGATGAGATGGTTGTTTCTCAGTTTTCTAATGAACTCATTTACATGCAATACCATCAAAGTGTGCATTCAAACCAAGTCGGTATCGCCATGTTTATATTTACGTAATGCGCAATCCTTGTTCATGATGAAATTTTTAAGGATATTGATTGGGACATGGAAAGGAAGCACTTTCGGTACCATCTTAACCAAAGAATTAGATTGTCTAACTGCTTCAGTTTCCTAAAAGTGAAGACTAATTCAAAACGATGGCACATACTGGAACTTGCTAAGTGGGCAAAGGTAGTTCCTAATACCAGAGATACTAATTACAGAGATAGGAAGTCGTGCGTCGTTTGCGGATTGCTGTAAATTGCAGCAAAGCACTTCGATTACCACGATTCATTCATAATCGAAGAATTCAGATCATTGCGTTCAAATTTTCTCCATAATGTTGGTCCTTCCGATCACCATTAAAGGTAGTAGGTGCAAGAAAATTGATTCACCTTGTGATCTCACCAGCCTCTTCTCAGCATTACTCACTGAATGCAAACTAGAGGGATGTGTGACCTAGATGATATTACAACACGCACGCCACTAGCTGTCACTGGCTGACATCCAAAACCCGGCTGGCAGCTTGTTATTTGAGAGTGTTTCCATTTCCTAAAGTATGCGATATTTGACAGATTCCCTATTATCAACCTGAGCGAGCGGATTCCGTGATCTCAACATTTTCGCGAAGTCATATACAACTTCTCCAATCTACAAATACATTCCCTAGCTTACTCAATTATGCTGAAATAACTGAAAACTTTCTATATTGGTTTATCGCAACAATGATGAACAGCTATGATAGAATGTCTTCCTGTGAAGGCATAAGCGATTTTGATAAACATTAATGTCATTAATAACATTAATAAGGGTCTGCGAACCCTGGACCTACATGTATATTCAGCAATGATCAAATATCAGAGGAAGTGGAAGCTTGCTATCCGAAATCAGTAACCATTTGACCATGGAAATAACATTGCAGGTGGAAAAGAAAACGGAGAAGTATAAGGTAGGTAAGTAATCAGTCGTATGTGGGACGCAGGTTGCCGACGCCTGGGCTGTCAGTAGACAGGAGACCCATTTTCGGTACCTAAACATAACGTAGTATGTTCACTGCCGAACATAATGAGATGTTTTTACTGTCACGTAATATCATCTAATTTGAGCTCACAACATGGGAAAATCAACATACTACGAGTAAAGCACAATGACTTTTGCATTGAAAATGATTGAAAAGAAAATGATAAACTTTTCAGAAGTCACTGATATTGGTGAGTATGAGCCCAATAGCGGCAGTGGGTGACATTCGGCGGCATTGATGGATTAAACCGCTAGACAACTTCAATGCTCATTGTTCTCCACTGAGAAACAACTAACAGGCTAAAAGATTTACACACAAATGATGCATGATCGTGTTTAGATATCTCAAAATTCTCTGATGTGTACGTAGGCAGAAGCAATAATCTTTTAACTGAGGATGAAAAAGAATGAGTAAAATGGGATTAAATCTCCCCATTGAAGCATCTGCGACTTGGTTGCTAACTATTATCACTAATCTCACTCTTGGATGAATATTATGAAGTCATCACTATTTTCTTCACACTGTAAAAATGAATCTATCAAGCTGTTATCTAAAAATGATGCACAAGTCTGCCTGCTGATGAATTTCCGTTCTCTTCTTTGTAAAGACTTTTGTAGTTTGATATTACGTGTTCCTGTGAGAATATTCTGTCAGTTTCGTGCTTCTTATTATGTTGCACTACCGCAAATACCCGTTTAAGTTAACAGCTAAAATTAGTTTCACTGTCTTTTACAGTCGTACCCGTAAGAACAGAGACTGCTTATCTGACATTTACGGATTTAAACTGTTACGTCATCAATCATCAAATTGTGACGTTATTATTTTTGCAGATATCAACGGTAATTTTTTGTGAACCTTTTTCGTTAGGCCTCAGTTTGACGGTTATTTTTGCAATTTTTAACAATGCACATTTTACAGTGCATATGTTGAAGCTAAGTTCGACAATATTGAGGAAATGAAAACTTGGTTTGGTATTCTGTGAACTGTAGAGGACGAAAGCGAGAATAGCAAGATGTGCGAAAGCACTGTTGTTCGTGATCAGTAGCTATACGAAAGCGATTGTCTCTCTCATTGGTCAGACTTATAGCATTCGCAACCCAGCCTGGTTTACAGTACGGAAAGCAAGTCGTTTTTACATCTATTACAGGCTTCTTTGCATCTTCTTCATATATATGAAATCTGCTCTAGATAAGGAGTAATCACAAGCAGTGTTTGATACAATCAAACACAAAATAATGTCAGAAACGTATTAAGTGAGTAGTAGAAAGAGAATGGAATGAATCAGTTGAACGTCCATCATTGTCCGTGATTTGCTGTCTTTCTTCAATAGCTTAAGTTCGCCATGATTCTTTTTTCTGATCTCAAGAATAGAAATCACCGTACGCATAATTTGTCGATCTACTTACTCAATTCGATTAATATCTGAAGCGCGCGTTTAATCGTACAACTTTAACCTTTTGCTGACACTCACGAGGATAATACGCTGATGAGATGAATGCATTTCTCTGTATCACCATTCATTAAATTCCTAGTGACGGACGAAGATCGATTATTAAAGGCATGACTTTCCTTCCATTGTTTATCTATTCTCTTCTGACTCATCATGGATAAAAAGTGTCAGCAATAAAATTGCACGTGTAAACGCACCCTATATGATGGAAAAGCGTCAAATAATTCTCATCACAGAACTTCACACTGACAGTGTACATTATGTGTTGGTTTCGTTGGTACAACAGTACGACAGTTCAACAAGTAAGTGGGTGGGATTTAGTTTAACGACGTCAGATGCTATGCTAAAATGGCGATTTCAAGTCAAGGCAAGGCGTTTTCCGTTCAATTTATGGAAATGTTAAGCCTAGTCGAGTAGCAGTGATGCCGCTTTGATACACGACAGTTCTATAATGACTTCAAATAGCCGTCAAAAATTGAGCAAGCTGTTCTATATTCTGTTCACTGCCGCAAGAACAGTATTTCATCAACCTTCCAATACAAAACAAGCTACTTGCTGCCAAATTCTCTATAATAGGACTGATAATTAATAGAAGCGGTCACTTTCCTCACGATAGGAACTGAAATCCAATTTGGTCTTCATTTTATCCTGCTATCGTCTAGCGATAATAGTCATGCCAAAATGGACAAAAGTTCAATTATTATACCTTGTACAGCCATGTTATTCTGCAGCTCCGCTCCGTCTATTCTGCTATTCAATTCTATATCATTCTAATGTTAGGTTCTCATTATTATTACCGTCTTCATGTATATTGTCAACTAAATCGCACTCAATAGCTTTGAGCTCAAAATATTCATCCAGATGTAAGAGATTCAAAAAAGTCAATGTTACTGACATTAATTGTATCCCACTTCATCATGCAGTTCATTCCAAGGTTTTTGGTGCGTCCTACCACGCTTGTAATGCAATCGCATTCATTTTAAGTCAGAACAATTTGTCAGCAGATACCACTCTGAGTTTCTTACTTCTTCCTTTTCACTATTTTATACTGAAGTTGATTTCTAGGAATTAACGACGTGATTCATTTTTGACACAGGTGGATTAAAGCGCTTGCGTAAGTATTGAGTTTTCTTTGAAGTGTTAGTAGATTTTATATCCATGTACTAATGCATTGACAGCATGTTGGAACTGATAGTCAAAATTTTATATTCCTGTTTGTTCTTGCTGTTACTTAACATGGTAGTAAATCATCTTATTTCTACGCATTCATCAGTAAAAATGTGCAAGACGAAACAAGGACTGAAAAGTAAGTCACTTACAAGACTCAATGAGAAATTGACATGCGAGTGGATTACTTTAGTCATTCCACAGAACTGTGTGTGCAGACTGTGTGCTTTTTTTATTGGACTGTATTTTCTACATAGCCGCATTGTCAGTGCCCATACCACCTCGTGAATAGGGATGGAAGCTGTTAACAACCGGTTAACCGTCATAAAAGTTGTTGAAAAGTTAACTGTATTTAACCGGTTGACCGATAATGAGGGCGCACAAGCATCCTAATTATTGCAATGCAGGGTTTACGCAGATCTGTCATTTGAACAAATGTGATCGACCGGTTAACAAGTTCCAACCGCCTCCATCCCTGAAATGTGACAGACTGAGTATTCTTGTTTCAATGAACTTTTCTTTCAATGCAAGTTCCATTGGAATTCAATCAGTAGGCCTATTAGGGATATTTTGAGTTTTAATAACCACACATCTTGAAGACATACAAAGAACGGTAGAGCAGCACAATTCCACTTCCTTTCTCCGGACGGACAATCACTAACTTGTCATCCTTCTTCAAAGCAAGCAAAGCTTTTATGTGTTCAGGATGTAAGCTACCCTTTTCTGGAAGCTGAGATGGAGAATTTATTTCATCAAATTACTGAACCAGTTCCGTTGAATGAAAGTGAAGTGTCCTCGTTCAAAACTCTTTTGTTCCAATTCGTATCGCCGCTCGACTATCGAAAAGGGGAGCTTACATCCTGAACACATAAAAGCTTTGCCTGCTTTGAAGAAGAATGACAAGTTAGTGATTATCCTTCCTGTCAAATAAAGTGGGGTTTTGCTGCTCGACCGTTCTTCGTATGTCTCCAAGATGTGTGATATTATCAGTGATTCTATACCAAATTTTATGTGAAGAAGCAGCAGAGTTTATCGTCTATATGTGAATGTGGTCTCATTGCGTCAATCCGAGTTAGAATTGACTTCATTCTCATAATAAGTCTGACAGTACTGGAAAGAGAAATACGAGGATTCGGCTGTTGAATCGATCGGATAAAACAATGCGTACAGCTGGCAATATGCCTAATAAGTACAACTCTTTTCACACAATTGCTTCAAACTTTTTAATGTGGAATCAGTCGTACAAGCAGCACAATCGTATTGAAGTTATTCTTATTTCACTGACTACATGTACTCCTAACAGAATCGTTTGGAATAAGAATTCGCTTACGGGCTCTCAATCAAATCAAATTTTACCGTTCGACTTTTTTTATCTGCCAAAATTCATCAAAATATGTACCCGCGTACCCGCGTGAACTAGCTACCATATGCGGCCTGCTATGTAAACGTACAATAGCAAGAGCTAATGCAGATACCAAAAAAATATTAGTAATGACTTTTCCATAACATTCTGTATTCGCCTGTGACGGCTGAGTTATGAAGGAAAGATCTCCGTGAGAGATAGAGAGAGAGAGAGCAAAGGTTTCATAGATGCAGTTTTTGACGAGAAGTATACATTGTTGTAAAAAATGTGCATTACTGCTATTTTCTATTATTTCTGACTGTGATGTATTATGTTTAACTGCATGTTGGCTTGAAGTGTTTCCTTTAGAGTATCAATTTTACTGAACATATTATTACTGCTGATCTGCGGTAAGTTGGTGAATCCTTAATTTGCTGCTTTCAGATGTCAATATTAATGACATTCATTTTATCGTGCCTTCCCTACAAAGCTATGATTTGATTTTGTATCCGAAGTTTTATTTAAAAGTTAAATGAATGCAAACAAAGTCTTCTAAAAGTTTTGCTGTAATTCTTGTGCACTCTACACCAAACAATGAGAGTGAATATATTATCCACATTGCAGAAAGGCAGGCAGGCAGGCTGGATTACCCGACCCCGTTCCGCGGATAGGGGCGTGGCGGGACGCCACGGAGACCGAGAAGGCGGGCAACCCCCCCCCCCCACGGACGATGCCAGAGATCAAAAACAGAGCCCGAAGACCCGAAGATAGCCGCTCGGGTAGAAGAGAGGGAGGGACAAGAGCACAGTAAGTGGGGGGACATTGCGGTTTACACCACAAACAGGGCAGTCAGGAGAATTGGACCTGCCAATCCTGTGAAGATAGGAGTTAAGAAGAAGGCTGTGGCCGTTGCAACGAAGACGTGAGAGCTCACAACGGACAGCGCGAGGGAGGGACAGTTCCTCAGTTGCTACGCTAGGGACTTGTGAAGAAATCAAAGACGAACGAACGGAAGTCTCCAGGAGTTGAACAGGGAATGACGAATGAAGGACTTCATACTAGACAGACACTGAGGAGCTGCGGAGGGGAGAGAAGTGCCACTTTTGGCAAGCGCATCTGCATTGTCATTACCACTGATGTTCGAGTGACCAGGAAGCCACTGCAATGAAACTGAGATCGAGGAAGAGCAGAGGGACGACAAAGAGGACCACACAGAGTGGACAGACGAGGACAAGAGGGGCGACGGGGGTGAAGAGAGCACGGTCAGAGCCGAGAGAGAGTCGGACAAGAGAAGAAGAGAGGAAAAGAGACATGAGGAGTGATGGGAAACGGACCAAGAGAGAGCATGGTGTATTGCAACCATTTCAGCTGTGAAGCTTGAACAGTACGCTCCAGCATGAAAGGAAAGAAAGAAAGTGGAAGAGCATGAAGAACAGTTTATGAAAACACCCGAGCCACCTGGTCCAAGTCGTCCAATAACGGAGCCGTCAGTCCAGATGGTCAGGTCAGCAACGGGGAGGGAGGAAAGGTGGTCTCGGACCAAAACGGTGCGAAGAGGGACTGGGTCGGAACAGCAGCAGGGGGAGGACAGAGCTAGGGAAGGGTGAAAGGATTGCAGAAAGGCTCTCGCCTACTGTGGTTCCATGCATATAGGTTTATGTAATTGTATGCACATAAAACCGTCGACATGAAGGCAAGCCCCTGGTATTGCGAATGAACACGAATAGCTAAGGTATTCTTTCTCGCATTGTGCATCTCTTTCAACAGTTTTATTTTCGTTGCGTAATTTCGCGGAATTTCTTGAAAATTCTATGCATACTAGAAAATTCGAATTTTGCAGTAACAATGAAACAATGAAGATTGATTGGATCTGTTCATTGATTAAGTAGATGGAATGGGCGGTTTAACTCGATAATCAAGTAAAAATGCGGTCTCCTTTATTCATTTCTTATTGACGAACAAGAACATAAGTCGAGTCACTCACACAGCTGAAGACAATACAGTAGAGGCGGCATTACGAGAGCTTAAAGGAAACTGAGGTCGAGTGCGAAAGCATTACCTAATGATACACAAGACGAAGGATCTCAGCGAACGTCCGTGTGGTTTCAATGTGGTCATCAAAATCAGAAACTTGAAAAGCTGAATATGGTGAGGAATCAAACTTCAAATCCACAGAACGGTTGGTGAAGGACGTGTTTTGAATAAAAATTGAGTACTTAACTTATTCCATGTAGCCACGGTAGTGATGTTTGCGTCGGCTGCCGCAGGAGTAAGGATAGAACGGAATTCACACCATGAAGAGTTTCCTTCTCAGACTCGTGTTGTGTTGCGATTATTTGAGAAGCATTTGGATCACAAATGTATTGAAATGCTTCTCAGGCTGCCAATAATCCGTGTTTGGTCATTTCAGAATATTGCCCTGAAGGAAAAGTCGAATCACTTCCTCTTGGTCGAGAATTTCAAGAATTGTGCACAACATTCATTGACCAGACAGAGTCGGAGCCAGAACGGCGATATCGGAATGCTCGAGTCCTAGTCAAGCAAATGAAGTAACTTTGCGCACGGTTTTCTCTTGATTGACTCTTCCCTCCACACTAATTCTCTTGCAGAGTGTCCAGTTCGTTAGTGTTTGTGCGCGATAAGGATCGGATAGCTCAGGAGAAGTTGGACGTTCGCTGTATGCAGGTCCTACGTGCACTGATCCACAATCAAATCGTAGCACTACCGGATGACTGGAGCGACTGCATCAATGAACCGAAAATCATCAGGTGATAATCACATTGAAGGGAAATAGATAAAGTATTTGATGATGTTATTCAGTATGTCCGTTGATGTCCACGTGTACAGGTGGAGAGATCGATAGAGCATGCAGGTCTTCAAGGACTTGCTTCTTTTTTGACACTGTTGCAGTCGAATATGGACTATTGGGCCACCGTTGAGAGTGGGAATTAGTCGGAAATCAGTGAGACAAATCAGGCCGAATGACATCTCGTGCTGATTACATCTGTTGAGAATAAATGAAGCTGTCTAACCTACATTTATTGAATTCAGTTATAGAAGTACTACTTTTCGTCTCATGTACGTAAATGTAGACTACCACAGGACAATTAATTTGAATGAGCTTGGATATCATCTTTATCTGCAGTCAATTGAGGCATATTCGCGGTATCCAGACGACCATCGCTTCGTACGGATTTCAAAGTAGCGTTATCCTTCATTGTCGTAATCCTCTGTTGGAGACCTCGAAGCAGATTGTTGCATGTGAGAAGGCCATGTTGTTCAACGCCTCCGTTAGCGTGCAGGTAAGTGACATCTGCCAGCATGAGATACGACAGTAATGACAGTCCTTTCTCTTTGTCTTGTAGGACGATCTCTATGATTTCTTCCTCAGTACCACCACTGAAACGTTCTTCTTTGCATTAAAAGATGTTTGCAATATCACAGTTCAGGAGATGAGGAAGCGGTGAGTGTTTATGTTCACGCAGACGTCCTTTTGGACATCGCTAGCCAACTTTCCAAATGACCTTCATGAGATACGCGATCGAATAGGCATTGGGCTGAACCCTCTGACACTGGGGACTTCCTCGTGACTCGCAACCTATGGTCACCAGAATTCTAATAGTTTGCTTTCTACGTATTATGCAATTTTTACAAGCTAGAAGCCGTAAAGATTTTGCATGGTTGCGATTTATTGCCATACCGGCTTCAAATACCGTGGTATCCATCATCAGTGGCGATAATACAACAAACGGACAGGGTTATATAATTTTGGACTCGATGATGAACACATTTAAAAAAGAGATCTGGACAGCCGCAAGGCAAGAGTACAAATTAAAACCTGTCAGTTTGTTGTATTATCGCCACTGGTGCTGGATACCACGGTATTTGAAACCGGTATGGCAATAAATCGCTACTATGCAATTTTTATCTGAAGAAAAAAAATTGGCACTATACTTTTGGCGTGAGAGCTATTTTAAAATTTGAATGTTTGGAATATTCAGACTGATTTTAGTATATTCACTTCTAATGTGTATTGCGACATCAATTATTGATGAAATAAGTTGAGATTACAAAAAAGATTCTTCCCATCAATATAAAGACACTTACAAATGGAAAAAATGTGCTCAATTACATTCTCTAAACGCCATAGCCCTCGTATATTCGGCGTGTGCTTGCTTCACTTAGACGAGGCAATGAGTTTTTGTAGAAATGCGATACTAACAAAAGTTCATGAAAGTTAACTATGCTGAGACTTTCTTGACGCGTCCATAATCTTAAGAAAAATAACCAAATTTGTTGCAATTTAAAGCAGAGTGATGGAAAAGAACTTTATTTTCAATTAGGTGAAAACAGGCTATATACTCAACCCTGAATTCTTATGTCATGCTCTTAATGTAAAAAAAGTAGTCAACTTACATATATATATATATATATTATTCACTTTGTTGTCAACATCATTTTGTAGCGCCATTGGTGATTGCCCATTTGTTCTGGCTACCCCACCAATCTATTGCAAGCTACTTTACCAAAAAGCTTTTATAAAGAGAGATGATAATAATCGTGAAAATTTAGAAAGTACACTGATAAGCTGTCCGTATAATCCTATTGTCAACCACTGGAAGACCGCGACATTCCATTGGTTTCCATAGTCCCTCTCCGGTCTAGTCCTTTATCATTATTAAGTAAGCAAGTATATATTTTTCGACTTAATAATCACAGTTTTCTGGTAAAAGTGAGACAAGTCAATAAGAAATCCAAAATGCACAAGTCATAAACAATTAGAAATGAGAGCAGTGGTGAAGGAGGGTACAAACAAATTCAAGGACGTATACTCCACGTAGATAGCTTACGAAACCGCCGTTCCGAATGATAAGTAATAATAGGAGAAAGAGCGTGCTTACAATTTACTGCCGCATGCAAGAAGAGACATCTCGCCCCCTTTTCGAGAGGTTAAGTTTGTAAATAAACCGAGAAAAGACACAAATAAATCGATGACACCGTGTTGAACCCTTTCAGTCTGAAGATCAAGAGTTTCGGAAGTTTAACAAAGACAGGAGAAGAACGAATAATGCCATTGTAAACTGTAGGTCAGTCGTGAGGAAAAGTTTTAAAGCCGCGGGCCATATCTGGTGGATTTCTATGATTATGCCATTACCGAACCTTAATGTGCACCTTTTCTGAATTGGATTTCTTTTCCGCATTGGTGCGCTAGGAAAATGACGCATTGGGTCGAGGGATAACAATGAACTGAGCCGGAGAAAAAAGCTTCAGCGCACTGTTGACGAATATTTTGTTATGTAGTGAGTTTACTTGATGATTATTTGTTTCATCTTTCTTTTCACAGGAAACACAGTTTTGCTGCCAAAGTAGAGGCGACAGCAAAAGATGGAGAGAGGAGAAAAAGCTTGGCACAGGCAGCCGAAGTTCAAGTAAGTCGTCCTCAGAGATGATGGGGTTCTTGTGCTACATGTGCTACTTCGTTGCAGGGCATGGTGGCATTCCGAGACTCCCGTGAAGAATTCCTCGAGAACGTTCAGAAAGTCAATCGTTTCCGTGAACCGCGACAATCAGAAGGGAAAAATGTCATTGAGGACGGCTATATTCTTCTTACTTTGGAAATGATTGCAGGATTGTGCGATGGGCAGTTCGCAAAGCTTCAAAACTATCTTCGTATACAGGCAAGTACAGAATGTTTCATGAAGAGTTGAAATGGGAAACGTAAATTATGTATAGAAATTTGTTTCCAAATTCAGCAAATTTTGTATGATAAAAAAGCTCATGTTCTTTCATTTCCTCTGCGAATTTTGTATATATACTCTAAAGATAGCGGTCATTAGAATAAATAATGTTTCGATGTTTTGCACTTTGTTTGGAGTTCAATTCTCATTTTCATCGCTAGCCAGAAGTGTGACTCATCACTCTCACGCATGCATTGCTGACAGATCACACATTTTCTCACGCAGATTTACTTTGATATTTTTTAACAGGTTGTCTTTAGTTCAGGTTCCCAAACTTCCTCACAGTTAGGCCCTTCGGGGAATAGGCCTTTTCTAGTCTGTTTCCTAAAAAAATGGATTTCTTCACTATGCGGCTTCGATCAGTGTCTGTGCATTGTTTAGACTGCTTGCCTAGACAGACGAGAACAATGCTGTGTAATGGAAAGGCATCGGATGCATTATTTTCAATTATTTTGTGTCTCTCAGTAACATGTGAACTGCTGTACTGAAAGTTTGCGGGAAAGGCTATCTTAGGGGTCAAGCTGAGGCTTTCATCTGAAGTGGCCGGCCAGTTGCCACTGTGTTGCAATAATTAAAGGTCCCGAAAAGCTTCTGGTTCCGATGAGTCGGTCAGCAGCCTGATTGGAGGTCTTCTGGTCGACCAAGGCGCACTTCTCGTAGGTCAAATCGCTACATCACCAGTGTGGTTTATAGTGATCCCACTCTTTCTTTATCTGAGCTTTCAGCAGGTTCAAATCTTTCCACGACAACCGTTTGGAGACGACTTAAGGAGTTGAACTACTCCAGTCGTAAGAGACCATCGAAGCTGAATCTGTCCCAGCGACACAAGAAACTGAGACTACAGTGGTCAATGAAACGTTGGCATCGCGGAATCAGCAGTCACGTGTTGTTTGGTCGGATGAGGCAGCTGTCCGATTAAAATTCAAAGATGGACGCCTACGCCTTATGATAAAGTCTGGGCAAGACATTCCTGATCGTTAATTGCACTGAGGAGTCAGGACGATTGCAGGAAATTGCTTATCTGGGGAGCCATTTGGAGTAATGGTCGCAGTTCACTGCATGTTATTAGGGAAACATAAACTCCGAACGCTACGTCCGAGTGCTCGAAGAAGATGCTTATCCTTTAGCATTCAGTTTAGATGATCCATCATCTGAGTGGATTCTCATGGATGACAATGCTCCATGCTATCGTGCCAGGGCAACTCAACTGTATAAAAGACAGGCAGGAATATGAACCTTAGAATGTCCGGCAAGGTCTCCTGACTTGAATCCAATCCAGCATGTCTAATCTATCTTGAAACGGCGAGTTCGCTGACAAAGTTGTCCTGGCAATAATTTTAATCGGTTGGAATCTTTAGTGAGGCAGGAGTGGAACCAGATTGACCAACAGATGATCAGAAATTTGATCGACAGTATGTCTTATCGCATTTGAAAGGTAATAGAACTTAGAGGAGACGAATCTGGCTACTAGGGAACACACCCATCAGTCCTTTGAAGGACTAGGTCCTTACTGGGCCAACATATACCAAAGAAAAATATTTGTATGATGTAGGAAACAATTTCATTCAGTTATAGCTGAAAACCTTCTGTTTACCGTAAAATGTTGTTGTTTTAACTAATTTCTAACTATTTATGAAAAGGTGTACTCTTCTCTTCTGTATCCGTAGAGAAAGCAAGAATTCAACCTTTCATTGTTAGATCACCGACAGTGCTCATGCAGTCGGCGTTTACACACCTGTCACCATTTGAAAATTGGCAACAAAGGTCTTTTTCATTTAGCTCTATTTTGGGGAACCCTATCTACATTCTTTGTTAGATGTCTCCGGCAAAATCATGACTGCAAGTCTAATATCATGTGACATTAGGTTGAAACTCGTCAGTAAAATTCAGTCACAATTCAAAAGTGAATCTAGCAATCACTCCTCACATTGCTACTTGACAAATAGCGACATCGTACATTGACTCAAGACCAGTCCCTTCCTCTTCTCCGTCAATTGGAGGTAATTTTCAGGATACCAGAAGTCGATTCCTAGATAGCATAGGCAAGTGTGAGTTCGGGATTCCCTACAACGCAGTAATTTCTGGTTTGACTAAATCGATAACAGAGTAATGCCCTCTGTCAGTGCAAATTTATTCATCCATAAACTTATAATTGGCTAATTCGTGAATATGTGTACCAATTGTAAACATTATTTTATTTTTGAACAATCAGCGATCGTTGAATGTATAGAATCAATCATAGATCTACCAAATTTATCGACCAAAAGCACCTTATCATGAAGTGTGTCACTTCAACATTACAGAGTGATAATCCAAAGTCCTTCAATATCGTGGCAGAAATTTGCAACATTGTCTCAAATCTCTATTACAATGTGAACAATGAAAGTTGTGAGTTATTGACTCAGTTATTTGATACCCTGAATGAGATCTGCACCGGAAATCAAGAGAACAGAACTGCTCTTTTGGACAACAAAATCATAGATTACATCAACTACATCATGAGGACTCCCGAGTTTCCAACGTGTGACCCTGAGGACATATTGGCCTTGAAAGAAGTCATCGCGAGTGTTCTCATATCTATGACAGAAGAAAATGATGAAGCGGCATTGACACTTGCTGAGGTGAGTCTTTAGATGATTCGCAATTTTATATGCTTCCGTTCGTACATGTATATATATTGTAATGTTATCCGGAAGTCTTCTACACAGGAAAATCTGTAATATTCCACCATCGGCCTGCAAAATACACATTCGAGAGGCATCTGGCCAAAGCCCCGCATCGAGTGGACAGAGATACTCATCCACAGAGATAAATTGCTTTGTCTGCGTGTCTGGGTCTACAGATGGCTTTCCTCGATACTGCTGTTCACCACCAGAACTAGTCTCGAGGGACAAGGAGATCAATTTTCCATTAAATGTAATGCAAATTCAAGCCTGAACTAGAAGATTGACACCACATTGAACGTATACAGTCAGTAAATTGCGATCGTGCAGAGTCGAGCGGTTTGAATGATATATCCATTTGTCGAATTTCACACGCAGAAAAATTGAGTTAAAGATGCGCACTTTTCACTTGCTAGGGCTGCCTGCATTCTGACCTTTGAAGTTCGCGTGTTCGCTGATAAGAGTCATTTGTGCAATGCTTACTGTAAACTGTAAGCTGGCTGATTTTGAATACGAAATCGCTGTACAGAGCGAGACTGACAAAATGTACGAAAGCGCTATTGGTTTTACTATTGGATGATTAAGATAATCCAATAGGAAGGCCAATCGCTTTCGTAGTGTATCAGCACGAACAAAAGCGCTTTCGTACATTTTGTTATTCTCGTTTTGTACATCGCTTTCATAAGTAGCTTTGGTATTTCACAGTTAACAGTGCACGCTCTTGGCCAATCACAGAGGCCAAGAGTGAGTCAAGAATATCTATGTCAGTTTCCATCGCTTCCTGCCATTGCTTGCAGTGACTGAGACAGAATTATGCCCGCTCTACAATCGACAACGAAATCGCCCCATCTCAAGTGCAATAAAAGAAGCCTCTTCTGACCACATATTATTCATTACGTCAGGCAGAAACACATAATGTAGCAGAATGGACTATTGCATGTATCCATGACAATACAATGCAAGCAATCATTTAGTCAAGCAACACCTACTTCCTGCTCAATATTGTGCTGCTCCACATTTGTTCTTGGTCACATGATTCCAACCTCTTAATCATGGAATCGACAATCTTTGACAAGAAGTTTTGCAAATCTGAACAATCTCTGGCCCACATGTTTGTGAATGTATTGAGTAGATCTGCTGCTTTGTTTTTGCATCCGCGCTTCTTCAGGTGACGTTCTATACCACGAGTTCTATATCAGATTTGCATAGAGTGAACTCCTAGGCCATGGCAAGACTCGCGAACCTCTGGAGTTTGAGTGGGTTTTTCTCACAGAAATGAACAATGCCATAAACTGTTATCTACTTCTATGTTATAACTGGTATGGCACGGTGCATTCCCTTGTCGTAGCTGTCCATTCAGGCACTTCCTCAATAGGAAATGGATACCATAGGCCCAATGTTTCTACCCGACGCATATGAATGAATGTAGAGAAAGCGGTCAGAAAAGGTTTTCGCATTATACTTGGGGTGGTAGGATGTACATTTTGTCGCCTAGTGTAGACTAACACACACGCAAACGGATCTATCCCTGTGTACTCACCCTTCCTCCGTAGAGTGGAGGTGTGCCGGCTTTGTAAACATCGTGACATGTTGAGGATGTCTAACAGCTATGTTCAACCGATTTGAATTGGGTCAAATGAGCTCACAATTTCCCTCAGCAACTTCAAAATCGTACATTCCTATTCACCTAGAGATTTATGCCATTAAAAGTCTGTACCGAAAATATGACTGAACCTCTTCAATTCAACATTATCGACATTGCAGAGGCATCTATGTTATAGAGGTCAATCAAATACAATTCACAAAATCATGATGACGAACTGACTACTCAAAATATTATTTGTTACATGCACGATGTACGAGCATATTTTTTAATTTTGTTTTACTACAGAGTGTAGTAAAATGCATGTTCATAAGTAGGATTTCTGCAGACCGATGAAAGTGGTCTGTCGGATTTTGTATGGGTTCCTTTATGAAGTTGCCACTGAAAGACCTGCATGAAAACAATGGCATGGAATGAAATATATTACTTTATTCTGATTGGTGGAACTCTGATAGCAATTGTTGCTCCGATATTGCTCGTCTCTTATTGCTGAATATTTGCATAGAATTACATCGTCGTGTTATTTATTTAATAAAGAAGCTATCAAAAAGCAATATAATATTATATTTGAAATTTGAATCTAACTGAACTCATAACTACTTGATTATCGTGACCAAATAGGGATTCTTTAACCATCTGAGTGAGTCCCTTACTGCAACTTCTACATTGTCAAAAATGTCAGATTAATTGATTTTTTATTGATGACAAATCAGATGTTAGTGTCTTCATGAACTTGACAGATTGAATAAATAAGTAAGTCATTTTGTGACGACCTGTCTGCTATTTAGCCATAATGACATTATAAATCCTCCATTTCATGTGAAAAAATCAGTACTCTATATCTCTGTGATGATATTAAAACCATTCTCTACTAAATAACGCAACTTTCTTTAGAATCAAACTTATTAACGGCAATAAAAGAGCTTTGAGATGCTTGTTTCATATCATGATTAGCCATGTGCATGTATGCAAATTGATCTGTTTCGGAACACAATAAATCCCTAGTGTTTGTATACTAATACATTTAAAGTGGAGACAAAGAGTCGTATTGAGGTGTTCAAGCTCAGTCGATGTCATTGTAGTTGCAACATCTTGTGCAGATGATGTTACATTCATCACTTTCATGGTGTCATCAATTACATGTGAAACCTCTAAAGTGTCGACAAGTGTTGTAAGGGATCCTCAAGAAGTGATTTGCTGTGAATTGTTTTCAAAAGTAATTAACTTGTCAATCTTCAAGAACCACAGTGGAGAGGTCTCGTGGACACTCTTCTCGAATTCCTTGTTTATTTGCTTAAGTCGGTCTTCAAGTTGCACACGGTCTACAAGAGACATCAAACTCATCAGACTGGATGATTTGACTATTTCTGAAGTGAACCACAATTATAATGATAACAACTAGATTTTTGCCGAATTTTTGTTGGATATATGACAATCAGTTGCGTGTGAAAGTGCCAAACTCACATTCGCGATCATCTTGCACAACACACATTGATATACATGCACTTAATCATTCGGTATATGCAGGGCATTTGAACGAACGAACGAACGGGTCTCAAAGGCTAATGAACGGAAGATCGAACGAACGGGGAAAAACTGCCCTGAGTATATAATAGGAAAATATGTTTGAAAAGACATCAACAACTTGTAAATACCCATGTGGTGCTTGTTCGACTGGCAGCTGTAGCTGTGACTTCGTGAATGCGATCGGGCTGAGAGAAATTCCGAGAACTGTCGCCAAACCTGACGTACTATGCAATATTGAGCAAAGGGAAAGGTATTTTTCGAGTGCGTCAACGTCTGTGTGACTTGCAGAAGACAAATGTAGAATAGAGAAGAATAGTGGATGTGTGGAGTGTCCTACGACGACCTTTTCACAAGCCTGAACATGCTGTCGATCGATAGGTGTGCAAATTGCAATGGTACGGCCATGCGGTGCGGAAAGATGACAGCGATTGGGTGAAGAAAGTGTAGAGGAGGACCAACACAAAGAGGCAGTCCAGAACTGCGTCCGCAGATTGGCTCTCATGGAAGTCAACACTCCACCGGAGCAACGACTAGCTTTCCATGAGGATTACTCGCCCAACCCAACGAAGTTGAAGAAACGGAAGCTAAACGGATAAAGTAAAAATCAAGCATCCTTTGACGGGGTCAAATTGACTGCTTGTAATCTGTTTCGTAACAAAGGATAAATCATCAATTTTGTGTTTTTTTTGTTTTCATTGTTCTTACTGTCTTTTTAAATGCCATCCTTTTGTAACGTTTTTAAATGTTCAACCTAATGAATAACTTGTCCACGTCATGGGTGGCTACTAAAAGATCCCTTAGCTGAAATTCTGCTGCACAGAAACTAAATGTGCTGCATCGGCGTTTTCATAGGATTTAGCATCTCTTCGCTCGTCTACACGTGTCACATTTCAATATGCCTGCTTCCCTTTTGTTGTTAAAGGAATGATTGCAGTTTGCGCTAGCATCTGCCTCTAAACAAGCAAAAACCACAGTGATCGCGCTTCTATTGCATTGCCTAAAACGTCTCCCAGAGGTCTATCCGGCGATATTACCTTGCACTGAAGAAGGATGTCCATCCCTTTTAGACATCAGCTGTCTCTGTCATCAAATAATTGGGAAACTGGTCCACTACACTTAAACTGTTCAAGTCTATGATTTCAATAATAGCTCCGCTATATTGCAGATTGAAGCACCGTGTACATCTCTACAACCGATAATTGATTGACAAGTAGGAATGGCTCACGGCGCCATCATTCCCTTGACTGCGCACGCGCGTTTCCGTCGGTGTCATGTAATTGCGGTCGCATCGCAGTCTCGCAACTCGGTCGGAACAGTGCATAACATAATAATAAGAACGACGTAGTGACATTGCAAGCATGCACATTGAAAAAATATTTCGAGTAGTCATTTATCCTCATGCTATATAGGCCTATATAATATTAGTACGGACATGTTTATTCTATAAAGCAAAGCTTTAAGTGAAGATTTGCTGTAATACAAGTAGGTAAATTACTTTGATTTATAATTTCCATTTAGAATTCTGAACAATGAAACCCATCACACATCTACCAAAAAGTCGAGTTTTAGATTGAAAACTACCTTCTTCTCTGTCGCTTCTTTAGTCTGAGAAAATTGGAGGGTCTCGATTTCTTTGTCAGTCCATCCATCGAATAGTCTTTTTAGAACTTCTTTAAGAAATGTGCGAAGTCTCGGAGGGTATTTTGAAATGGAAAGCAATTTACTGTCTTGTAATTTGCGCAAGCGGGCTTGAAGAACACAACACCGACGCTTCCGATAACAGAGCTTTCATCTCATCATGTTGATCTTTCTGTCATTTACAGTAGGCGTATTAATACGTGGTGGCGTATTAATGTTGTTCACTATATCTGCTGAAATCTGACCCGATTCGGTCTTCTTCTAACGCAACAGGTTCCGTCTTATTGCTAATTGTTGAGCTCGCATGAGTTTAGAAGCTAAAACTAGTGAATATCAATACCAAAAGAGAAAAGGATGGTTTTAATTTAATGTACCGAACGTGCTATGATATCAAACTTCTATCATTAGTTTCCATAATTGAAAGTTAGATCAAATAAATGGATTAACAAACCACTATAAATAATGAGAAATTCCCAAAATAAGGTAAAAAGAAAAAATTCAAGCAAGCAATATTTTTGAACCCTTTTCTACGTACCTATCCAATTAATGACATGAAACACAATGTGAAGATAGGTAAATAATTATGATTTGATAGAAGCAACGGTCGTTGATATACTAGTAATAACCATCAATCAAAAAGCAAAAGAGAAATATAGGATGAAAATACAAATCACTAAAATAATAAAGTGTTTTGCATCGACAATTTTGCATATAACACAGTTCGAATTATTTTTAGAGCCTGTAAACGTCTTTTTTATTAAGCAGTGCAATAACTTTTATGATTTTTGCCTCCATAATAAAACATAAGCATGGATTTTTGAGGGCAGTAGTGTAATACATTTGAGGGCGCGTAAGCTCCTCAAAATGTCCTACCTTGTGGCCAGAAAGGATCTTTGTTAATAATATTGTGCGTAATTGAATTGGTGTCGGTAGCAATGTAGAAAAAAGCGGCAGCAATGCTGGACATGGAGATATACGCCAACTGAGTTTTCTAAAATATCTTTCATAATGCATTGAGTGATCATAATAGTTCCACATTGTACCATAGCCAAATTACGCACAATAATGTTTATACTTTTCAAAGTGAGCAAAATTCTTAAGAGTGCAATAAAGTCTTTATTACACTCTTCCATTTAAACACATTAGCACATAGAAAGCTTTTGATCGTCTCAAAAAGTAAATTTTACATGACTATCTGAAGAAGTACCATTGATGTCCACAATTCCAGAACAAATAGAGATGGATTTTTGACCGCTTTAAAATTCAGATTGAGATTTCGACGATCTTGTGAAATGCAGAGTTACTTACGCATCTGGAGTAAAGACATCCATGTTCATTGCATTATTCTCGATCAACGGACTCGTGCATAGACATGCTGATCTCGAAAAATGCAATGAACATGGATACTTTGCATTCGTTGCGCGAGTAATCATTAAAGCCTGCAAAAGTTCTTTTCTAGTGACCGCTCCTTCACACAGCAGTGCAGTGGTTAACATGCAAAATGAAGTCATGTTCACAATTCTTCGACAATCATAAACGCATTGCTCCTTTTCACACTCATAATTGAATGCACTCGCAAAGTACCATGTGTTTACCGCTCATTACAATATCATTTAGCTTGTACCTATGAACCGCTACTGAAGTTTCGTGAGCACCACTGGGATTGCCGATTAGCCAGAACGCTGAGCTCATGTCAATCCTATGACCAGATTTGTACCATCGCCAACCTTCTCTTAGCGAGCCATGGAGAGTAGTCTTCTGATATCCACCGACGCGTATTTGATTGCCTTCCAGCTGTTTATCCAAAGTCCTGACAAAAGATTCCAATTCCTCTTTACTGCTTATTTCAGCCAATTTGCCACCTCGTTCTTCGCAGTGACTCTTCGCATCATCCCAGTTGTAACTTTGCTCTGTCTCCAATAAATATCGGGAATTTCTCCATGCGGACGTGTTGAAATACGACGGACATTCGCCCGCATTTCCCATTATCCACACGTCTTCACGTTGTGAGGTCTGTGATTGGAGAGGCCCTTCAAAATGAAGCAAAATCATCTTCTCATAAAGGATGCATTTCATTTGTGATGCATCCAAGCGTGCAGCAATACATCGAGGACTTTCCAACAGACAAATTTCAACACATGAAGCTGCAGTGGTCACTTGATCAATAACTGTCATTTCAAACAGTTCAGCATGACGACCAATCTGTGATTGTCGGACCTTCGAACACATGACAGAGGATGTGACGGAGAATTTCCATAGAAAAATGCATGAGAAGAACACAAACTTCATGGTGTGATGATGTCTGCAGGGAACTCACGGGAATTTTACATGACATGTATCTATCTAAATGATATGAAACACTTCCAGAGAAAAAGTTACAAGAAGCGTACCTGGGAAATCCTGGAAGTCAATAATTTCTATCCTGTATGCCGTCGTATGTTTTATCTCATGACGACGGAAGACAAAGCACTTAGCTGTTTGGCGCCATTTATATTTAAATTATGACTGTCACTACTTTTGTCATCTATGTCATTTTAAAATTGCCTTTTTCCACGGTGAACAGAGGGATTTAATTGCTTGCAGTTCTGATAACATGAGAATAATTGGTTGATGTCCGGAGAAATGTGTGGATTGAATGTTATTCAACATATATAGATAACCAATAATAATCATTCCAAATCCAAATAAACATTCAGGTGTCACGTCGTGTTCGTGCCAGGTTTGGGTAGGGTTCGGATCAGGTACGAGATCAGTATCTGGTCGGGTTCGTATCGTGCTCAAGACAGGTTCTTGTCGAGTTTGGGTCGGGTCGGATTGGCCTCAAGACAGGTTCTTGTCGAGTTTGGGCCGAGTTCGGATCGGGCTCAAGACAGGTTCTTGGTCGAGTCTGGGTCGGGTCGGATTGGGCTCAAGACAGGTTCTTGTCGAGTTTGGGTCGGGTCGGATTCGGCTCAGGACATGTTCTTGTCGAGTTTGGGTCGGGTCGGATTGGGCTCAAGACAGGTTCTTGGTCGAGTTTGGGTCGGGTCGGATCGTGCTCAGGACAGGTTCTTGTCGAGTTTGGGTCGGGTCGGATCGGGCTCAAGACAGGTTCTTGTCGAGTTTGGGCCGAGTTCGGATCGGGTTCAAGACAGGTTCTTGTCGAGTCTGGGTCGGGTTCGGATTGGGCTCAAGACAGGTTCTTGTCGAGTTTGGGCCGAGTTCGGATCGTGCTCAGGACAGGTTCTTGTCGAGTTTGGGCCGAGTTCGGATTGGGCTCAGGACAGGTTCTTTTCGAGTTTGGGTCGGGTCGGATCGTGCTCAGGACAGGTTCTTGTCGAGTTTGGGTCGGGTCGGATCGGGCTCAAGACAGGTTCTTGTCGAGTTTGGGCCGAGTTCGGATCGGGCTCAAGACAGGTTCTTGTCGAGTTTGGGCCGAGTTCGGATCGACCTCAGGACAGGTTCTTGTCGAGTTTGGGCCGAGTTCGGATCGACCTCAGGACAGGTTCTTGGTCGAGTCTGGGTCGGGTTCGTATCGTGCTCAAGACAGGTTCTTGTCGAGTTTGGGTCGGGTCGGATTGGCCTCAAGACAGGTTCTTGTCGAGTTTGGGCCGAGTTCGGATCGGGCTCAAGACAGGTTCTTGGTCGAGTCTGGGTCGGGTCGGATTGGGCTCAAGACAGGTTCTTGTCGAGTTTGGGTCGGGTCGGATTCGGCTCAGGACATGTTCTTGTCGAGTTTGGGTCGAGTTCGGATTGGGCTCAAGACAGGTTCTTGGTCGAGTTTGGGTCGGGTCGGATCGTGCTCAGGACAGGTTCTTGTCGAGTTTGGGTCGGGTCGGATTGGGCTCAAGACAGGTTGTTGTCGAGTTTGGGTCGGGTCGGATTGGGCTCAAGACAGTTTCTTGTCGAGTTTGGGCCGAGTTCGGATCGGGCTCAAGACAGGTTCTTGTCGAGTTTGGGCCAAGTTCGGATCGTGCTCAGGACAGGTTCTTGTCGAGTTTGGGCCGAGTTCGGATCGACCTCAGGACAGGTTCTTGTCGAGTCTGGGTCGGGTCGGATCGGGCTCAAGACAGGTTCTTGTTGAGTTTGGGTCGGGTCGGATCGGGCTCAAGACAGGTTCTTGTCGAGTTTGGGCCGAGTTCGGATCGTGCTCAAGAGAGGTTCTTGTCGAGTTTGGGTCGGGTTCGGATTGGGCTCAGGACAGGTTCTTGGTCGAGTCTGGGTCGGGTCGGATTGGGCTCAAGAGATGTTCTTGTCAAGTCTGGGTCGGGTCGGATTGGGCTCAAGACAGGTTCTTGTCGAGTCTGGGTCAGGTCGGATCGTGCTCAGGACAGGTTCTTGTCGAGTTTGGGCCGAGTTCGGATCGTGCTCAGGACAGGTTCTTGTCGAGTTTGGGCCGAGTTCGGATCGGGCTCAAGACAGGTTCTTGGTCGAGTCTGGGTCGGATCGGATTGGGCTCAAGACAGGTTCTTGTCGAGTTTCGGCCGAGTTCGGATCATGCTCAAGACAGGTTCTTGTCGAGTCTGGGCCGAGTTCGGATCGTGCTCAGGACAGGTTCTTGTCGAGTTTGGGCCGAGTTCGGACAGACCTCAGGACAGGTTCTTGTCGAGTTTGGGCCGAGTTCGGATCGGGCTCAAGACAGGTTCTTGTCGAGTTTGGGCCGAGTTCGGATCGTGCTCAGGACAGGTTCTTGTCGAGTTTGGGTCGGGTTCGGATTGGGCTCAAGACAGGTTCTTGTCGAGTCTGGGTCGGGTTCGGATTGGGCTCAAGACAGGTTCTTGGTCGAGTCTGGGTCGGGTTCGGATTGGGCTCAAGACAGGTTCTTGTCGAGTTTGGGCCGAGTTCGGATCGTGCTCAGGACAGGTTCTTGTCGAGTTTGGGCCGAGTTCGGATCGACCTCAATACAGGTTCTTGTCGAGTTTGGGCCGAGTTCGGATCGTGCTCAGGACAGGTTCTTGTCGAGTTTGGGCCGAGTTCGGATCGTGCTCAGGACAGGTTCTTGTCGAGTTTGGGCCGAGTTCGGATCGTGCTCAGGACAGGTTCTTGTCGAGTTTGGGTCGGGTTCGGATTGGGCTCAAGACAGGTTCTTGGTCGAGTCTGGGTCGGGTCGGATTGGGCTCAGGACAGGTTCTTGTCGAGTCTGGGTCGGGTCGGATTGGGCTCAAGACAGGTTCTTGTCGAGTCTGGGTCGGGTCGGATTGGGCTCAGGACAGGTTCTTGTCGAGTTTGGGCCGAGTTCGGATCGTGCTCAGGACAGGTTCTTGTCGAGTTTGGGCCGAGTTCGGATCGGGCTCAAGACAGGTTCTTGTCGAGTCTGGGTCGCGTCGGATTGGGCTCAAGACAGGTTCTTGTCGAGTTTCGGCCGAGTTCGGATCATGCTCAGGACAGGTTCTTGTCGAGTCTGGGTCGGGTCGGATTGGTCTCAAGACATGTTCTTGTCGAGTTTGGGTCTGGTCGGATTGGGCTCAGGACAGGTTCTTGTCGAGTTTGGGTCGGGTTCGGATTGGGCTCAAGACAGGTTCTTGGTCGAGTTTGGTTCGAGTTCGGATCGATCTCAGGACAGGTTCTTGTCGAGTTTGTGCCGAGTTCGGATCGTGCTCAGGACAGGTTCTTGTCGAGTTTGGGCCAAGTTCGGATCGTGCTCAGGACAGGTTCTTGTCGAGTTTGGGTCGTTTTCGGATTAGGCTCAAGACAGGTTCTTGGTAGGGTTCGGATCCGGCTCAGGTCGGGTTCTGGTAAGGTTCGGGACTGGTTCAAGTCGGGTTCGTGACAGGTTCGGTTCGGGCTCAGTACAAGCTCTGGTCGAGTTCGGATCGGGCTCAGGTCAGATTCATGTCGGTTTCGTGTCGGGTTCGGATTGGGCTTAGGACGGGGCCTATCTGGCCGAGTAGACAGAGCTCTGGTTTAGCTTTCCAGCTGACTTGTGTTCGAATTGGTTGCCGTCGGGAAAATTGGATGTCATCAGCGACCACTTGGACTTAATTTGTATCATATCCATAAGAGTGACACTTCCGATGTATCTCAAAATGACATTTTATAAGTCTTCGTACTTTTGATTGAGAGGAGATAATTATAAAAACGTTTTAGACTTTAGTGCATCTGCAGAAAACTTGTTTAAGGGAAGGGCCGTTCCTCGTGGGAGGCATCAACAGGGAAAATCAATACACTTTGGATTTTTTCATGGCATTGTCGAAGTATGTGTAGGATATTGGTTTACATGTCGTCTGCTGAGCATTTTGAAGACATTTTCAGATAACATATCACAGAGACATTTTTCATTTCAATAAAATTGGTAACGGCAAATAATTCCTAAAGGTTCAGTGACAGAGTGAATAATGTGGCGGAAGTGAGTTCGTTATAAACATTCCTTCCAGCTTGTAACGTTGATAACTTCATTCATCATTGCCGCAGACAAGACTGTTAATCTTCTGAAGCAAAAATGATGATTTTGCAGTTCCCATTGCAAGCTGTCTAGGTTAAGTCAGAGTCTGAGGATATGAAGCAAATTCAAATGGCGATGTCTATCACACATGCATGTCTGCAACAGCAGTCTAAACAATTATTCTGTTCCTGATGAGCGACTTAAATCGAAAATCAATTCAGTAGTTGATCATGGAATTCCGAAGTATATAAAAGAAATTTAAGATATTCAAGCAGTGAATCTAAACTTCTTGGATTTCAAACTTAAGCTATCGAGGCTACTTTTCAGAAAGTCAAGCAGAATTTAGTAATGATGGATGAGAATACTCATTTTCCCGAAGATTAAACAGTCAACTTTTTAGCACGAGGAGCGATATCGTGTCAAGACAGCGCAGCAATCGAGACAATGATATCGCTCAGAGTACTGAAAATGACTTTTTAATCGAGCGAGGTTAACTTACCGGTATTTCTATGCATACATCTCCATCTGATGCTAGATATCTTAGTGTCCTTTTCTCGGCCATACCATGACATTAAGAAGTCTATGGCCATACTTTGAATTGCATAGTATTTCTATCCATGGACTAGGAATTGGCTGCACAACATTGCAAAATAAGACTTGTTGAATTTAAATGTGATCAGAATTATACCTTAGTGTCCAATAGTTGGTACATTGCATTAATCAACCAACCAATAAGCTTATTAACAACCAAATAGCGACTGAAGAATGAAAAGGAGCCAGGCAAATGATAATAAAGAAAATAACAATAGTAGAAGATACGAAGTTCGAAGGAGTCAGTTTTATCGACTATTGTCAGCTATCTGACAGAAAGACAAAATGCGAGTTACGATGATAATGTATTAATAATAAATCCTTCACCAATTTGATTTTTTTGATTCTGTATAAGGTCGATACGATTCAATTGGGCACATTGTAATTCTCATATGTTTCAAATGCTAGAAGTAGGCTCTTGTCAAGGATATTCAGCGTAATTACAATAAAAACAATATGTAGGGAAAATAAAATCATGACGAAAATATTCTTTGCAGCACAAAAGCTCACGAACTGCAAGGTGTTGACCGCAAAGACTGCAAAGTTGACCAGGGACTAATGCTCATGCGCTCTGAGATTCTTTCATCACATGCATGGAAATAGGTGTATTTTCACGAAATTTGAAAAGCAGTACTTTTCAGTGCGAGGAGAAATAGCCTGTAATGACGAGAGAGCATAATAGATTATGATATCCTTCCGAGCACTTAAATGAACTTTCAAATGAGTGAAAACAATTGTTTCTATGCATTAATGACAACGGCAATCTGAATGGAAATCTGCACTTGTACAGAACATCATAGAATTGGATCTATCATGCATAGAAGTAGATAATACAACACTTCATGGCATTGCTATTTCTATGGCATTCAATATGGAGTTGTAAAATTTCTATGCTATCATGTATAAAAAATTAATAAATTTTAAATCATTGTCAGCACGTCAAGTAATCATGAAACGAAGCGTCTATCAAATCGTTTGTGAAACTAATTCAATCAATGCTGCAAAATATCTGAAACTGTCCAATCCTGAAACCTATGCAGGCCACACGATGCCCCGAAATATCGTTGAACTTCGTTTTGAGTGTGTTTCATGATCGGACCATGAAGATAACTCGTCACCTATTCAGCCACGTCCCCTACGTACTCAGTCGACTTGGATTCAATTTTGAAAGCCTTGCAAGATGCATGCCTATAAGAGGTGTTGAAATAGCTATCGGACAAACAACAAAAGGACAAAGTGCTTCAATGGGCTTGTATCTCTGATCATTATGTTAACTCCCTCAATACAGTTTCAGATACGATGTCATCATTGTGATATTGTGGTTGAGAATCATAGAGTTGGCTTATCAGATTCATAACATAACCCTCAGCGGAACACTTGTAAATGATAAGCTACAAGTTGATGAATGCTGTATTATCACAGTAATCATCATCTCCATTTCCTCAACGATCTTCAGTAAATAAATAAGGGAAATACTTTTATATTTACACTGCAGTTGAATTTCATGTACAAAACCTTTGCTCACGCTTTCAGCTGATTTTATCAGATATTGTGAAGTTTATGATTTTTCATCTACGATTTCAAGTTTTGTACATTGACCGCTATATCCTTCTTCACTTACTTTCATGTGGTTTAGCAATATCAAAGTTCGTTTCCAGACTGACAAGCATGTCCAACAATCTCTGTTTTGTCATTATCTTGATCGTCTCTTGCTTCATGGGAACCTATCCTACCGTGACTCTTGATGAATGCCGTGATGACATTCTTCGCCAATTAAATCAAGCTAAGTTTAGTCTGAAGAAAAAAAAGTTAAAGGAAAGAACACGTTTCCGCAATAACTCACGACCTGCCGATTTTACGAACAATGATAAATTCCTTGATAAATTCCAATTTCCCAGCCGAATCATTTTTCTAGATTAATAGTTGCAATTGAGATAGATCTCCTCATGTTGCCGTCAGAATATTAACACTATGCACGTTCATCGAATGTTAATCAAAATGTCATAGCTACCTAATATACATACAATCTGTCTGTATCTGTCAATCAGTGCCATCGCCAATTACATAATTTCGAAACTGCAATCATAAGGCAAGGCCTCACATCACCTTAATAGCATATCGGTACATTGGATAAGGTGGAGCTTCCGATGTTTGCTCTTTCATTCAATATTTTTATAAAATGAACACTAATACCCGCTTAACACAGTTTTGTAAAGCAGTCATTGTAAAGCACTTTGAAACTAAAGGTCAAAAACATAGGAGGGTGGCATCATGCGTCGTAATAGGAAGGCCGCTGGTCTCCCCCTGGGATAAAGATGGATTATCAAATCTGCCCGTGGGAACATCAAAAAGTTGACTTTTAAGATTTACCACTTTTAGAAAATCGAGAGTTTTATCAATCCCTTGTAAAATCAAGCAATCAAGCTTAATCAAATCAAATCACAGATAGACTGTTGACAAAGTACAAAAGAAGTTGTGTTCAGCATGCTCATTAATACATGAATGCATCGATGTAATTGTTTCATGTATAATGTTAATGCACTTAAAGCACTACTCAAAAAATCCCCAATGTGTTTACACTTTCGATTTTATTAAATGAACTCATGGAAGATACACGAGGCATTGTCACCAAATGTGAGATATGCAAATTTCTGCAGTTTTGAGAATATTACCACGGAATTGAGTGATCATGATAGTAATGCCGAAGGAATGATGGTATTTTACAGAATCTCAGTGTCATGACAGCCTTAGAGATTTAATGTTTGTTAAATTAGCAATTCAATGGGTTCCTATTACTTTCATGCTCAACCTCAAGAGTCTTTTCTTAGGAGTGATCATATCACAGGCAACCTGCCACTGGCACAGCAAAATCACATATCAAAGACAATCACTTCATTTAACCTTGAAAGATGTAAATGCGTATACATCACTATTTAGATTGAAGAAATGAAACATTAATGTCGTGAATCATAAGATCATGTCGGTGAAAATTTAATTAAAAACTTACAATTTCAGCCAAGAAAGCACGAATAATAGCGCGACGTTTTCATGAAGATTTGCATTATAATTCAGTTCATAAAATTGCCTTGATAATTATTAATTTCCGTTTAGATAGGATCTTTATTAGCAAATATTCATTCCTCTTGATGTCCAACATGTTTCATACTACTTACATAGGAGAGTCATCTCGGTAGTATATAAATTGGCAAATTTTGACTTTTTTTCAAAAGTGCTCAAATAATTTTTTGGACTTCGGGAACGTAATCTCCACAAAAACTGAATCCTTTCATATAAAAATTTTCACTGTATACAGATACTTTTTTGAGTCGGCACTCTACCTAGATATCCTTACTCTATGGCTGATGACATTTAATTTTCAAACATCTCAATCTGAGTTTCATCTGAAACCTTAGAACCATCACTTTGCAATCAAGTGTGCTCTCAGCATTTCATTAAGACACTTTGATCTCCAATATTATCTAACTAAATGATCCAACCACAGAATTAGATTGTTTAATCGTATCACTTTGCTAGAAGTGCAAACTGATTCAAACAGATGGCACATGCAGGAACTTAATAAGTGGGCAAAAAGAAATTTTTAATACCTTGCAGAGATAGGAAAAATAGTCGTGCGTCGCTTGCGGATTGCTCTGAATTCCTTCAAAATCCTCCGATTACCACGACTCCTTCAGATTCGAAGAATTCAGATCATTGCGCAAAAGTTTTCTCGATAATGTTGGGCCCTCCGATCACTTTTAAAAAAGTTAGCAGGCGCATGAAAAAACGTTCACAAACTTCTCTGTAGAACTTAGCATCGACTGTGTCTCCTTTCTGTGTGATCCGGTTGATAACAGTCACTGAAACTTTGCACAATTTGGCGTGTTTAATGTTGAACTGGCTGCTCATTGTTAGATTGCTATGGTATTATGTCAGCAGATTGTGCCATTTCATTTACGTTCCATGTTCCAATGCTTCCCTTCTAGTCAAATGGAAGAAGAGACGACCTGTCTAATTCTGTGAATCCAACTGATCAAAACCTATTGTTCATCAATTTCCGAATGATATACTCAAAACATCAATTTTGAACTAACAAAATTCATTCACCTACAGATTTAAATGAAAATTTTGAGCTTCGAAAAACTAATTCTGTCCTAATGAAGTGGTTTCTGAGTACATGACGCCCTGTGAAAGGACATGAATGTCCCAGTAAATTCGAATGAAACATTCGTGCGCTTTTAGATCTTAGAAGGGAAATTGGTCAGACTTTCTCGAATGGAATTCTCTTTACTACGTGAAACTGATATGATCGGAATGCCATAAAAATGCAGACATCAGCATTGATTCGTTTAAATAGAACTCATCATTTTCTTTCCTGAGGTTTCATTCAAATTCCAATGAATCTCATTCCTTCACATTTGTGAAAGTTTCCCACAGAAAATAATCATTAGGAAAAAGTAACCAGACTCGGAAATAAAGAAAATCAATTATTAAATTAAGACACGACACGATTAAAAATTTCGAAGAATCCAGGAGACGGAAGAAACTAAAGTCAAAACAACTACCCTAGTGGAAAATCGTGTAAATAATTAGATTGCTTAAAGTCAAGAGCGCATGAATATGAATTAATACTTATGACATAGAGCATAGAGTAAGGATATATAGGCAGAGTGTCGACTCCAAAAGTATCTGTATACAGTGAAAATTTTTACTTCAAAAGATTCAGTTTTTCACGGAGATTACGTTCCCGTGGTCCAAAAAATTATTTGTGCAGTTTTAACAAAAATCAAAATTTTGCCAATTTATGTACTACCGAGATGACGTCCCTATATAAGTAGTATGAAACAAATTGGATATCAAAAGAAATGATTATTTGCTAATAAGCATCCTAACTAAGCGGAAATCAATCTGATAATCAAGGTAATTTCATGATCCGTATTATAATGAAAGTCTTCATGAAAATGTCGCGACATTATTCGTGCTTTCTTGGCTGAAATTTCAAGTTTTTAATTCAATTTTCACCTTTATGATTTAATGATTCACTAAATTTATGTTTGATTTCTTGAGTCTGAATAATGATGTGGACCCATTTACATCTTTCAAAGTTAATTGAATTCTGCAGTTTGAAAAACCAGTAAGCAGCCCTTGGTTTCTCCAAAATCCCAAGATGAATTTATATTACTAAGAAAGTCTTAAGTATCAGACAAAAACCGTTTTTTAGGGGTGCAAGCTTCAAATCTATGTGACACACAAACCCTCCAAGCTGTCCATCCTCATTAATTCTAATAGATGTACCTTATTTGCTATCTAATAGACCAGTACTCTGAACAAATGAAGGGAGACCAGAAAGAGTCAATTGCTCAAGATAGTCATAGATAACAGAAACCTCTGCAACTGACCCATAGCATGAGAAGTGCTAGGCGGATAGTGATATCTTTCTGAGTATGGAATCATGGTCTGTATTTGCTGAAAGGAATTTCGAATTTTTTTAGAATGTTGTTTAGAATCTTGATACAGAATGATGTTACTAGAATGATCGTCAGCACTAAGCTATAATCGAATGAGATACAGTGTGCGACAGCAAGTTTACAACACCACCTAAAATTGCAAAAATTAAGAATACAGAGGTGTCAATTCATTTTTAAAGTGATAGTTGCACTTCAAACACAACAGTTGTCACGATTTCGTGTTGATGCCTCGGTGACTGAATCACGCACGGTCTTCACACCATCGCTCATTGACTTTATTAGATTTTGGCAGACGTCTTTGATTTCGTCGACTTAATACTAGATGTCGAGAAAAGCGCAAATGATCTGTCATACCTTTTGGATGTACCCCTGATATCCGACGTTTGACGATCGCTCAGAGTCACTAGATAGGGTTCAGGTCTCAAGGTTAGCACTCTGATTTCATCCTCTTCGAATATTTTCAATGATTTCCTTCTAACATGACAGAGTGCGTTATCATGTTGAAAACAGCCCCTGCCTTCACCAAATATATCGATAATTTGTGGAATGTATCCTGGAATCTATTATCTTCCTAATGTATCCTTTGACCAGGACCGTAAAACAATTAACACAAAGGATCGGTATGAGTAGGCCAAGCGACATGAATCCTTGACAAAAGGTGATTGAAAAAATATTCTTCGGATTAATGAAACTGCTATTGACGCTGCAGATAATTGTATTATCTTTGTTCATGTTGTGGACAGACATGAACTCACATTTGTTCATTACAAATGTAAAGTTAAGCATCCTATGAAGGTCATGTATTGGTCTTGCTTCAGCTGGTAGGCCCTACGGTCGTGGTCGAGTTTATTTGGACGGAAAACTGAATAGCAATGGAAGCATTAAGAAGATAATAGATTCAAGAGTAATTCCACAAATGATTGAGATATTTAGTGAAGGCAGGGGCTGTTTTCAACAAGATAACACACCCTTTCATGTTAGCAGGAAATTGCAAAGATTCAAAGATGCTGAAGTCAGAGTGCTACCTTGGCCGGCATCATCATGGCGGATATCAGGGGTGTATCCAAAAGGTATGACAGATCATTTGCGCTTTTCTCGACATCTACACAATAAATTGTGAGACACCAAAGCTATTTACGAAACCGATGTACAGAACGAGAATAACAAACTGTACGAAAGCGCTACACTCTAAACCAGCACCTCCTAAATCACATACTAAAGCAAGACACTATTCGTAACTAATAAAAAATCCTAAAGCAAAGCGTTTTAGGAGGCTAGCGCACTAGGGTTATTGTTCTCTTTAGTATGTCAACATTCTATTTCACGCAACCTCCTAAAATTCTAGTGTGTGGCGCTTTAGGATGCTTGTTTCTTCGATTTTAGGAGGTGCTGGTTTACAGTGTATTGTTCGTACTCATACACTGCGAAAACGATTAGCTTTCCTATTGGATGATAAAGGCAATGAGTACGAACAATAGCGCTTCCGTAAAGTTTGTTTTTCTCGTTTTGTACATCGCTTTCGTAGGCAAAGTCAACCAGCTCTCGTACTACACAGTTTACAGTGTAGTATAAAGTTGACGAAATCAAGGATATGCGCCAAAATCTAATGAATTCAATGAGTGATCGTGTGAAGGCCGTGATTCAGTCAAAGGGGAATCAACACGAAATCGTGACATTTGTTGTGATCTGACTGTAGTTTGTACTCGAATTATGTAGTGCTTTAAAAATGAATTAGCACCTGTGTATTCTTAATTTTTGCAATATCAGATGGTGTTACAAACTGTATATTGTATATGTATGTATGTATACTGTACTGTCGGATGCCTGTACTGTAGATCTATTTGCATGACAACGTCTCTCCAAACATTATATTCGATGGCAGCGACAATAGCCGTTCAGTAATAGTTGTAAAGCTACTAGATCTGTCATTCACTCAAAGATGCACGGTTGTGCTTCGTTTTATGCTTCGGAATGTCGTTCGGATGGATGTCGTCGTAGCTGTGGGTACTGAGAGACTTTTTAATTGATTATTTGATAGTTGCAGAAACTTCATAATAAGTCCAACTATTCCTTTATCTTGATACATTATTTTAGTGAAGTTGTACTGCTCTCCGTTCTTTAAGAGATATTCCGAATCCTGCAAATCATTTTGAAACATCAATCAACAATCAGTGGATTAAGACAATTCATCACTATATTCAAATTTCATCCTGGTTATGCCCTGTCATTTTCCAAGACCTATTTCAACTATTAGTCCAGCAGCCAGAACGAGATTCTGCAGGGAACGAGACCGAACTTGAGACTTTCACAGAATGATGCACATCATCTGCCTACTACAAATCTGCACGTCTGCCGACTTCTAGTGAGTTCCTCTTCTTATCAGACAGGATCAAAGACAAATGCATGTAAATCCAATGGGACGCAGATTGTAGTTTTTGAATAAAATGAAATGTTGTGTGTGTTTTCTCTGATTTAACGAAAAGTACTAAGCCCGGAGTCATAATTTTTGACATGGAATGTCTTCAGGTCATTTCCTCTCATCTTCATGCACTCCTGTCTATAAAGCTAAACACATTTAGATTTTGCGAGCCTCTTAATATCGGCAAACGCAAACATTTTGAGCAACTTTATCCACATTCAACCACAATCTCAAATACATTGCCGATCAGAAGCATGATAATAGCACATGGACATCATAGGAAATGACCCGAAGACACTCCATGTCAAAAATTATGACTCTGAGGTCAGTACTTTTCGTTTAAAAAAGAGAAAACATAGAATATTTCATTTTAGCCAAAACTGCAATCTGCGTCCCATTGGATTTACATGTGTTTTTCTTTGATCTTGTCTGACAAGAAGAGGAACTCACTAGAACTCGGCAGACGTTCATATTCGTAGCAGGCATAGGGTGTACATCATTCTGTGAAAGTCTAACTTTCGGCCTCGTTTCCTGCAGAAACTCGTTCTGCCTGCCGCACTATATGCAAGAATCTGAGACGCAATGTCCTCATACAACCGAGAATGCAAACAGTGAAATGCGGACAACGATCAATGAGGTTTTATGGCGCAAGTTTTTGGAACAAAATGCCCCCTGAAATTTGAGGCATGACATCTCCATGTAATTCGAAAGTTGCGACCAACCACATAAAAACACATCCACGAAAACAAAGTGGTATTGTGTACTCTCTTGACTGACTTTACGTCTTAACACGCCGTGGACATGCCTCCCCTGGGGCAAAGGCAGCAACTGGTGGTGAAATGTTTGAAAGAAACGCTGAAGCTAAAAGTCCCAAGATCCCACGTTGAGGGACCACAGTAAAGGCTGGTTTCCAATCGGTCACTCGTCGTACTTCGTAGAACCGCAGTATCGTGCTCTGATTGGTCAATGTTTCACGCAGCTGCGCTTAAACTCGTGAAGCGGTTTCCAATCAGTGTCAGCTGCTTTATCGTGCGTGTCACCCTTGCGACGTCGCATGTAATCCACTGCTCATTGTGACTTCAAACATTGCAGCGCCATGAACGTCGAGCGTTCTTGTCGCAAGAGAAAGGGAAGATAATTGTGACGTCAAATTTCACGCGATAGCACAGGCTGTGAAGCGACTTGCGACCCATTGGAAACCAGCCTAAACAGTGCACAACCTCGGTATGGATAGAATGAACGCTAAGCTATGCATATACCTGACTTTATAGAACAAGGAGATCTAGATATCTACAGAGTTGATCACAAAATTTCGTTGAAGTTCAATCGATTCTAATGCTTTCCAAATCCATCGTACAATAACGTGCCATGTATCATTCGAGAGCTTGCATTCTCAGCTTTAAAATGAGCAATGATAAACGTGCATTCGCTTTTGGATCATAGAACTCATGACCTTTTTGGTTGAAAATTTTCTCTTTTTCATCAAAAGTTGGCATCTTCAGAATCCTTGCAATGTGAGGAGTTTGAATACGTAAGTTATATTCATATAAGTTCAATAGTTCTTTTTCTAACTTCTTCAATATTTATTTTCATTTCCGCAAAAGTATACAAACAATGAAGGTAAACAATCGGCAACTGCTATGAGAGAACAAAGACATGCCTTCGCTAATTGTCTTGTTTTGAACCTTCGTTCATTTTACATGTTGTTTGTTTACTTTTGCGGAAATGAAAACAAATATTGAAGAAGTTAGAAAAAGAACTATTGAGCTTATATGAATATAACTTTCATATTCGCACTCCTCACATCGCAAGGATTCTGAAAATACCAACTTTTGATGAAAAAGAGAGAATATAACATTTTCAACCAAAAAGGTCATGATTTTGTGATAATTTCACGATATCACTAATTTGTTGGTAGTTGACCGATTTTAATGACCAGTATGTCAAAAGAGAGCTCAGAAAATGCTATTTCTCCCCGTGCCTGATTCATTATCATACTCACATGTTTTCATTTTGAAAAATAGCGATTTGTAAATTGAGTGATTTTCATACTTTGAGTGCTGCTCAGCAAATACAATACCTGATGCACATCTATCATGGCTCATTTTAAAGCTGAGAATACAAGCTCTCGAATGATGTATGGCACGTTGTTGTGCGACACGATTGAAAGGCATGAGAATCGATTGAACTTCAGCGAAATTTAGGTGGTCCGTTTTTATGATCAACTGTGTATACACAACACAGGAGGAATTTGGTTCATTTCAGTGGGCAGTCTTGAAGGCCGCTTACGACGTGCGTAGAGAGCATAGAATTTTATATAGAAATCGATCATTCTTTTACATGCATTTAAATTCTATGCTTCATATGTCGTAACAGGCATTCAAGTCTGTTAACTGAAATGGACGAATTCTCTCATGTCTTTGTATAGATATCTGGATCTCTATATTATGGACCCACAGCTAAGTATGCTATGAACACAACTCTTCATATCTTAGATAAGAAGACACTGAATTGCATTTCACGTTGTGCTCTTCATCATGAATTTCACTCCCTGACTTGTTTCTTCGTACGACGTGAAATTCATCCTACTTGAAAGGAATCAGATAAAGTCATTGAAACCAAGAAGAAAGAATCTGTTTGCCTCTCATTCTTGGTTCAAGTACATTTCTCAGTCAATCGCCGCTTCAAGAAAGACTGTCAATGAGATCTGATTATGAATTGTCTAGACTTGAGGATAATATTGACTTGCTAAATAAAGTACAACATGAAATCACGCAATAGCATCGATACGTTGATCTTAGTACGATAAACACTCGAAATGCAATTTTCAACATCTCAGGGATTACCATGGACGCATTATCATAACGTATTGACAAACACCCTTCTTTATCCTCGGCAATCCGACAATAAAGGGCAAGTGGAAGTCTAAGCAATCTAAATACAACAGACAGTATCGTAATTTTATTGAGCTTCGGACATGGAGATAGAATAATAATACTAGTCTGGCAGGCAGAGCGAGTTTCTGCAGGGAACGAGGCCGAAAGTGAAACTTTCACAGAATGATGTACACCCTATGCCTACTACGAATCTGCACGTCTGCCGAGTTCTAGTGAGTTCCTCTTCTTGTCAGACAAGATCAAAGAACAACACATGTAAATCCAATGGGACGCAGATTGCAGTTTTTGGCTAAAATGAAATTTTATATGTTTTCTCTAATTAAACGAAAAGTATGAAGCTCAGAGTCATATTTTTTGACATGGAGTGTCTTCAGGTAATTTCCTATGATGTGCATGTGCTTTTACCATGCATCTAATCCGCAATGTATGTGATACTGTGGTTGAATGTGGATAAAGTTGCTCAAAATGTTTGTGTTTGCCGACATTAACAGGCTCGCCAAATCTAAATGTGTATAGCTTTACAGACAGAGGTGCATGAAGATGAGAGGAAATGACCTGAAGACATTCCATGTCAAAAATTATGACTCTGGGCTTAGTACTTTTCATTTTAGCCAAAAACTGAAATCTGCGTCCCATTGGATTTACATGCATTTGTCTTTGATTCTGTCTGACAAGAAGAGGAACTCACTAAAAGTCGGCAGACGTGCAGATTTGTAGTAGGCAAAAGATGTACATCATTCTGTGAAAGTTTCATGTTCGGTCTCATTCCCTGCAGAAACTCGTTCCGGCTGCCGGACTATGAGTATTTCGGCAAATACTTCTACTGTTCTACATATGATATAACTGTCGCGAACAAAAGACTTTTCATGATGTAATCCAAAGTAAGTGGAGTTGTCTTTTAAAGGATTCATTGGCTGAGACTGTGATAGTAAAGCTACAACATATTCACGGCTCTTCAGGAGCAAAACAGCTTAAAAAGGAGTCAGTACGGCGTCACGAGAGCGCGATGTCTTAGCTCTGCACATAGCTATGGTGTGGTGGTGTGAGAAACAGAAATCTATCAGTTATTGCAGGCTTTAAATATTTAATGAACTGAGCTTCGCTCAACCGCGTGTCCACTAAATTCTTGCATTTATTCAAGATGGCTAACAAGAAGTCATCGATAGAGGCAACAATTTCACACCGAAGTCTGTGGTCAGCCAAAGCGCTCCTAATTTTCCTATTGAAAGACCGACTATGATCACTGAGGCGGAATTTAGAAGGGCGACTGGACTCATCAGCGTCATCATTGTGACAAAGATTGCAAACCTTTATATAGTATTAGTCTATTGGGACTGCATATACTTTATTTCAATATCTTAGCCAATAGATTATTAAGAGCACACCTCCTTTTAAACAAATATTGTTCCTACCAGTAGCCAGTGCGAGCTTATCTTCACATGTGTCAGCTGTGCAGTTTCATCAGTTTTGTTGGAGACCGCCTTGGGCGCTGGTCCGCCGGCTGCTCATCGTCTAATATGTTACAGGACACTGAACGAATGACATTTTTGATTGGATAGGCATCTCCACTATTACAGTCAGTCAGATATTCTTATATGAAGAGATCTACAATTGTGTCCTACAGTTTGATTCAAGGAAAGTACTTTTTGTTATTGATTTTAATCGCTTCTATTATTCAAACTTCTACATTATTTTTGCCGTGGTATTCTATTTTGAACCAATTATCTACCTCGTTGTGTTTAGGTGTGTAACTGAATTTCCTTTCAGATCTTCAAAATAGTCACAAATGCAACCTTATTGATGTAGAAGGTCGGTTATTTGTATGCAGAATGATTCTCCAAGCTGTGAAGGCGCATGTACACGTGTTCAATAAGTGGCCGGACACTAGACACACTCTGCTGCACACACAGACGCACGCATCCAATTGCGCGTGCGCCATCGTCTTGATTCAGTGGACTCTATGAAGTAGACCAACTAAAGCACTTTCCACTGATTGCAAAGTAAGCGGTCCACTGAACCACAAACATCTGAAGTATCTCCAATATTGCTATCAAGAGGGCCTACATGTGCTAGACATGTCGTAGGAGAATAAGGATAGATGTAATGCGCTGCTGTAGTCTGCTAGCGAACCGTCACAGTAAACCTGACGTGTAAACGAAGAGGCAACTCACTTGACCAACACACGCTTCGAGGCAGATGGTGTGTGTGTGTGTGATGTAACCAGCCGCGTGATGCTTAGTGGAAGTTCTCGAAGTGAACCCGGGTATATGCGGCTAAAGAGAAACTGAAATTGTGAAAAACTGGATGTTCATGTGCAGTGGAGTGAAGAATTCCTTATTCGACATTTTTCATGGAATTTACAACTGCCTCATGTAGAGTCTCTTGAATACAATCTGCTTTACTTTGATTTTTGTATTGTCAGCGTTTTCTTCATATTGTTCGGATGGCGGTATGATACAAACAGTATATGAAAATAATGGTGAATCTCATTGATGTCAGCCGCGATGATATTAGCAGAGAAGACGGTTTAGAGGATGTAAGAAGGTTTTAATTCTCTTAGGAATTCAGAATATGACGAACCAGTCGAACACGACTCCTATACCGAATCTGTTCTCACCTGTATCCTATCCTCCTGGAATTCTGAGGTAACAAGCTTGGATGGGGGTCCCAACTTTTGAAATTTTTGATATTTTTTCAGAAGTTCGCATTTAGCACTACACCCGTAAAGTTCTGTGGTGTTTCTTCTCACATGTCTCGGTTGCCGACTTCACATTATCTCAGACAAAGACTTTTTTGATAATTCTCTCGGTTGTCACCCACGTCACAAACCCTCTTGGCCTAATTATCATGAGGTTGCAGAACAGCCCTTCCCAAGCATGTAAAGAACATGAAAACAGCATTTACAATGGGATCATACTTGTTTTACACATGCTTCATTCATGCATAGCTCGTGAAGACTTCAAATATCAAGACACATAGGCCTGTGGTATAGACAAATATTGATTTCAGGCGTTTTCGAATTATTCCAATAAATCTAAAAGTCGTCTCAATAAACTACATGGGACATATACAGACTTTGCAGAGTCCAAAATATTTTTTGTGACAATGTTTGCATGTTTGTTCGTCTTGTTCATAATCTATAACTATCTTTATTACCATGATATTCTGACCAGCCAGTTTTAGCATCGTAATTGGAATGGATTTTTGAGCCTTAATTACACTCCATTCTGTGCAGAATATGAAACTCATTTTCCAACTTCACAACAATCTGTGACAGTTATCACCAGGTACAGGGACTTTAATTCCATTAAAAAAAAACAATTCGCATGCAGTAATGAAGTTTGGAAGGCATTAGTTCATGCAGGGAATACCTATTAAACTTGACAATTATGGCAAGTTCCATTTCATCCTCGTCGCAGGGACGGAGAATTTTTAGCACAATTTTGCATCGAATATCAAGTATAAGCGGAGAGCGAAGCTGTCATTAAGAGTTTCAGAAAAATTCAAAGTGAGAAACTTCTCCTCTGACAATATTCCACCCTAACGATCTGGCTGACATGATGAATGTGAACTTCATTACGGTTTTTCAAATATGCACGTCACATTAGCAATTGTTTATTGACTGGGTTTAAAGTGACGCGTCAAAAATGAAGTTATATTTCATGTTAATTTGTCGAAAGTTGAAAGTTATTAGATCAAATAAATGTGTTTTCCGTCCAAGGTGAATTTTCAAAGTCAAGATACGTCAAATAATGACAGACGCTTTCGAAGCTAATGAAATATTTTAGCTATCGATGAGAAAATATTTTGAAATTCCGTGAAATTTCGTGAAGTCGCTGAAGTAAGCAACAATGAATGCAGTGACTTTTTCACAAAGGTTTCTCCAGAGTTGGAATCATTCATGTAGACCCGTTTTTGTACACAGCATCATTTATTCAAAAATCATCTTTCAAAGAATTCAAAATTTTTACTTGATCGTTGACTTCCTCGTCAAGTGTTAATTCTTTTCAGAGCTGCGTAGTATAATGCGTAGAATTTTCCAAATGAACAATTGTGACCTACAGTAGACATCAGTTTGAGCACATCACTCACAAACCGGTAAACTATTCATATCAATGCTAAACTTTCTCACTACCTCCACGTCATGAAAGTGTTTAAACCAATAGATAAATGTAAACTATTATGCTTCAAATGATAGGTTCTGTATTGATATTGTTTCAGTTTTTTCTATGCAAGTGCTATATAGAGGTATTTAAGTAGGTATAAAGTGGTATTAACAGAATCATCAATAGCACAGCCCTTTCCAGCTTCTGCTGTTGAAAAAGTCGCCTCCACATCTATGGCAGTTACCGTGTGCGCAAAACACATGAAGTGCTTTTCTGTATTTAGTAGGAAGACCTCATAACATTTCTGAGATTTATTGAAATAATTAGAAAATCTTTACTTCTTGTAACATTTCGGTGATGCCTTGGGACGCTGAAAGTCACCTGCGATTCTTGTTACAATGCTTTGAAAGTTCATTTCTCCTACACAACGCGCGAGAATCAGTGAATGATTTCATTTTTTCATTTGATTGAAAGTACTTCAGAAATCATAACACATACGCTTGAAAGCGCTCCAATTCTTCAAATTTTGCAATTAAAGTCATTGGAATAAAAAGTTCTGTGTTGCATTATCAAACGGCTAAGTTCAGGTTGTTGAACGTTTGAGTGTCAATCTATGAGTGCATTGAAATTAACGTATACGTGCATCGACTCTAGAATTAATCCTCTCAATATCGGGAAGTGGGGATTCTGCACTCATTTCAGTGTGCTCTTCTGAAGCTGAACCTCCGTACCTAAGTACTTATGCATTCTAATTTGAGTTTATGTTCAAGCCGCTTACCAAAAGTCGTTGGATTCGGTCGAAAAGAAAGTCAAGATTGTGTCCTTTTTTGAGGTTGAAAATGGCCGATCTTTTTCATAGATTTGTATTATAGCTTTTAACGAAATACATCAATCTACATGCAAATGCAATATTTAGTAGTTTTAAGTCTAACAGTCATATGATCATCTAAGACATGCCACGCGTCAGCACAAGCACTTGAATGATGCATAGACACTACTTGCTATATATACCTAAGTGGTTCGAAATAAGTAGTACGTTTTGTGTCTTTCCCTCAACATTTGAAACGTTTGGAATATCTTGAAGTTGTTTTTTATCTTCTGTGAATTTAACATATTATTTCAAGGTGGTACTGGACCGGCTACATTTCTAAAGAAACTCCTCCACTTTCCTTATGCGGATTTTGAGTGATCCGGTGCATGAATAAATCTCTTCAAAATCGTTATGGACACCAGTGGGTTTCGGCATCACATGCAGCATTTTTGACAATCATTAATAGCACATCACCATAACTCGACCACTCTCAATATGTTTACAAAACTTGGTGATTTAAAATTGCTATTGTGTTGCAATAGCACAATACTGGTGCAAACACACACAAAGCATGTGATGCTGGGAATTTCATGTCATTCGGAGAAAGTAAAGGAACCTCTAGAAATCTTAGTGCGCTTCCAAGCACATCACTGTTAATAAAGGTAAGAAAAGGTCCGAACAGTTATGGTTCAAAATACTTCGGAAAAATTTTCCAAATTGCGTACTTTTCGTGGATGATTTGTCCAGGATATGACACGAAAATAACTAATTATGTAATGTAATGTAAAAAGATGTTGCTAGAAAGATACGCTTCTGTATAAAATCAGGATTCGGTCTTATTTAAATGACACAGATGAAGGTCCGAAAGAACAATTAACAAATACAGTCCGCAATATGAAAGAGCACGTATTTGAGGTACAAAAGAGAAAACGGGACGGATGAACTTATAAGTAGTGTTGTGAGTATATTTCACAGGTGGCAAAATACCTTCTTTGAAAATTGAAATGACATCTTAGATAGAATAATCAAATGAAAAACTAAAACAAGACTAGCTATTTGCAAAAAAAAAAATAGAATTAGAAATTTTTAAGCGTAAGATTTTAGTTGCAATTTTTTTTTTTTTTTTTTTGCAATTTTTTTACAAATTTTTTTTTTTTTTTTTACAAAATTGTTTTTTTTTATTCCCCTGGGGCGAAAAGTTTATTTTTTGAGGCGATTTTGAGGTTTTTTTTTTTTTTTTTTTGGTTTTTTTTTTTTTTTATATTTACATTTTTTTCCTTGAATTTTTATTTTTTTTTTTATTTTTTTTTAAAGTTTTTTTTTTTTTAGTTTTTTTTTTTTTTTTTTGTTTTTTTTTTGAATTTTTTTTCAAAAAAGAACTATTTTGTAGTTTTTTCATTTTTTTTTTTTTTTTTTTGTTTTTTTTTTTGAGACATCAAGCATCTTTTAACGGTCACATAAACTGATCTCCAGCCAGCAAGAACAAGAAAAGTGGGGGGCGTTTACATGATTTACCAGTACACAGCTGAAAGGAATAATAATGCAGTCCACTATTTAGTTAATAGTCGTACTTGTCTATCACACTTAAATACGCACTATACGAACCTCTCAAATGACTAAAATGACCCACATTAGCAATCCAACCACTTCTCCCCAGACTCTATCACTCTCAATGTATGCTAACCCCTTCTGTACACTGTAAACCGCTGGATACGAAAATTACATACAAACATATACCAAAATCACATACAATTTGAAACTAACATCTGATACGAGATTCTCGTATGCTTACAAAGATCTGGTATGTTTTTCATACGAATTCTCACTTACTTTCGTATGTGATTGGTATGTAGCGATATGAACTATTCTATCTGTGATTGGCTGTTTTACACTGAAATACGAGTTGTTGGTATGTTTTATATACGAGACCCGATGCAAATTCGTCCTCATTGGTATGTGTTTAGTATGAAGAGCTTTACGTCACATAGCAAAAAATAAGTTCTATTACATACTACTGTCAAATAACATTTTTCCAGTAATACCAGTCGTGAATATTTCTTTGTGAAAGAGTGGTTTTAACTAGATTGGAATAATTGTTGAAAGTAACGCCGCATGTCATCGTTGCTACTTGTCTTATGGCATTCACAAGACTCATAATTAGCTCATTTGCATGAATTAAGTTGATAAACATCTTTATAAAAAAAGCGATATTTTTCGAGCAACCATGTTGAGTTATATATCTCAAACATAACTATTTTTGCGTTCATGAATTATAATGTGTTTTTATTTCGGATTGATAATACGCTTAGTTGATGGTTGAATACTTATTGGTTATTCATGAAATGCCTTAGACTTACATGTATTAAAATCGAATTCAGTATTGTAAGTTTGACTATTAAATGTCATTATCTTACTACTTACAAAACAGTATTAGCATTAGTGTGATCTTTATTGACAAAAGGCCTTAAATCAACATATATTAGAAATCATTGATACTTTCCTTTAACATTGTGCTGGTATGTTTTTAGTATGTAAAGCATACCACATTTGAAATAACATACGAAAAGCATACAACTATATACCAAGAGAATACAGAAATATACCAAAAAATATTTTGGTATGCATCCCTCGTATGTGATTGGTATTGAGCGATTTACAGTGACCTTCAATGCGGACGATTTTGCATAATAGCGATGTAATTGCAGTGAGAGAATTTCAAAATGACAGTTCAGTAAAGTTTGTCCGCAACATTCGCCGTGTTGTTGTTCTTCACATCTCATCAATGAAATGATCGATCTGCCATTTCTTAGAAGAATTAATTTAGCCAAATGAGTTCATCAATGTCGAAACCCTTCAATTGGTGTTTGAAACATGAAGAACCTCCATCCCTGCTTCCGAAGAAATGAAATTGTGCCTTGTAGACATGAGTAATAAATTTATTAGGATTTTCCTCGTAAATTTCGAACTACAACAGCTGAATTTTGATGATTTCATCTTTATTCCCACCGGAGTACCAGAGCAGAAGCATCGTTCATCAATGCGTGATATTTCACTTCAACCAGGTTTCCTTAACCAGGACAAAAACTGCAATCTCATTCATTTCAGCTTCTCATCAGCGTCAGGTAATACACGCTTCTTCTCCAAATTCTTATTCCTCCAATCTCGATGGCTGTAATGATGATATGATCTCCTTGTTAGATCGAATCAAAACACCATTGCTTCATTCAAGTCTAAATTCATGATCAGCACATCGTACAATTGTTGGTTCTCACCAAATGCATGACTGACATCTTTTTTTATGACAACAAAATCACTTATAATACATAAAAGTCAAAGATGAAAAACCATTAAAAGACTCAAAGCGCAAAAATTTATTATGCAAAAGAAAAACAACATTTGCTGTCGTTTGCCTCATTCTTTGTTTTCTGCTGCTCCGAGACATGAATCCCTCGCTCCTTCAATTGTTTTGGGGTTGAGCGGGTGCACCACAGTGATGTCAAGTGCAGTTGGTTGACGAAGAGACCATGAGGGGATCAGGACATCTGCTAGACGGTCGTTGATATTTTCCTTTCCAAGTCCTGTTCCCTTTCTAGCTGTCGATTTAGCAAAGCTGAACGCCGGAAAGCACAGATGTTGTCACGAAGAAGATTGCAAATCCACTCAACAAATGCATAGTAAGACTAATTTTTCACTTGAAATACAAAACGTTGAGCTCTGGCCCCTTCTCACATTTTAGTTTCCCAACATGTCTGCGCTTCGTGACTTTTAGTTAAACGTATTTACAAACTTCTTACCAAAAATCTTTGAAGGTTCTCTCAATTGAAAGTCAAACTTATAACATAAATTGAAAAGCACGTCTTTCATGCCTTTTGTTGCCATTTTTGTGAATATTTCGTGTCATAGCATTTAGCTAAACATATCGATTTCAATTTGAGTCCAGCAGTGAAGTCCTATATGAACAATGTCATGATCCGCAATAGACAACATGTAAGATTGGAAATTCGAATGATATCGGCTTATCAATAGCATTTTTGAGCAGTCTTAATTTCGTCTTTTCTTATTAGCTTCAATTCTCTGGGTATCTACGTATAAGTCATTCATCTGCATTACAATCACGATTGAGGTTGCTTAGAGCTGTTACATGCCGTTTCCAAGATACATTGAAATGTGTACCTGAGAAGGAAAATCTTCCACATTTCCGGACGTTTGTACATCTAAGTTGCATTCCTTACACAAATGAATCTTGTCAATCTCTTTTTGTACTCATGAGGAAGTTTTCAGTGTTAAATGGAGAAGCAACTTAGTTTGCAGGATAGCTCAGTTGGTTGAGGGTCGCGCTTCGCTGCTGAAGTGCACAAGGTACAGGGTTCGAGCCTCTCCGCCTCAGGAAGTACCACCGTTCTCTGTAGAGGTTGCCAACTCTAACCCGGTGAGAGTTGCGAGTGTCTGAAGGTTTCCCAATCTGAAGTAGACAAACTTTCAATAGATGAATTGACAAACTTTGAACCCTTCAATCAAAGGTATGTACCTCAAACAAGCTCATTACAGGCAGGTAGAGAACCGGATGTGAGATAGAGGATCATTGCAATAGCAAGTGATGCAACATCAGACAGCGCTAAAGTCACGACGATTTAGGGAAGTAATTAATTTGATATTTCATTATTCAAGAAAGACCTCCTTCGACAACAACGCCTTCAATGCAATTGTTCCTGATGAAAGTCATTAATTTGGACAAGAAGTAATAAACTTTCCATTTGAATTAGACTCATGGTTGCAGAAGATGTCGTACTGAATTTCAAATGGGTGATAATGATTAACTCATAAACTGATGACAAGTGCGGTGACCACAGAATTAGATTGTTTAATGGCATCATTTTGCTAGAAGTGCAAACTGATTCAAGACGATGGCACATGCAGGAACTTAATAAGTGGGCAAAAAGAAATTTTTAATACCTTGCAGAGATGAGAAAATAGTCGTGCGTCGCTTGCGGATTGCTCTGAACTCCTTCAAAATGCTCCGATCGCCACGGTTCCATCAGATTCGAAGAATTCAGATCATTGCGCAAAAGTTTTCTCGATAATGTTGGGCTCTCCGATCAATGTGAAAAATGTTCGCAGGCGCATGAAAGAGCGTTCACAAACTTCTCTGTAGAACTTGACATCGTCTGTGTATCTTTGCTGTGTGATCCGGTTGATAACAGTCACTGAAACTTTGCACAATTTGGCGTGTTTAATGTTGAACTGGCTGCTCATTGTTCGACTGTTATGGTGTCATGTTAGCAGATTGTGCCATTTCATTTACGTTGATGTTCCAATGCTTCCCTTCTAGTCAAACGGAAGAAGAGACGACCTGTCTAATTCTGTGGCGGTGACAAAGAAAAGCAACTCATTAAAAGTAACGCATTCATATACATTCCTAGATGAGGGATCTGATTTAACCTTGCATTGAGATCCTCAAAAATTAATCGTCGATTTGAGCGCTGAATTGAGTGCACCGATTCGCCACCTTTCACAAGGTTACATATTTCCTTGTTATTTTTAGCTTTGAAGCTCACTCTTGGGGAATTTCACTGTTCTTATTATCTAATTATCTAAAAATATTCGGACTCAGGATATGAGACATTTTTCTGCTTTCATAACTCGGAAATCTTTGTTCTATAAATAAGAATTATCATTTTGAGACCAATGTTTCATATTCGCTTTGCACCAAGGATTGAAAGAAGCTGTTTCGTACCTGCAACTGCTTAAATCTTTGAGGAGAATCCCTGGGACTTATCGTTTATTGTTTCAATGGATATTTCTCTTGCTCTTAAGACATGACATCTCTTCTATGAAGTTTATCAGCCACCGAATTTTGTAAACATTGATTAATCAAACAATGATTCAACTCAAGTATGACAGCATTAACGATAATTCAAAGATCAAAACAACCGAAAGATAATTGGCAAATTAATATGGCGAGTTAATAAACTAGCCGCTTCAAAACCCTTACATGAGAGTTCCCTTGAATACAAATTGCAGGAGTTCACAGGATTGTTATTGACGAGATTCATTAATTTTATAGTAATTCTGTTCATCTGATTTCCATCTTTCAGTCTATTCTCTTCAAGATCAATATTCGACTCGAGATTTCCATGCTGCAGGCTCTTCGGTACACTCAATGAAGTATTAATGTGGTGTATGAATGGAGAGGATAGATGAACAGAAGTTCAAAAACCTATAACAAAAAGGAATGTTTGACAAATAATATTGCACAAAAATCAACTTTCACTTCAACCGGCAGCTTTGCATTGAAGTTGCAGTTCAATTTTCACTAGGTTTGAATCATGTGAATCTATTGATTTGTTGTAATAAGGAGGTCACTCAAAATTAACCTAAAAGGTTAGTGAGGCAAGAATGGACACTGTACTGTGGTTTGCTGTTGGGCATTTCAGACGTTTATTTATGCAGCGATCCACACGAAGCTGCATCTTTAGAAGTACCAAATTACTGAAGCATGCAACAGCTGCAGATTCTTGCCGCTACATGATTTGATATTGTATATGTATCACTCTGAGCCAGCACCTCCTAAATCACACACTAAAGCAAGACACTATTCGTAACTACAGATTGTTTCATAAAAAAGTTTGTTTCATAATTGATTGACACCCTTAAACCTTAACCTTAACTTTCGATTTGTCTAACTCGCAAAACTCGAATTTTTCTCAAAATTTGAGAGGATATGTCAGTTGTGCTTACTAATATCATTGTTGGAAATTTCAAGCATGATTTATTGAGTTGCTTTCCTGTTATAGATAAAAAAGTAGTAGATAATTTGATCTTCATTTAGCAATGTTACACAAAATCATACCTCACTCTTATAAAATTACATTTGTTTCCTTTGTTATGTAATATGTTGTTCTACAAGCCAAAAGCTATCAAGCTAAACAAAAATAAAGAAAATCGGTCAATCAGAGCCAGTATAGCACCATTATTCATCAACAATAATGTAACTGCTACATGTGATTAACTGGACTTCATGTTCCATAGCTTCCTGACTTCGTTGCGGTGGTGTTGGCAGCACTCCTGATTGCTTTCAGCTAGAAATCTATCTCTTACCGGTTGAAAACAATACAAAGCACAAATGAACAATAACGAGATCGCATTCACAAAAGACAAAGTGTCACCCTTGCTAGAACTAGGCTGAACTTCACATACAGCAAGGAACCATGAATTCTGAACGCTATGTGAATGTTTTACGAATGAACATTGGCCAAATGACAGATCAACTTGGTGATCCATCGACTTGGTTATTTATGGATGATAATGCTACGTGTCACAGGAGTAGTAGAGTCAACTTATGCAAGTCTCACTTAGGGCTTAGGACATTATATTGGCCAGCTCGTTCTCCTGATCTGAATCCCATAGAAAATGTTGGAGTATTCTAAAACGTAACGTTCGTCGTTCACTGCTACCTACAGATGGCGTATCACAACTTACGTCACTGTTAAAAAGAGAGTGGAGAAAGTTAGATCAGTCAAAAATCAACGATATCATCGAATCAATGCCTAGACGAATTGGTAATGTCATTGACAATAAGGGTAGGGCCACAAAATATTAGCTTCTTAAGAACCGTAACTGTATCATAGCTTATCAGATTATATAAGGACATTTAAATATATTAGGGACATGAAATAACATGAAAAATGCTTTCCGTATCATACTTATGTTTTATTTAGTCAAATTTTAGGATGATCCACTTTTTATGAAACGGACTGTAATAAAAAAATCCTAAAGCAAAGTGTTTTAGGAGGCTAGCACACTAGGGTTATTGTTCTCTTTAGTATTTCAACATCCTATTTCGCGCAACCTCCTAAAATTCTAGTGTGTCGCGCTTCAGGATGCAGATTTCTTCGATTTTAGGAGGTGACAGTTTACAGTGAATTTTGTCAAAATGCTTTGATATATCAATAGAAATGATAGCAACCGGAAATCGTCACCAAGTACGCTGATAAGTTGCCGGTATATCGCTCAATTTATAAATTGCAATTTTTCAATAAGAAAACATGTGAGTCTGATAATGAATCAAGGACGGGGAGAACAATCATTTTCCAAGCTTTCTTTTGATGTGCTGGTCATCGAAATCAGTGAACTAGGAAAAATTTAGCAAAATAGTGAAATTGTCAGAAATGACGATCGGGAATCAAAAATACACTATGTTTACATCTATGATTCCAACATTAAAGCGTATGCAGTGCAAAGAATAATGCCATAGACATTACCTTTGAATAAAACTTTCATGAACTTTTAAATGAACACAATCAAGCACCATTAAATGTAAAAAATCAAAGGCTGTAGAAAAAACGCAGTTTTTTTGTCGAACACTGTATTATAGAATATATTATAGTAAATTATATTTTCAGAATCCTTGCGATTTGAGGAGTTCGAATAGGTAAGTTCTATTCAAATAAGTTCAACTGTTCTTTTTCAAATTTCTTCAACACTTTTCTCATTAACGCTATTTAAACAAACAAAGGTTCAAAACAAAACAATTAGCGAAGGAATGTCTTTGTTTTCTCACAGTGACAACAGACTGTTTATCTTTTATGTTTGTGTACTTTAGCGGTAATAAGGAAAATGTTGAAGAAGTTTGAAAAAGAAGTAATGAGCTCATTTGAATGAAACTTCCATATTCGCGCTAGGATTCTGAAGATACCAAACATGAGATTTAGATGAAAAAGTGAGAATATAACTTCACGATATCACTAATTTTTCCTAATTTACCGATTTTGATGACCAGTGTATCAACAGAGAGCTCAGAAAATGCTCGTTCCGCCCGTGCTTCATTATCACCCTATCACCGTTGTTTTCTTATTGAAAAATAAATTTGTAAATTGAGTGATTTTTATACTTTGAGCACTGCTCAGTAAATACAATGGCGGATACAAGTCTATCATAGATCACTTTAAAGCTGAGAATGCAAGTTCTTGAATGATATGCGACACGAATGGAAGGCATGAGAATCGATTGGTATTCAGCGAAATTTATGTGGTTCGTTTTTTATAAATAACTATAATAATAAAGGGCTCTATTCCGATATGACAAACGCATGACGGATTACAGAAGATGAAGAAAAATAATTATGTAAGTTGAATGTATGATGTGAGTTGTACGTTGTATGCATGATCAGCTCTCTAGCTGAAAACATTCATTCCAAGAGTCATTTCCAGGTGACTTACCATAAAGTAATGGATGAAAGAACAAAATGACATTCATTGAGTAAGATAAGATGATGTCGACCTAGCCACATCAGATAATCGCTTTATATTCAACCGTGAGATTGTGATTTTCCGATTGCATGAGTTCGAGATCCCAACCGCTGACAGGAAAGAGTTTCCACCTGTAGCTATACAACTCGTCATGATTTAGAGATGAACTCATTAATTTCTTGAAAACATTTAAAACACCACAATTCGATGTTTATGTTCTGAGTTTTCTTTCTGTATGGCTACACCAGTGGCGCATTCGTAATTGAAGAAGTATTGATGGATGTCTTGAGATAATCACAAACTAACGATGTTGAGACTAATGAGGGTTTCTGCGACAGAACGGCAATTTAAAATATAATCTATTAAATACAAAAGTCAGCTGTGCATTCAAAATATAGCCCCCTCTTCAAAACCCACGAGTCGACTTCATTGAACGCCTCTAACATACCCATGTACATGTAAACCAAAATCAGAACGTTTATTTCCAACTTGGAAAACGTAATACAAATATATGACTAATGTGATGAGTGTTCAGATGATGAAATGGCTATGTACAATGAAGGAGGAGGCGGATGAAATGTACAAGTCATTGACATGACAGTATGGATCGGAAGAAAAGGCCGTGCGTAAATCATTGCATGTATTGTCAGTCATTAATGTCAAAGTTTATTATGAATAATCTGGTAATTACGCACATACGAGGATGCTGTATGTTCCATTATATTAACATTGTCTCAAGAAGACATGTCTACGTCTTTGTATTCTTGCGAATAAATAATCTTTACTTATGACTTTGCGTCTTTCTCTGGATTAATTTCTTTTTCATACAGCAATTACATTTACTTTATACGTTTTATCAGTAAGTTGTACAGGGACGGTTAACATATAATACAAGGACACACATACAGTTGTCAAGAATTTAATCAGATAGAAATATAAAGTCATCAGCAGCTCACCTGTAATCAAATTGGCAATATCAATTTTCGTGCAGCAATGACCGATATTTTGTTTGCAATCTGCTTTATCAATCGGCATGAAAACTCTTAACATCATATTGATTTTGCTTGAAGAAAGGAAATTATGGCGGTAAGTGGCATAAAGCATGAAGACAGCATTGATGGTTTCAAAATTGAAATCATTGTAAACGCATTTTAATGTACACCTGAGCACGGGGTCAACCAGAATTAATTGCAACTTATTATCATTATCGGTTGAAAAGACTAATTATTGATTTTCAATTTTTCACTCTGTCAATTCATTTAAGCGTAATGGACCTACGTACTCTACAAGTAGCATGATAGATTATTCTCAATTTGGATAGGGACTTTCGTAGACCCAATACACGAAAAACATGTCTGTTCTTCAATAGGATGTTAACATTGATCAGATGTATCATGCAGACTTTAGTTCGAGCATCACAATTATAGTGATGATCAATTATTGAATCATTTAATATTATAATTAATATAGTTTTAAAAGTCACCATAAAAACCATTGTAATACGGAGGAGTAACTGAGTATATTATGCACCAAACAGTTCCTCATTAGAATCCTGAAAGCAATGGTATTCATTAAAAACATCGTACATGAAAAATATCGTAAATGAAAACATCGTATTGGTCTTAAATAACTTAATCTCATTAATATTATTAAATAATTAATCGTATCTTAAATAAACTTAAATAACTTAATTAATAGTCAAAGTTTAGGGGTGACGGATACTATGTTTTTTCAAATGTAATATTATCATACTCTATTTTCTATATTTTTCATTTACGATGATTTTAAATTACGATATTATTATTACGATGTTTTTCATGTTACGATGTTTTCATATAGAACCAAAGCAATCGGTTATGAATAAGAGATATGACGGCAGTGCAAGTAAATTAGTCAAATAAAACCTTCCTCATTGCAACTCAAGCCAATCAATTTGCAATAGTAGACTGACTATGTATCAATTAATTATAATTATAGACTGATGCGAATAAATTATATGCAATTTATGATGGCAACAATCAATTGATTTAGGATAGCTCCGCCTGCGTGGCATCATTTAAATGAATCGAATCTCCTTTTGCAATTTTGTTTTCATTAATGAATGATGAACTAATAACCTCGTGTTTATTTGTCATGGGATTCATCTGTCCTGTTAAATTTGTTGAATTCTTTCATTTATTCCGGTGAATTGGAGAAGAATTTGAATTGGTAATTTTTCTTTCAGAATGTATTTGTTCTTCTCGATATTGAGTCAATCTTCAACGCACTTGAGCAATTTCATCAATTATCAAACCCAAAAACAATTCCCAATTTGGACGATTTGGTAAAATTGAGAGTTCAGGAAGATGATGCAACCGGCTGCGTTCCGCGTTGTGCTGCTTTCTGTTCGAGAAACTGCCGGAGATTCAATATGACGTCTGATATCAAGGAAATCAAAGCCGAAATCTACGAGGTTGGATTCAAATATTATCAGGTTTGTCCAATCAACCCAATTATGTTGTCGTAAGAAGATGAGGCTATTTTGCTTTGGGATTCAAATTTGTGTTGATACCAATTGACTTCATTAACGAATGTCTTCCGATTTGAAGAAATGCTGATAAAAGGTCTTCAACTTTAATTCGAAATTAATAAGAGAATATGTAGATCAGAATGTTTCAACTATGCAAACTGCGCGCTCCATTTCCTGTCGGTGACGTATTAAAATCTTTGATCTTCAAGAGACAGGAGACTAGACAGAGACTAACGGAGACTTCTTGAGACCAACAGTACAAGTTCGGTGAGACAGCAACATTTGTTAAGTTAACGTATCCATTTACCGATTGTGACATTGATTTAGATTCAAAATTCAGACACACGTATTTCATCAGAGCCGTTCAATACGAAGTGCAAGTTTCATGCATTCTTTATGTAATTTGGCAATCAGGAATGTATCTGAAATAATTACAAGTATATGCGAATACTTGAATATATTTGTGAAGACACAATGATAATCACTAAAAAGTAGATAAGCGTTTATTCCATTTTATTCTATTGTTAATGTGGTCGAGCTCCAATTTTCCTACATTCATTCTTTCTGTGCTGAGTGTTTAGCAAGAATGCTGAGTGCATCAGTTTCAAAATTTTAAGGTTTGACACGAGATGAATTTGAACACAGGTCTCCCGGACGCAGACCGGACACTCTACCACAAAGCCACAGCGCCGTTGACGATGACTCTAATAAGTAGTGTAAATCTGCCATATACAAACCGTATGTTAGGACTGCCGGCACAGATCACTATTGTCTTATGAAGTATCCCCTCGAGACATAGAAATGAACCATACTTACGTGCTTGGAGAACCCTGGAAAGCACGAATGTTTAAATGTGCGAAATACAGGAATTGTGTTGATAAACTTATTTTTCGTGAGTCTACTTTGGTCCTGATATTAAAGAAAAGGTAGCAATTGCACCACCTTGACAGTATACCTGCCAGAATAGAATAACAAGCGTCACAAAGGGGAGAATTGTAAACATCCGAGCATTTCCGCTCAATGACAATGCTGATTCGTACCTGGGGTACCTGTGGTCTGTGATAGGTAAAGACAGCACCATCGACAAAGAAGTCAATAGAAGGACCCAAGCAGCTTGGGGAATCTGGAGAAGAATAACAGGGGTACTATATGACAAGACGATGCCAACAATATTAAAAGCGAAGGTCTACACAACCATGGTGCGACCAGTGATGCTGTATGGAAGGGAGTGTTGGGCAGTCAGCGAGAAAAATCGCCAAAGGATCGCCGCAACAGAGATGCGTATGTTGCGAATCATCCTCGGGGTAACAAGAAGAGACAGGGTAAGAAATGAAGACATTCGAGGAGCACTCGGGATTCATCCGATTGATGGGATCATGCGGTGGCACAGACTGAGGTGGTACGGGCACGTGGTACGTAGACCTCGCGAACACCAGACCCGGCTAACGTTGGGAATGCCTGTGCCAGGGCCACGAAACAGAGGGCGACCAAAGAAGACATTGGAGCGCCAGGTGATGGAGGACATTAAGATCATTGGAGCCTCAACCGTGGATGCATTAGACCGCTCGAAATGGAAGAAGAAAATTAGGCCACCCCCTTCCCTGTGACAAAGCCTTTCAAGGTGAGCAAGGTGACCAATGACAATGCTGATTCGTCATCACAAGATAATGCCCGTGATCGCCCCTGAGCTTTGCACCCTTAGTGGAGTCACATGACTGAGGGCTGCAGACAAAGTCCAATTCAATATCCAGGACTGTCTATCACTTAAACCGCTTCCTCCGAGCGTGCAAATGTGCAGGGCAAAAAGTATGATATACTGCGAATGTTTTGCATAATGTGAATGAGCAAGTCATTCAAATAGCAGCTTGCTGTGGTGTTCAATTACCTAGCATCATCCAGGTAAGAACCCGGAACGGTTATCTGGAACCCTCCGGGGGCGTGACGCTACTTCAATCGCTAATTCCTATTTCAACAAGGAAACTGCGCTTTCACAGCAACACTGTTGATGCCCGGTTACGAAGTTGCCAGGAAACATGGCAAGCAATATTAACTACGAGATTCTGTGGTCATCAGAGTGATGTGTAGCATCTGATAGGTTCAGTGATCTCTAAACTTCACTCTGATTGGTCAAAATTTGGGGCATTTCGTGACTGGTAGAGGTAACAGGCTATTAGCACGAGCTTCAAGGAAAGGTGAACGAACAAAATCTTCGTTTCATGGCGAATTCGTGAGGACTTTAATCACCGGTCTTTTACAGTGAAATGTCAAGAAAATCGATGTTTGTTATTGAATCATTCTCATGCACAATATTCTCAGTTTTCAGCATTGACAATTGAAATTTTCAGATTCTGGCACGCTACATGGACGTAGACCCGAATTACAACGCCACAGTGCAAAGCTTCATCAAACCTGCCCACCAGGAAGCCTTCAAAGCTTTCGAGAAAGGCGGAATGTCAATCGAAATTGTCAAGGAGGAGAGTTTGCAACGAGTGTATTTCCGCGTCAAGAGCAAGGTAAGGAGTGTTCAGGACAGACAGACAGACCCTTTTCATTTATTGCTCTCCGTGATTCATGTCAACTCGCTCCTTATGCAGATTGCGTGCCACAGAATTGCAGGCCTGTCATCAGGGAAAACACTCATTAGGAATCGTTTCCATTTTTCAATAGTAGCAACCTCTACTTGA